>OX328124.1:123060233-123602489 GCA_946811695.1 Gonocerus acuteangulatus
TTGATATTCAGAGGACAAATATTCAAATAAACTTACAGGAGGCAAAAAAAGTATTTGCACTCCAATATTTTTTTGGTTTTTCAGGAAAATATGGGTACATTTTATTTTTTTTTATGTAAACCTTCAATAAGGAACATAAAATAAATTGAATAACATACAATTTAAAACAAAATATATATAGCACATTGCTATAATTATTTTTTACAATTTGTACTGCAAAAAAAGTATTTGCACACATCTCTAAGATGTGTTATGGGATTTTAAATTCAGCCTTTGATCGGAGTTCTAGGTCTTATTGCTAATCCCCTCTTTACTTTAGAAGTTCCTTTAGTTTAGCCAGTGATTTAGACTTGTCCTCATATAATGGCTCCTAAGAAAATTGAGTTATCAATGGAAGTTAGGGAACGAGTAGTGTCACTTCACGAATGCGGAGAAAGTTATCGGGAAATTGGGAGGCAGTTGAATTTAGTGTTTTCCACAGTCCTGGTATATTGTGAAAAAAAATTATGAACTTGGAACAACTCAAAATATGGCCCGATCAGGTCGTCCACGAGTTCTCACAGTAAGAGAGAGACGAAAAATTGTTAAAAATGCCCTAAGAAATCCTACAGTGAGTGCCCAAAATTTGGCGAATGACATTGCGTCATGTTCAGGGAAACAGGTCACAGCACTGATAGTAGGGAATGTTCACCACGATGCTGCCCTACGAGCTAGGCGACCTTAAAGTAGCCATTGATCAGTGAAATTAACCGAAAGAAAAGACTAGAATTCGCACAACAATACAAAGACAAACCACTAGACTTTTGGAAGCAGGTTATTTTCCTCAGATGAGAGTAAGTTTGATGTTTTCAAATCAGCAAGTGTTACCACTATATGGCAAAGGAAAAATACACCTTTTAAAAAACAAAATATTTTAAGTACGGTTAAGCATGGTGGAGGTAATATAATTGTTTGGGGCTGCATGGCTTACAATGGGCCTGGTAATTTGCATGTGATTGAGGGTAGGAGGACAGCCCGGTCCTATGTGGAGGTGTTAAGGGGTAACCTGGGTGCGAGTGCTGCAAAATTAGGGTTTCAAGATACCGTTTACTTCCAGCAAGATAATGACCCCAAACACACAGCTAATATTACAGAAGAATGGATCCTCTACAATGCCCGTAGACGGCTGATCACACCACATCAGACACCGGACCTCAATCCTATAGAGAACCTGTGGCATATTTTGGACAGAAAAGTGCGTCAGACATCAATAAAAGGCAAGGAACACTTGAGGCAGGTAATTTTAGAGTCCTGGAATAATTTATCAGTGGATATCACACAAAGACTTGTAGAATCTATGCCTAGACGTTTGGAAGCTCTTATATGTGCCAATGGTATGAACACAAAATATTAAAACAAAAAAATGAAATAAATATGTACATATATATCATAAGAATCAAAGTGTGCAAATACTTTTTTTGCAGTAAAAAATGATAAAATTTATTATAACAATTTCCCATGTACTTTTTTGAAATAAATGTTTGTGCTGTTCTATGTTTTTTAGTGTTATCTTTTGTAATTTACATTAAAAAAATTAAAATGTACCCATACTTTACAGTACAACAAAAAAACGTCGGTGTGCAAATACTTTTTTTGCCTACTGTATGTCTAAATTTGTGATATTTTGATATTTGATTTCCCACTCCCCCATTTTACAATTAAATAAAATTATTTGGTTATAAATTGTTATATTATACATGGTAGTCATCTTAAAATACCATTTCAGAAACCTCACACCAAATTTGTAAAAGAATTACGAAAGACTAGATGGGGTCTTATATGACCCCACGTTGTGAGATTTGTAACAGCTTCATCATGTTGTGATTCCAGGGTTAAATTCGGGACATCCTGGACATATCTTTATGAGGTTAAGAATTTATTTTGGGTAGGTATATTAAATGGTTTTGAAGAGTGATGCCGTTTTTCCGAAATTTATTTCCACCCTAACTATAGGTAAATAATATTTATCTATAAATACTAGGATATTTTGTTTATTTTCTGCCCCCGTGAAATTTGTTGATAACCTCCATACATACACCCAGATTCCTGACCAAGCTGGTCTACAGCCTAATGCCTTACCTGTGTAGCTGTCAATCCTCTGTCCAATAACCTTCCTCTCTCCGCCATTATGTATTCAGCAGGATAACCTCCTCTCTTATCTAGTAACCTTCTCGCGGATCCATAATACACGAGGTGAAATGCCAGAATTATTGAAATAATGTCAGTGACGACATTTTAGTTTTCGTGGGATCCGTCACGAATAAAACAACAATAATAATAGAAGTAGGTCACGTGAGAGCCTCATAAATAAGCACGTTCCAAAGAAGTTTGGTTAGTTGGCGCCAATTTAACACTCGAGAACACGCGGTCCATCTCGTAATTTTTAACTGACTTAGTTCGGAGACTATGGTGAATGACTCCAGCTAGCTTCCTAAATTCGTTGAACCAACTAATCAGTAGAGAGATATCCCTACGGAACTACATATCAGGACCTTGGAAGGGTAAGGGCGAATCACGAATTCCCGATGTTCGGAAATCAAAGTCCAGGTTCTAGAAGTGCTTGAGGAGAGTAAAGGCGAATGTATACTCTAAGGCCGGCCACACACTATGAGGTAGACCCGTGAGGTGCACCTGTCCGGTCTACCTGTGACCCACACTGTTGAGGTGTACCGGACAGGTTTGTCAGTCTTCAACATGGATCCTCCAGGAGATGATCTACTTTATCTCTCTCTATTTGCAGTAATATTTGAGACACGTAAAAACAAACGAAAAAACGCAAACAATGGCGTAAGGAATGGTTGCAGAGAAGAAATAAATTCACCCATATCAATCTGCTGAACGAATTAAGAGATGAACCAACAGATTATCGCAATTATCTGCGCATGAACGAATCAGTTTACATAGAGTTATTGTCACTTGTATCTCCTTTTATTAAGAAGAAAGATACACAAATGAGGGCCGCTATCTCCCCACTCGAAAAATTAACAGCTACTTTGTGATTCTTAGAAACCGGACAACCTTCTGGAATATTAGATCGAAAACTATTAATTTTACTTTTAGCCATAATCTCGTTTGCATTTGGATATATTTTCTGCAGGTTGTATACTAATTTGAAATATGCAGCATCCCTTTTATTTATATTGTGAAAATAAACATGGTATATTATTTTCCATAAACATGGTTCATTTTTATAAATTTCGATAAAATCACTAAGAACTTCGTTAATTTTATGAGACATTTTACACTTTAAACTGATTCCATAAATAAATAAATAAAAAGGCCACAACGGTAAAACAAATCAACACAAATCAGAGTTGCAGAAAACTGAGACCTCATCAGGTACACCTGACAACCCCCACACACACATGAGGTCTACTTGCCTGTGAGGTGGAAATAATCGAATTTTCATCAGGTGTGAGGTCGCCGGAAAGGGTAGAGTGGGGGTAGTAAAGTTCCGCCACAGACTATGAGGTAGACCGGACAGGTGCTCCGGACGGGAAAACCTGTCCGGTCTACCTCATAGTGTGTGGCGGCCTTAAGGAATGCTGATTCATAAACCTGATTGAGTATGCAATTGAAATTGAATGTTTTAATTATAATTTTTACGACTGAGTTATCAGTAACAAAATGCTAGGAGGGGAGTTTCAGACCCTGAAATCGCCATGAAATAGGACGTTGAATATATTATATAGATGATGGTGCTATTCACTTTAACTTGAAACTGTGAGAGAACTAAAGGCGAACCAGAGAAACAAGGCGAAGCGTCATGTTACCTACATCCTCAGGAAATAAAATAAATAAAAAAGTAGATTTTTCAGATTCGCCCTTTTTCTTCCAACGTCCTCATATATTTCCTTATAACCTATATATATATGTAGGTCCTTATAACTCACATGTAGTTCCTTATAACCTACATATACTTCCTTAAAACATGCATACAGTTCCTTAAAACTCACATATAGTTCCTTATAACCAATATATAATTCCTTAAAAACCTGCATATAGTTCCTTAAAACCTGCATATAGTTCTTTACAACCTACATATAGTTCCTTTTAACCGACATATATTTCCTAATAACCTAGGTATAGATCCATATATCCTACACATAGTTCCTTAAAACTCACATGCAGTTCTTATAACCTACATATAGCTCCTTATAACCTAGATACAGTTCCTTATAACCTGCATATACTTCCTTATAACCTGCATATACTTTCTTATAACCTACATATAGCTCCTTATAACCTAGATATAGCTCCTTATATCCTGCATATACTTCCTTATAACCTACATATAGTTCCTTAAAATTATCTTTGATTAGAAGAGAAGTTCCATACATGAGTTTCTGGGACGAGATCATTATTCAGAAATGCAGCGCACACTTACATCTTCTGAGGCCCCTGCTTAGGTATGCTGCTCCTGCGTGACAACCATTTTCTTACTAATAATATTTAATTTTTCGTTATTGTATTCCTGATTTCTAGTTTCCGTTTAAAATATTTAACCATTGCTTCGGCCTTTACTGGAAATATTTCTTTTTTTATTCTACCTTGATTTTTGCATCTTTTGATCTCGGATTACTCTTTTGCAACCTAATCGGCTAATCGTACTAACTTTATTAACACCCCTGTTTTCCTAGCGGTCAGTAGGAAATCTAGGAAGTTTTGAAGAAAAAAAAGGGAATTTCCTCAACTAACTGCAAAGTAAAGAGGAAATGGGATTTTATGATTTTATTATTTTCTTGTTAATTACTTCCTTGGATTAATTATTATCCCGGAAAATTGCTTTCAATTTTATTTGAATATTTATTAAAAGTTCTGTGAGTGATTTATTATAAAGTAAAATTGTTTTGAATTTTAAATGTTGCCTTGAATAAATTCTCTACAGCTCTTAGATCCTTGGAAGGAATGGAATGCCCAGGAGTCATCCATCTTCAATCGCTCCGTGTGTCCACATCTACCTGGCAAGGAGGATGGGATGTACATTTACCTGCTCAGGACATCATCCGGATCTACCTGGCAAGGAGGATGGGATGTACATTTACCTGATCAGGACATCATCCGGATCTACCTCGCAAGGAGGATGGGATGTACATTTACCTGATCAGGACATCATCCGGATCTACCTGGCCAGGAGGATGGGATGTACATTTACCTGATCAGGACATCATCCGGATCTACCTGGCAAGGAGGATGGGATGTACATTTACCTGATCATTACATCATCCCGGATCTATCTGGCAAGGAGGATGGGATGAACATTTACCTGATCAGGACATCATCCAGATCTACCTCGCAAGGAGGATGGGATGTACATTTACCTGATCAGGACATCATCCAGATCTACCTGGCAAGGAGGATGGGATGTACATTTACCTGTTCAGGACATCATCCAGATCTACCTGGCAAGGAGGATGGGATGTACATTTACCTGATCAGGACATCATCCAGATCTACCTGGCAAGGGGGATGGGATGAACATTTACCTGATCAGGACATCATCCAGATCTACCTGGCAAGGAGGATGGGATGTACATTTACCTGATCAGGACATCATCCAGATCTACCTGGCAAGGAGGATGGGATATACATTTACCTGATCAGGACATCATCCGGATCTACCTCGCAAGGAGGATGGGATGTACATTTACCTGATCAGGACATCATCCGGATCTACCTGGCCAGGAGGATGGGATGTACATTTACTTGATCAGGACATCATCCGGATCTACCTGGCAAGGAGGATGGGATGTACATTTACCTGATCAGGACATCATCCAGATCTACCTGGCAAGGAGGATGGGATATACATTTACCTGATCAGGACATCATCCGGATCTACCTCGCAAGGAGGATGGGATGTACATTTACCTGATCAGGACATCATCCGGATCTACCTCGCAAGGAAAATGGGATGTACATTTACCTGATCAGGACATCATCCAGATCTACCTGGCAAGGAGGATGGGATGTACATTTACCTGATCAGGACATAATCCCGGATCTACCTGGCAAGGAGGATGGGATGAACATTTACCTGATCAGGACATCATCCGGATCTACCTCGCAAGGAGGATGGGATGTACATTTACCTGATCAGGACATCATCCAGATCTACCTGGCAAGGAGGATGGGATGTACATTTACCTGTTCAGGACATCATCAAGATCTACCTGGCAAGGAGGATGGGATGTACATTTACCTGATCAGGACATCATCCGGAACTACCTCGCAAGGAGGATGGGATGTACATTTACCTGATCAGGACATCATCCGGATCTACCTGGCCAGGAGGATGGGATGTACATTTACCTGATCAGGACATCATCCGGATCTACCTGGCAAGGAGGATGGGATGTACATTTACCTGATCATTACATCATCCCGGATCTATCTGGCAAGGAGGATGGGATGAACATTTACCTGATCAGGACATAATCCCGGATCTACCTCGCAAGGAGGATGGGATGTACATTTACCTGATCAGGACATCATCCAGATCTACCTGGCAAGGAGGATGGGATGTACATTTACCTGTTCAGGACATCATCCAGATCTACTTGGCAAGGAGGATGGGATGTACATTTACCTGATCAGGACATCATCCAGATCTACCTGGCAAGGAGGATGGGATGAACATTTACCTGATCAGGACATCATCCAGATCTACCTGGCAAGGAGGATGGGATGTACATTTACCTGATCAGGACATCATCCGGATCTACCTCGCAAGGAGGATGGGATGTACATTTACCTGATCAGGACATCATCCGGATCTACCTGGCCAGGAGGATGGGATGTACATTTACCTGATCAGGACATCATCCGGATCTACCTCGCAAGGAGGATGGGATGTACATTTACCTGATCAGGACATCATCCAGATCTACCTGGCAAGGAGGATGGGATGTACATTTACCTGATCAGGACATAATCCCGGATCTACCTGGCAAGGAGGATGGGATGAACATTTACCTGATCAGGACATCATCCGGATCTACCTCGCAAGGAGGATGGGATGTACATTTACCTGATCAGGACATCATCCAGATCTACCTGGCAAGGAGGATGGGATGTACATTTACCTGTTCAGGACATCATCCAGATCTACCTGGCAAGGAGGATGGGATGTACATTTACCTGATCAGGACATCATCCAGATCTACCTGGCAAGGAGGATGGGATGAACATTTACCTGATCAGGACATCATCCAGATCTACCTGGCAAGGAGGATGGGATGTACATTTACCTGATCAGGACATCATCCAGATCTACCTGGCAAGGAGGATGGGATATACATTTACCTGATCAGGACATCATCCGGATCTACCTCGCAAGAAGGATGGGATGTACATTTACCTGATCAGGACATCATCCGGATCTACCTGGCCAGGAGGATGGGATGTACATTTACCTGATCAGGACATCATCCGGATCTACCTCGCAAGGAGGATGGGATGTACATTTACCTGATCAGGACATCATCCAGATCTACCTGGCAAGGAGGATGGGATGTACATTTACCTGTTCAGGACATCATCCAGATCTTCCTGGCAAGGAGGATGGGATGTACATTTACCTGATCAGGACATCATCCGGAACTACCTGGCAAGGAGGATGGGATGAACATTTACCTGATCATTACATCATCCCGGATCTATCTGGCAAGGAGGATGGGATGAACATTTACCTGATCAGGACATAATCCCGGATCTACCTGGCAAGGAGGATGGGATGTACATTTACCTGATCAGGACATCATACGGATCTACCTGGCAAGAAGGATGGGATGTACATTTACCTGATCAGGACATCATCCGGATCTACCTGGCCAGGAGGATGGGATGTACATTTACCTGATCAGGACATCATCCGGATCTACCTGGCAAGGAGGATGGGATGTACATTTACCTGATCATTACATCATCCCGGATCTATCTGGCAAGGAGGATGGGATGAACATTTACCTGATCAGGACATCATCCGGATCTACCTCGCAAGGAGGATGGGATGTACATTTACCTGATCAGGACATCATCCAGATCTACCTGGCAAGGAGGATGGGATGTACATTTACCTGTTCAGGACATCATCCAGATCTACCTGGCAAGGAGGATGGGATGTACATTTACCTGATCAGGACATCATCCAGATCTACCTGGCAAGGAGGATGGGATGAACATTTACCTGATCAGGACATCATCCAGATCTACCTGGCAAGGAGGATGGGATGTACATTTACCTGATCAGGACATCATCCAGATCTACCTTGCAAGGAGGATGGGATATACATTTACCTGATCAGGACATCATCCGGATCTACCTCGCAAGGAGGATGGGATGTACATTTACCTGATCAGGACATCATCCAGATCTACCTGGCAAGGAGGATGGGATGTACATTTACCTGTTCAGGACATCATCCAGATCTACCTGGCAAGGAGGATGGGATGTACATTTACCTGATCAGGACATCATCCAGATCTACCTGGCAAGGAGGATGGGATGAACATTTACCTGATCAGGACATCATCCAGATCTACCTGGCAAGGAGGATGGGATGTACATTTACCTGATCAGGACATCATCCGGATCTACCTCGCAAGGAGGATGGGATGTACATTTACCTGTTCAGGACATCATCCAGATCTACCTGGCAAGGAGGATGGGATGTACATTTACCTGATCAGGACATCATCCGGAACTACCTCGCAAGGAGGATGGGATGTACATTTACCTGATCAGGACATCATCCGGATCTACCTGGCCAGGAGGATGGGATGTACATTTACCTGATCAGGACATCATCCGGATCTACCTGGCAAGGAGGATGGGATGTACATTTACCTGATCATTACATCATCCCGGATCTATCTGGCAAGGAGGATGGGATGAACATTTACCTGATCAGGACATCATCCGGATCTACCTCGCAAGGAGGATGGGATGTACATTTACCTGATCAGGACATCATCCAGATCTACCTGGCAAGGAGGATGGGATGTACATTTACCTGTTCAGGACATCATCCAGATCTACCTGGCAAGGAGGATGGGATGTACATTTACCTGATCAGGACATCATCCAGATCTACCTGGCAAGGAGGATGGGATGAACATTTACCTGATCAGGACATCATCCAGATCTACCTGGCAAGGAGGATGGGATGTACATTTACCTGATCAGGACATCATCCGGATCTACCTCGCAAGGAGGATGGGATGTACATTTACCTGATCAGGGCATCATCCGGATCTACCTGGCCAGGAGGATGGGATGTACATTTACCTGATCAGGACATCATCCGGATCTACCTCGCAAGGAGGATGGGATGTACATTTACCTGATCAGGACATCATCCAGATCTACCTGGCAAGGAGGATGGGATGTACATTTACCTGATCAGGACATAATCTCGGATCTACCTGGCAAGGAGGATGGGATGAACATTTACCTGATCAGGACATCATCCGGATCTACCTCGCAAGGAGGATGGGATGTACATTTACCTGATCAGGACATCATCCAGATCTACCTGGCAAGGAGGATGGGATGTACATTTACCTGTTCAGGACATCATCCAGATCTACCTGGCAAGGAGGATGGGATGTACATTTACCTGATCAGGACATCATCCAGATCTACCTGGCAAGGAGGATGGGATGAACATTTACCTGATCAGGACATCATCCAGATCTACCTGGCAAGGAGGATGGGATGTACATTTACCTGATCAGGACATCATCCAGATCTACCTGGCAAGGAGGATGGGATATAAATTTAACTGATCAGGACATCATCCGGATCTACCTCGCAAGAAGGATGGGATGTACATTTACCTGATCAGGACATCATCCGGATCTACCTGGCCAGGAGGATGGGATGTACATTTACCTGATCAGGACATCATCCGGATCTACCTCGCAAGGAGGATGGGATGTACATTTACCTGATCAGGAAATCATCCAGATCTACCTGGCAAGGAGGATGGGATGTACATTTACCTGTTCAGGACATCATCCAGATCTTCCTGGCAAGGAGGATGGGATGTACATTTACCTGATCAGGACATCATCCAGATCTACCTGGCAAGGAGGATGGGATGTACATTTACCTGTTCAGGACATCATCCAGATCTACCTGGCAAGGAGGATGGGATGTACATTTACCTGATCAGGACATCATCCAGATCTACCTGGCAAGGAGGATGGGATGTACATTTACCTGATCAGGACATCATCCGGATCTACCTCGCAAGGAGGATGGGATGTACATTTACCTGATCAGGACATCATCCGGATCTAGCTGGCCAGGAGGATGGGATGTACATTTACCTGATCAGGACATCATCCGGATCTACCTGGCAAGGAGGATGGGATGTACATTTACCTGATCATTACATCATCCCGGATCTATCTGGCAAGGAGGATGGGATGAACATTTACCTGATCAGGACATCATCCGGATCTACCTCGCAAGGAGGATGGGATGTACATTTACCTGATCAGGACATCATCCAGATCTACCTGGCAAGGAGGATGGGATGTACATTTACCTGTTCAGGACATCATCCAGATCTACCTGGCAAGGAGGATGGGATGTACATTTACCTGATCAGGACATCATCCAGATCTACCTGGCAAGGAGGATGGGATGAACATTTACCTGATCAGGACATCATCCAGATCTACCTGGCAAGGAGGATGGGATGTACATTTACCTGATCAGGACATCATCCGGATCTACCTCGCAAGGAGGATGGGATGTACATTTACCTGATCAGGGCATCATCCGGATCTACCTGGCCAGGAGGATGGGATGTACATTTACCTGATCAGGACATCATCCGGATCTACCTCGCAAGGAGGATGGGATGTACATTTACCTGATCAGGACATCATCCAGATCTACCTGGCAAGGAGGATGGGATGTACATTTACCTGATCAGGACATAATCCCGGATCTACCTGGCAAGGAGGATGGGATGAACATTTACCTGATCAGGACATCATCCGGATCTACCTCGCAAGGAGGATGGGATGTACATTTACCTGATCAGGACATCATCCAGATCTACCTGGCAAGGAGGATGGGATGTACATTTACCTGTTCAGGACATCATCCAGATCTACCTGGCAAGGAGGATGGGATGTACATTTACCTGATCAGGACATCATCCAGATCTACCTGGCAAGGAGGATGGGATGAACATTTACCTGATCAGGACATCATCCAGATCTACCTGGCAAGGAGGATGGGATGTACATTTACCTGATCAGGACATCATCCAGATCTACCTGGCAAGGAGGATGGGATATACATTTACCTGATCAGGACATCATCCGGATCTACCTCGCAAGAAGGATGGGATGTACATTTACCTGATCAGGACATCATCCGGATCTACCTGGCCAGGAGGATGGGATGTACATTTACCTGATCAGGACATCATCCGGATCTACCTCGCAAGGAGGATGGGATGTACATTTACCTGATCAGGACATCATCCAGATCTACCTGGCAAGGAGGATGGGATGTACATTTACCTGTTCAGGACATCATCCAGATCTTCCTGGCAAGGAGGATGGGATGTACATTTACCTGATCAGGACATCATCCAGATCTACCTGGCAAGGAGGATGGGATGTACATTTACCTGTTCAGGACATCATCCAGATCTACCTGGCAAGGAGGATGGGATGTACATTTACCTGATCAGGACATCATCCAGATCTACCTGGCAAGGAGGATGGGATGTACATTTACCTGATCAGGACATCATCCGGATCTACCTCGCAAGGAGGATGGGATGTACATTTACCTGATCAGGACATCATCCGGATCTAGCTGGCCAGGAGGATGGGATGTACATTTACCTGATCAGGACATCATCCGGATCTACCTCGCAAGGAGGATGGGATGTACATTTACCTGATCAGGACATCATCCAGATCTACCTGGCAAGGAGGATGGGATGTACATTTACCTGATCAGGACATAATCCCGGATCTACCTGGCAAGGAGGATGGGATGAACATTTACCTGATCAGGACATCATCCGGATCTACCTCGCAAGGAGGATGGGATGTACATTTACCTGATCAGGACATCATCCAGATCTACCTGGCAAGGAGGATGGGATGTACATTTACCTGTTCAGGACATCATCCAGATCTACCTGGCAAGGAGGATGGGATGTACATTTACCTGATCAGGACATCATCCAGATCTACCTGGCAAGGAGGATGGGATGAACATTTACCTGATCAGGACATCATCCAGATCTACCTGGCAAGAAGGATGGGATGTACATTTACCTGATCAGGACATCATCCGGATCTACCTGGCCAGGAGGATGGGATGTACATTTACCTGATCAGGACATCATCCGGATCTACCTGGCAAGGAGGATGGGATGTACATTTACCTGATCATTACATCATTCCGGATCTATCTGGCAAGGAGGATGGGATGAACATTTACCTGATCAGGACATCATCCGGATCTACCTCGCAAGGAGGATGGGATGTACATTTACCTGATCAGGACATCATCCAGATCTACCTGGCAAGGAGGATGGGATGTACATTTACCTGTTCAGGACATCATCCAGATCTACCTGGCAAGGAGGATGGGATGTACATTTACCTGATCAGGACATCATCCAGATCTACCTGGCAAGGAGGATGGGATGAACATTTACCTGATCAGGACATCATCCAGATCTACCTGGCAAGGAGGATGGGATGTACATTTACCTGATCAGGACATCATCCAGATCTACCTGGCAAGGAGGATGGGATATACATTTACCTGATCAGGACATCATCCGGATCTACCTCGCAAGGAGGATGGGATGTACATTTACCTGATCAGAACATCATCCGGATCTACCTGGCCAGGAGGATGGGATGTACATTTACCTGATCAGGACATCATCCGGATCTACCTCGCAAGGAGGATGGGATGTACATTTACCTGATCAGGACATCATCCAGATCTACCTGGCAAGGAGGATGGGATGTACATTTACCTGATCAGGACATAATCCCGGATCTACCTGGCAAGGAGGATGGGATGAACATTTACCTGATCAGGACATCATCCGGATCTACCTCGCAGGGAGGATGGGATGTACATTTACCTGATCAGGACATCATCCAGATCTACCTGGCAAGGAGGATGGGATGTACATTTACCTGTTCAGGACATCATCCAGATCTACCTGGCAAGGAGGATGGGATGTACATTTACCTGATCAGGACATCATCCGGAACTACCTCGCAAGGAGGATGGGATGTACATTTACCTGATCAGGACATCATCCGGATCTACCTGGCCAGGAGGATGGGATGTACATTTACCTGATCAGGACATCATCCGGATCTACCTGGCAAGGAGGATGGGATGTACATTTACCTGATCATTACATCATCCCGGATCTATCTGGCAAGGAGGATGGGATGAACATTTACCTGATCAGGACATCATCCGGATCTACCTCGCAAGGAGGATGGGATGTACATTTACCTGATCAGGACATCATCCAGATCTACCTGGCAAGGAGGATGGGATGTACATTTACCTGTTCAGGACATCATCCAGATCTACCTGGCAAGGAGGATGGGATGTACATTTACCTGATCAGGACATCATCCAGATCTACCTGGCAAGGAGGATGGGATGAACATTTACCTGATCAGGACATCATCCAGATCTACCTGGCAAGGAGGATGGGATGTACATTTACCTGATCAGGACATCATCCGGATCTACCTCGCAAGGAGGATGGGATGTACATTTACCTGATCAGGACATCATCTGGATCTACCTGGCCAGGAGGATGGGATGTACATTTACCTGATCAGGACATCATCCAGATCTACCTGGCAAGGAGGATGGGATGTACAATTACCTGATCAGGACATAATCCCGGATCTACCTGGCAAGGAGGATGGGATGAACATTTACCTGATCAGGACATCATCCGGATCTACCTCGCAAGGAGGATGGGATGTACATTTACCTGATCAGGACATCATCCAGATCTACCTGGCAAGGAGGATGGGATGTACATTTACCTGTTCAGGACATCATCCAGATCTACCTGGCAAGGAGGATGGGATGTACATTTACCTGATCAGGACATCATCCAGATCTACCTGGCAAGGAGGATGGGATGAACATTTACCTGATCAGGACATCATCCAGATCTACCTGGCAAGGAGGATGGGATGTACATTTACCTGATCAGGACATCATCCAGATCTACCTGGCAAGGAGGATGGGATATACATTTACCTGATCAGGACATCATCCGGATCTACCTCGCAAGAAGGATGGGATGTACATTTACCTGATCAGGACATCATCCGGATCTACCTGGCCAGGAGGATGGGATGTACATTTACCTGATCAGGACATCATCCGGATCTACCTCGCAAGGAGGATGGGATGTACATTTACCTGATCAGGACATCATCCAGATCTACCTGGCAAGGAGGATGGGATGTACATTTACCTGTTCAGGACATCATCTAGATCTTCCTGGCAAGGAGGATGGGATATAAATTTACCTGATCAGGACATCATCCGGATCTACCTCGCAAGGAGGATGGGATGTACATTTACCTGATCAGGACATCATCCAGATCTACCTGGCAAGGAGGATGGGATGTACATTTACCTGTTCAGGACATCATCCAGATCTACCTGGCAAGGAGGATGGGATGTACATTTACCTGATCAGGACATCATCTAGATCTACCTGGCAAGGAGGATGGGATGTACATTTACCTGATCAGGACATCATCCGGATCTACCTCGCAAGGAGGATGGGATGTACATTTACCTGTTCAGGACATCATCCAGATCTACCTGGCAAGGAGGATGGGATGTACATTTACCTGATCAGGACATCATCCGGAACTACCTCGCAAGGAGGATGGGATGTACATTTACCTGATCAGGACATCATCCGGATCTACCTGGCCAGGAGGATGGGATGTACATTTACCTGATCAGGACATCATCCGGATCTACCTGGCAAGGAGGATGGGATGTACATTTACCTGATCATTACATCATCCCGGATCTATCTGGCAAGGAGGATGGGATGAACATTTACCTGATCAGGACATCATCCGGATCTACCTCGCAAGGAGGATGGGATGTACATTTACCTGATCAGGACATCATCCAGATCTACCTGGCAAGGAGGATGGGATGTACATTTACCTGTTCAGGACATCATCCAGATCTACCTGGCAAGGAGGATGGGATGTACATTTACCTGATCAGGACATCATCCAGATCTACCTGGCAAGGAGGATGGGATGAACATTTACCTGATCAGGACATCATCCAGATCTACCTGGCAAGGAGGATGGGATGTACATTTACCTGATCAGGACATCATCCGGATCTACCTCGCAAGGAGGATGGGATGTACATTTACCTGATCAGGGCATCATCCGGATCTACCTGGCCAGGAGGATGGGATGTACATTTACCTGATCAGGACATCATCCGGATCTACCTCGCAAGGAGGATGGGATGTACATTTACCTGATCAGGACATCATCCAGATCTACCTGGCAAGGAGGATGGGATGTACATTTACCTGATCAGGACATAATCCCGGATCTACCTGGCAAGGAGGATGGGATGAACATTTACCTGATCAGGACATCATCCGGATCTACCTCGCAAGGAGGATGGGATGTACATTTACCTGATCAGGACATCATCCAGATCTACCTGGCAAGGAGGATGGGATGTACATTTACCAGTTCAGGACATCATCCAGATCTACCTGGCAAGGAGGATGGGATGTACATTTACCTGATCAGGACATCATCCAGATCTACCTGGCAAGGAGGATGGGATGAACATTTACCTGATCAGGACATCATCCAGATCTACCTGGCAAGGAGGATGGGATGTACATTTACCTGATCAGGACATCATCCAGATCTACCTGGCAAGGAGGATGGGATATACATTTACCTGATCAGGACATCATCCGGATCTACCTCGCAAGAAGGATGGGATGTACATTTACCTGATCAGGACATCATCCGGATCTACCTGGCCAGGAGGATGGGATGTACATTTACCTGATCAGGACATCATCCGGATCTACCTCGCAAGGAGGATGGGATGTACATTTACCTGATCAGGACATCATCCAGATCTACCTGGCAAGGAGGATGGGATGTACATTTACCTGTTCAGGACATCATCCAGATCTTCCTGGCAAGGAGGATGGGATGTACATTTACCTGATCAGGACATCATCCAGATCTACCTGGCAAGGAGGATGGGATGTACATTTACCTGTTCAGGACATCATCCAGATCTACCTGGCAAGGAGGATGGGATGTACATTTACCTGATCAGGACATCATCCAGATCTACCTGGCAAGGAGGATGGGATGTACATTTACCTGATCAGGACATCATCCGGATCTACCTCGCAAGGAGGATGGGATGTACATTTACCTGATCAGGACATCATCCGGATCTAGCTGGCCAGGAGAATGGGATGTACATTTACCTGATCAGGACATCATCCGGATCTACCTCGCAAGGAGGATGGGATGTACATTTACCTGATCAGGACATCATCCAGATCTACCTGGCAAGGAGGATGGGATGTACATTTACCTGATCAGGACATAATCCCGGATCTACCTGGCAAGGAGGATGGGATGAACATTTACCTGATCAGGACATCATCCGGATCTACCTCGCAAGGAGGATGGGATGTACATTTACCTGATCAGGACATCATCCAGATCTACCTGGCAAGGAGGATGGGATGTACATTTACCTGTTCAGGACATCATCCAGATCTACCTGGCAAGGAGGATGGGATGTACATTTACCTGATCAGGACATCATCCAGATCTACCTGGCAAGGAGGATGGGATGAACATTTACCTGATCAGGACATCATCCAGATCTACCTGGCAAGAAGGATGGGATGTACATTTACCTGATCAGGACATCATCCGGATCTACCTGGCCAGGAGGATGGGATGTACATTTACCTGATCAGGACATCATCCGGATCTACCTGGCAAGGAGGATGGGATGTACATTTACCTGATCATTACATCATTCCGGATCTATCTGGCAAGGAGGATGGGATGAACATTTACCTGATCAGGACATCATCCGGATCTACCTCGCAAGGAGGATGGGATGTACATTTACCTGATCAGGACATCATCCAGATCTACCTGGCAAGGAGGATGGGATGTACATTTACCTGTTCAGGACATCATCCAGATCTACCTGGCAAGGAGGATGGGATGTACATTTACCTGATCAGGACATCATCCAGATCTACCTGGCAAGGAGGATGGGATGAACATTTACCTGATCAGGACATCATCCAGATCTACCTGGCAAGGAGGATGGGATGTACATTTACCTGATCAGGACATCATCCAGATCTACCTGGCAAGGAGGATGGGATATACATTTACCTGATCAGGACATCATCCGGATCTACCTCGCAAGGAGGATGGGATGTACATTTACCTGATCAGAACATCATCCGGATCTACCTGGCCAGGAGGATGGGATGTACATTTACCTGATCAGGACATCATCCGGATCTACCTCGCAAGGAGGATGGGATGTACATTTACCTGATCAGGACATCATCCAGATCTACCTGGCAAGGAGGATGGGATGTACATTTACCTGATCAGGACATAATCCCGGATCTACCTGGCAAGGAGGATGGGATGAACATTTACCTGATCAGGACATCATCCGGATCTACCTCGCAGGGAGGATGGGATGTACATTTACCTGATCAGGACATCATCCAGATCTACCTGGCAAGGAGGATGGGATGTACATTTACCTGTTCAGGACATCATCCAGATCTACCTGGCAAGGAGGATGGGATGTACATTTACCTGATCAGGACATCATCCGGAACTACCTCGCAAGGAGGATGGGATGTACATTTACCTGATCAGGACATCATCCGGATCTACCTGGCCAGGAGGATGGGATGTACATTTACCTGATCAGGACATCATCCGGATCTACCTGGCAAGGAGGATGGGATGTACATTTACCTGATCATTACATCATCCCGGATCTATCTGGCAAGGAGGATGGGATGAACATTTACCTGATCAGGACATCATCCGGATCTACCTGGCAAGGAGGATGGGATGTACATTTACCTGTTCAGGACATCATCCAGATCTACCTGGCAAGGAGGATGGGATGTACATTTACCTGATCAGGACATCATCCAGATCTACCTGGCAAGGAGGATGGGATGAACATTTACCTGATCAGGACATCATCCAGATCTACCTGGCAAGGAGGATGGGATGTACATTTACCTGATCAGGACATCATCCGGATCTACCTCGCAAGGAGGATGGGATGTACATTTACCTGATCAGGACATCATCCGGATCTACCTGGCCAGGAGGATGGGATGTACATTTACCTGATCAGGACATCATCCGGATCTACCTCGCAAGGAGGATGGGATGTACATTTACCTGATCAGGACATCATCCAGATCTACCTGGCAAGGAGGATGGGATGTACATTTACCTGATCAGGACATAATCCCGGATCTACCTGGCAAGGAGGATGGGATGAACATTTACCTGATCAGGACATCATCCGGATCTACCTCGCAAGGAGGATGGGATGTACATTTACCTGATCAGGACATCATCCAGATCTACCTGGCAAGGAGGATGGGATGTACATTTACCTGTTCAGGACATCATCCAGATCTACCTGGCAAGGAGGATGGGATGTACATTTACCTGATCAGGACATCATCCAGATCTACCTGGCAAGGAGGATGGGATGAACATTTACCTGATCAGGACATCATCCAGATCTACCTGGCAAGGAGGATGGGATGTACATTTACCTGATCAGGACATCATCCAGATCTACCTGGCAAGGAGGATGGGATATACATTTACCTGATCAGGACATCATCCGGATCTACCTCGCAAGAAGGATGGGATGTACATTTACCTAATCAGGACATCATCCGGATCTACCTGGCCAGGAGGATGGGATGTACATTTACCTGATCAGGACATCATCCGGATCTACCTCGCAAGGAGGATGGGATGTACATTTACCTGATCAGGACATCATCCAGATCTACCTGGCAAGGAGAATGGGATGTACATTTACCTGTTCAGGACATCATCCAGATCTTCCTGGCAAGGAGGATGGGATGTACATTTACCTGATCAGGACATCATCCGGAACTACCTCGCAAGGAGGATGGGATGTACATTTACCTGATCAGGACATCATCCGGATCTACCTGGCAAGGAGGATGGGATGTACATTTACCTGATCAGGACATCATCCGGATCTACCTGGCAAGGAGGATGTGATGTACATTTACCTGATCAGGACATCATCCAGATCTACCTGGCAAGGAGGATGGGATGTACATTTACCTGATCAGAACATCATCCGGATCTACCTGGCCAGGAGGATGGGATGTACATTTACCTGATCAGGACATCATCCGGATCTACCTCGCAAGAAGGATGGGATGTACATTTACCTGATCAGGACATCATCCAGATCTACCTGGCAAGGAGGATGGGATGTACATTTACCTGATCAGGACATAATCCCGGATCTACCTGGCAAGGAGGATGGGATGAACATTTACCTGATCAGGACATCATCCGGATCTACCTCGCAGGGAGGATGGGATGTACATTTACCTGATCAGTACATCATCCAGATCTACCTGGCAAGGAGGATGGGATGTACATTTACCTGTTCAGGACATCATCCAGATCTACCTGGCAAGGAGGATGGGATGTACATTTACCTGATCAGGACATCATCCGGAACTACCTCGCAAGGAGGATGGGATGTACATTTACCTGATCAGGACATCATCCGGATCTACCTGGCCAGGAGGATGGGATGTACATTTACCTGATCAGGACATCATCCGGATCTACCTGGCAAGGAGGATGGGATGTACATTTACCTGATCATTACATCATCCCGGATCTATCTGGCAAGGAGGATGGGATGAACATTTACCTGATCAGGACATCATCCGGATCTACCTCGCAAGGAGGATGGGATGTACATTTACCTGATCAGGACATCATCCAGATCTACCTGGCAAGGAGGATGGGATGTACATTTACCTGTTCAGGACATCATCCAGATCTACCTGGCAAGGAGGATGGGATGTACATTTACCTGATCAGGACATCATCCAGATCTACCTGGCAAGGAGGATGGGATGAACATTTACCTGATCAGGACATCATCCAGATCTACCTGGCAAGGAGGATGGGATGTACATTTACCTGATCAGGACATCATCCGGATCTACCTCGCAAGGAGGATGGGATGTACATTTACCTGATCAGGACATCATCCGGATCTACCTGGCCAGGAGGATGGGATGTACATTTACCTGATCAGGACATCATCCGGATCTACCTCGCAAGGAGGATGGGATGTACATTTACCTGATCAGGACATCATCCAGATCTACCTGGCAAGGAGGATGGGATGTACATTTACCTGATCAGGACATCATCCGGATCTACCTGGCCAGGAGGATGGGATGTACATTTACCTGATCAGGACATCATCCGGATCTACCTCGCAAGGAGGATGGGATGTACATTTACCTGATCAGGACATCATCCAGATCTACCTGGCAAGGAGGATGGGATGAACATTTACCTGATCAGGACATCATCCGGATCTACCTCGCAAGGAGGATGGGATGTACATTTACCTCATCAGGACATCATCCAGATCTACCTGGCAAGGAGGATGGGATGTACATTTACCTGTTCAGGACATCATCCAGATCTACCTGGCAAGGAGGATGGGATGTACATTTACCTGATCAGGACATCATCCAGATCTACCTGGCAAGGAGGATGGGATGAACATTTACCTGATCAGGACATCATCCAGATCTACCTGGCAAGGGGGATGGGATGTACATTTACCTGATCAGGACATCATCCAGATCTACCTGGCAAGGAGGATGGGATATACATTTACCTGATCAGGACATCATCCGGATCTACCTCGCAAGAAGGATGGGATGTACATTTACCTGATCAGGACATCATCCGGATCTACCTGGCCAGGAGGATGGGATGTACATTTACCTGATCAGGACATCATCCGGATCTACCTCGCAAGGAGGATGGGATGTACATTTACCTGATCAGGACATCATCCAGATCTACCTGGCAAGGAGGATGGGATGTACATTTACCTGTTCAGGACATCATCCAGATCTTCCTGGCAAGGAGGATGGGATGTACATTTACCTGATCAGGACATCATCCGGAACTACCTGGCAAGGAGGATGGGATGAACATTTACCTGATTAGGACATCATCCAGATCTACCTGGCAAGGAGGATGGGATGTACATTTACCTGATCAGGACATCATCCGGATCTACCTCGCAAGGAGGATGGGATGTACATTTACCTGATCAGGACATCATCCGGATCTACCTGGCCAGGACGATGGGATGTACATTTACCTGATCAGGACATCATCCGGATCTACCTCGCAAGGAGGATGGGATGTACATTTACCTGATCAGGACATCATCCAGATCTACCTGGCAAGGAGGATGGGATGTACATTTACCTGATCAGGACATAATCCCGGATCTACCTGGCAAGGAGGATGGGATGAACATTTACCTGATCAGGACATCATCCGGATCTACCTCGCAAGGAGGATGGGATGTACATTTACCTGATCAGGACATCATCCAGATCTACCTGGCAAGGAGGATGGGATGTACATTTACCTGTTCAGGACATCATCCAGATCTACCTGGCAAGGAGGATGGGATGTACATTTACCTGATCAGGACATCATCCAGATCTACCTGGCAAGGAGGATGGGATGAAAATTTACCTGATCAGGACATCATCCAGATCTACCTGGCAAGGAGGATGGGATGTACATTTACCTGATCAGGACATCATCCAGATCTACCTGGCAAGGAGGATGGGATGTACATTTACCTGTTCAGGACATCATCTAGATCTTCCTGGCAAGGAGGATGGGATATAAATTTACCTGATCAGGACATCATCCGGATCTACCTCGCAAGGAGGATGGGATGTACATTTACCTGATCAGGACATCATCCAGATCTACCTGGCAAGGAGGATGGGATGTACATTTACCTGTTCAGGACATCATCCAGATCTACCTGGCAAGGAGGATGGGATGTACATTTACCTGATCAGGACATCATCTAGATCTACCTGGCAAGGAGGATGGGATGTACATTTACCTGATCAGGACATCATCCGGATCTACCTCGCAAGGAGGATGGGATGTACATTTACCTGTTCAGGACATCATCCAGATCTACCTGGCAAGGAGGATGGGATGTACATTTACCTGATCAGGACATCATCCGGAACTACCTCGCAAGGAGGATGGGATGTACATTTACCTGATCAGGACATCATCCGGATCTACCTGGCCAGGAGGATGGGATGTACATTTACCTGATCAGGACATCATCCGGATCTACCTGGCAAGGAGGATGGGATGTACATTTACCTGATCATTACATCATCCCGGATCTATCTGGCAAGGAGGATGGGATGAACATTTACCTGATCAGGACATCATCCGGATCTACCTCGCAAGGAGGATGGGATGTACATTTACCTGATCAGGACATCATCCAGATCTACCTGGCAAGGAGGATGGGATGTACATTTACCTGTTCAGGACATCATCCAGATCTACCTGGCAAGGAGGATGGGATGTACATTTACCTGATCAGGACATCATCCAGATCTACCTGGCAAGGAGGATGGGATGAACATTTACCTGATCAGGACATCATCCAGATCTACCTGGCAAGGAGGATGGGATGTACATTTACCTGATCAGGACATCATCCGGATCTACCTCGCAAGGAGGATGGGATGTACATTTACCTGATCAGGGCATCATCCGGATCTACCTGGCCAGGAGGATGGGATGTACATTTACCTGATCAGGACATCATCCGGATCTACCTCGCAAGGAGGATGGGATGTACATTTACCTGATCAGGACATCATCCAGATCTACCTGGCAAGGAGGATGGGATGTACATTTACCTGATCAGGACATAATCCCGGATCTACCTGGCAAGGAGGATGGGATGAACATTTACCTGATCAGGACATCATCCGGATCTACCTCGCAAGGAGGATGGGATGTACATTTACCTGATCAGGACATCATCCAGATCTACCTGGCAAGGAGGATGGGATGTACATTTACCAGTTCAGGACATCATCCAGATCTACCTGGCAAGGAGGATGGGATGTACATTTACCTGATCAGGACATCATCCAGATCTACCTGGCAAGGAGGATGGGATGAACATTTACCTGATCAGGACATCATCCAGATCTACCTGGCAAGGAGGATGGGATGTACATTTACCTGATCAGGACATCATCCAGATCTACCTGGCAAGGAGGATGGGATATACATTTACCTGATCAGGACATCATCCGGATCTACCTCGCAAGAAGGATGGGATGTACATTTACCTGATCAGGACATCATCCGGATCTACCTGGCCAGGAGGATGGGATGTACATTTACCTGATCAGGACATCATCCGGATCTACCTCGCAAGGAGGATGGGATGTACATTTACCTGATCAGGACATCATCCAGATCTACCTGGCAAGGAGGATGGGATGTACATTTACCTGTTCAGGACATCATCCAGATCTTCCTGGCAAGGAGGATGGGATGTACATTTACCTGATCAGGACATCATCCAGATCTACCTGGCAAGGAGGATGGGATGTACATTTACCTGTTCAGGACATCATCCAGATCTACCTGGCAAGGAGGATGGGATGTACATTTACCTGATCAGGACATCATCCAGATCTACCTGGCAAGGAGGATGGGATGTACATTTACCTGATCAGGACATCATCCGGATCTACCTCGCAAGGAGGATGGGATGTACATTTACCTGATCAGGACATCATCCGGATCTAGCTGGCCAGGAGAATGGGATGTACATTTACCTGATCAGGACATCATCCGGATCTACCTCGCAAGGAGGATGGGATGTACATTTACCTGATCAGGACATCATCCAGATCTACCTGGCAAGGAGGATGGGATGTACATTTACCTGATCAGGACATAATCCCGGATCTACCTGGCAAGGAGGATGGGATGAACATTTACCTGATCAGGACATCATCCGGATCTACCTCGCAAGGAGGATGGGATGTACATTTACCTGATCAGGACATCATCCAGATCTACCTGGCAAGGAGGATGGGATGTACATTTACCTGTTCAGGACATCATCCAGATCTACCTGGCAAGGAGGATGGGATGTACATTTACCTGATCAGGACATCATCCAGATCTACCTGGCAAGGAGGATGGGATGAACATTTACCTGATCAGGACATCATCCAGATCTACCTGGCAAGAAGGATGGGATGTACATTTACCTGATCAGGACATCATCCGGATCTACCTGGCCAGGAGGATGGGATGTACATTTACCTGATCAGGACATCATCCGGATCTACCTGGCAAGGAGGATGGGATGTACATTTACCTGATCATTACATCATTCCGGATCTATCTGGCAAGGAGGATGGGATGAACATTTACCTGATCAGGACATCATCCGGATCTACCTCGCAAGGAGGATGGGATGTACATTTACCTGATCAGGACATCATCCAGATCTACCTGGCAAGGAGGATGGGATGTACATTTACCTGTTCAGGACATCATCCAGATCTACCTGGCAAGGAGGATGGGATGTACATTTACCTGATCAGGACATCATCCAGATCTACCTGGCAAGGAGGATGGGATGAACATTTACCTGATCAGGACATCATCCAGATCTACCTGGCAAGGAGGATGGGATGTACATTTACCTGATCAGGACATCATCCAGATCTACCTGGCAAGGAGGATGGGATATACATTTACCTGATCAGGACATCATCCGGATCTACCTCGCAAGGAGGATGGGATGTACATTTACCTGATCAGAACATCATCCGGATCTACCTGGCCAGGAGGATGGGATGTACATTTACCTGATCAGGACATCATCCGGATCTACCTCGCAAGGAGGATGGGATGTACATTTACCTGATCAGGACATCATCCAGATCTACCTGGCAAGGAGGATGGGATGTACATTTACCTGATCAGGACATAATCCCGGATCTACCTGGCAAGGAGGATGGGATGAACATTTACCTGATCAGGACATCATCCGGATCTACCTCGCAGGGAGGATGGGATGTACATTTACCTGATCAGGACATCATCCAGATCTACCTGGCAAGGAGGATGGGATGTACATTTACCTGTTCAGGACATCATCCAGATCTACCTGGCAAGGAGGATGGGATGTACATTTACCTGATCAGGACATCATCCGGAACTACCTCGCAAGGAGGATGGGATGTACATTTACCTGATCAGGACATCATCCGGATCTACCTGGCCAGGAGGATGGGATGTACATTTACCTGATCAGGACATCATCCGGATCTACCTGGCAAGGAGGATGGGATGTACATTTACCTGATCATTACATCATCCCGGATCTATCTGGCAAGGAGGATGGGATGAACATTTACCTGATCAGGACATCATCCGGATCTACCTGGCAAGGAGGATGGGATGTACATTTACCTGTTCAGGACATCATCCAGATCTACCTGGCAAGGAGGATGGGATGTACATTTACCTGATCAGGACATCATCCAGATCTACCTGGCAAGGAGGATGGGATGAACATTTACCTGATCAGGACATCATCCAGATCTACCTGGCAAGGAGGATGGGATGTACATTTACCTGATCAGGACATCATCCGGATCTACCTCGCAAGGAGGATGGGATGTACATTTACCTGATCAGGACATCATCCGGATCTACCTGGCCAGGAGGATGGGATGTACATTTACCTGATCAGGACATCATCCGGATCTACCTCGCAAGGAGGATGGGATGTACATTTACCTGATCAGGACATCATCCAGATCTACCTGGCAAGGAGGATGGGATGTACATTTACCTGATCAGGACATAATCCCGGATCTACCTGGCAAGGAGGATGGGATGAACATTTACCTGATCAGGACATCATCCGGATCTACCTCGCAAGGAGGATGGGATGTACATTTACCTGATCAGGACATCATCCAGATCTACCTGGCAAGGAGGATGGGATGTACATTTACCTGTTCAGGACATCATCCAGATCTACCTGGCAAGGAGGATGGGATGTACATTTACCTGATCAGGACATCATCCAGATCTACCTGGCAAGGAGGATGGGATGAACATTTACCTGATCAGGACATCATCCAGATCTACCTGGCAAGGAGGATGGGATGTACATTTACCTGATCAGGACATCATCCAGATCTACCTGGCAAGGAGGATGGGATATACATTTACCTGATCAGGACATCATCCGGATCTACCTCGCAAGAAGGATGGGATGTACATTTACCTAATCAGGACATCATCCGGATCTACCTGGCCAGGAGGATGGGATGTACATTTACCTGATCAGGACATCATCCGGATCTACCTCGCAAGGAGGATGGGATGTACATTTACCTGATCAGGACATCATCCAGATCTACCTGGCAAGGAGAATGGGATGTACATTTACCTGTTCAGGACATCATCCAGATCTTCCTGGCAAGGAGGATGGGATGTACATTTACCTGATCAGGACATCATCCGGAACTACCTCGCAAGGAGGATGGGATGTACATTTACCTGATCAGGACATCATCCGGATCTACCTGGCAAGGAGGATGGGATGTACATTTACCTGATCAGGACATCATCCGGATCTACCTGGCAAGGAGGATGTGATGTACATTTACCTGATCAGGACATCATCCAGATCTACCTGGCAAGGAGGATGGGATGTACATTTACCTGATCAGAACATCATCCGGATCTACCTGGCCAGGAGGATGGGATGTACATTTACCTGATCAGGACATCATCCGGATCTACCTCGCAAGAAGGATGGGATGTACATTTACCTGATCAGGACATCATCCAGATCTACCTGGCAAGGAGGATGGGATGTACATTTACCTGATCAGGACATAATCCCGGATCTACCTGGCAAGGAGGATGGGATGAACATTTACCTGATCAGGACATCATCCGGATCTACCTCGCAGGGAGGATGGGATGTACATTTACCTGATCAGTACATCATCCAGATCTACCTGGCAAGGAGGATGGGATGTACATTTACCTGTTCAGGACATCATCCAGATCTACCTGGCAAGGAGGATGGGATGTACATTTACCTGATCAGGACATCATCCGGAACTACCTCGCAAGGAGGATGGGATGTACATTTACCTGATCAGGACATCATCCGGATCTACCTGGCCAGGAGGATGGGATGTACATTTACCTGATCAGGACATCATCCGGATCTACCTGGCAAGGAGGATGGGATGTACATTTACCTGATCATTACATCATCCCGGATCTATCTGGCAAGGAGGATGGGATGAACATTTACCTGATCAGGACATCATCCGGATCTACCTCGCAAGGAGGATGGGATGTACATTTACCTGATCAGGACATCATCCAGATCTACCTGGCAAGGAGGATGGGATGTACATTTACCTGTTCAGGACATCATCCAGATCTACCTGGCAAGGAGGATGGGATGTACATTTACCTGATCAGGACATCATCCAGATCTACCTGGCAAGGAGGATGGGATGAACATTTACCTGATCAGGACATCATCCAGATCTACCTGGCAAGGAGGATGGGATGTACATTTACCTGATCAGGACATCATCCGGATCTACCTCGCAAGGAGGATGGGATGTACATTTACCTGATCAGGACATCATCCGGATCTACCTGGCCAGGAGGATGGGATGTACATTTACCTGATCAGGACATCATCCGGATCTACCTCGCAAGGAGGATGGGATGTACATTTACCTGATCAGGACATCATCCAGATCTACCTGGCAAGGAGGATGGGATGTACATTTACCTGATCAGGACATCATCCGGATCTACCTGGCCAGGAGGATGGGATGTACATTTACCTGATCAGGACATCATCCGGATCTACCTCGCAAGGAGGATGGGATGTACATTTACCTGATCAGGACATCATCCAGATCTACCTGGCAAGGAGGATGGGATGAACATTTACCTGATCAGGACATCATCCGGATCTACCTCGCAAGGAGGATGGGATGTACATTTACCTCATCAGGACATCATCCAGATCTACCTGGCAAGGAGGATGGGATGTACATTTACCTGTTCAGGACATCATCCAGATCTACCTGGCAAGGAGGATGGGATGTACATTTACCTGATCAGGACATCATCCAGATCTACCTGGCAAGGAGGATGGGATGAACATTTACCTGATCAGGACATCATCCAGATCTACCTGGCAAGGGGGATGGGATGTACATTTACCTGATCAGGACATCATCCAGATCTACCTGGCAAGGAGGATGGGATATACATTTACCTGATCAGGACATCATCCGGATCTACCTCGCAAGAAGGATGGGATGTACATTTACCTGATCAGGACATCATCCGGATCTACCTGGCCAGGAGGATGGGATGTACATTTACCTGATCAGGACATCATCCGGATCTACCTCGCAAGGAGGATGGGATGTACATTTACCTGATCAGGACATCATCCAGATCTACCTGGCAAGGAGGATGGGATGTACATTTACCTGTTCAGGACATCATCCAGATCTTCCTGGCAAGGAGGATGGGATGTACATTTACCTGATCAGGACATCATCCGGAACTACCTGGCAAGGAGGATGGGATGAACATTTACCTGATTAGGACATCATCCAGATCTACCTGGCAAGGAGGATGGGATGTACATTTACCTGATCAGGACATCATCCGGATCTACCTCGCAAGGAGGATGGGATGTACATTTACCTGATCAGGACATCATCCGGATCTACCTGGCCAGGACGATGGGATGTACATTTACCTGATCAGGACATCATCCGGATCTACCTCGCAAGGAGGATGGGATGTACATTTACCTGATCAGGACATCATCCAGATCTACCTGGCAAGGAGGATGGGATGTACATTTACCTGATCAGGACATAATCCCGGATCTACCTGGCAAGGAGGATGGGATGAACATTTACCTGATCAGGACATCATCCGGATCTACCTCGCAAGGAGGATGGGATGTACATTTACCTGATCAGGACATCATCCAGATCTACCTGGCAAGGAGGATGGGATGTACATTTACCTGTTCAGGACATCATCCAGATCTACCTGGCAAGGAGGATGGGATGTACATTTACCTGATCAGGACATCATCCAGATCTACCTGGCAAGGAGGATGGGATGAAAATTTACCTGATCAGGACATCATCCAGATCTACCTGGCAAGGAGGATGGGATGTACATTTACCTGATCAGGACATCATCCAGATCTACCTGGCAAGGAGGATGGGATATACATTTACCTGATCAGGACATCATCCGGATCTACCTCGCAAGGAGGATGGGATGTACATTTACCTGATCAGGACATCATCCGGATCTACCTCGCAAGGAGGATGGGATGTACATTTACCTGATCAGGACATCTTCCAGATCTACCTGGCAAGGAGGATGGGATGTACATTTACCTGTTCAGGACATCATCCAGATCTACCTGGCAAGGAGGATGGGATGTACATTTACCTGATCAGGACATCATCCGGAACTACCTCGCAAGGAGGATGGGATGTACATTTACCTGATCAGGACATCATCCGGATCTACCTGGCAAGGAGGATGGGATGTACATTTACCTGATCAGGACATCATCCGGATCTACCTGGCAAGGAGGATGTGATGTACATTTACCTGATCAGGACATCATCCAGATCTACCTGGCAAGGAGGATGGGATGTACATTTACCTGATCAGGACATCATCCGGATCACGATATACATACATTCATTCATAACAAACGCCATGTCTTGACTGATTATGTAGAAAATAATCACATTATAAAATTAAATAACAAAAAAAAAATAATAATAAAAGAATGACTGAAAAAGAATGCTCCATTCTTGGACTTTGTCACTTGCGAATAACAAATGAAGGACCCCGCCCTTTCCTAATGGAAAATGGCTTTCGGTCAAATTGAACGAAACTATGCTCGTTGGATAGAGAAAGTCTTTCTGAAGAAAAGTCTCCATGGGCACAAAACCCAAAAGTGGAAACTTTTGGTACTTTTGGGTGTCCAAAGTTTTCCATTTTTAATTTTTGCAAACCTCGAGATCTCTGGTTGAAAGGTTTCCTAAGCCATTTGGCCAGTTAAAAAAATGCGTATCAATTATTTTTCGAAGACCTTTCGAACGACACCACATTCACCACTCCTACCTCACCCCCACCCATGGGGGGACGCTTTTTTTTGTAATTATAGTCTATCCATTATCATTTGAAGGTCTTTTAGACGGCAATACACTGAAACCTTGCCTCACACCCTTGGCCAACCCCCACCCCAAACCTCAACCCCACCACACCCCACCTCCAGCTCGTATGTTTCAAAAAATGGTCATTTTTTTCACAAAAAAGTGTTCCGTTAGCAGATATTAACATTAGTGGCCCTGAAAAGGGCCGTTTTATGTCTCTTAGACTACTGACAACTGTTTTGACTTTTCGTTTTCTATCGATCAGCTGCATCTAACGTATGATTCAGCAAGTAAGAAGTCGCATATTTGATGTTTTGATGATGACGAGCATATCCCAAGGGGTTGGGGGTTGGCCAAGGGTGTGTGGCAAGGTTTCAGTGTATTGCCGTCGAATAGATCTTCAAATGATAATGGATAGACGATAATTACAAAAAAAAAAAGCTTCCCCCCACCCCCGTGGTAGGAGTGTCAAATGTCGTGTCGTTCGAAAGGTCTTTAGTAAATAATTGATTGATATTTTTTTTTTTACTGGCCAAAAGGCTTGTGAAACCTTCCAACCAGAGATCTCGAGATTTTGCAAAAATGAAAAATGGAAAACTTCGGTTACTCAAAAGTTTCAACTTTTTGGTTTGGTGGCTAGGGAGACTTTTGTTCAGAAAGACATCCTCTATCCAACGAGCATAGTTTCGTTCAATTTGACCGAAAGCCATTTTCCATTAGGAAAGGGTAGAATATGAAAATTGAAAAATAAAACTCTATCGCTCTTTACAAATCCTTAACTACTAAAATTAAATATCTGTAGATATTAAAACAAAGAAGGTAAAAATGATGAAACTATATACAGGAGAGGGGATGCAAATATAGTAAATAGCTTAACATAAACAAAATACAAAACGTAGGTGAGGGTAAAAGGAAAAGAATAAAAACAAATGCGTAGACATAAAAGTAAATAAAATAAACTTATAGCATCATAAAATATTTATTTATATTGGTCCCAATTCAATGGCGACAACACAAAGAACAGTATCCTCCGAACTTAGCTATACTAGGAAATCAGCATGGTTATTGGCGTTGGAAGTGTGTGTGGTTATGTAATGGTTCAGACGTGGGATTCACCTATAAATAGTGCTTTGTATCAATGGAAATATAATATCATATAAACCAACATTGCATCATAAAATAAATGTGAAGTCAATCAACCGGAAAAAAGTAAACATAACCTTCGAAGATATATTGTGGTCTTACACCTGTGTAACCACCTGTAGGTGGTTATTTCTTAAAAAAATTATCAATCAAGCAATTCACATAACTCAATTTGTTTTTACACATGCTGTTCGCCATTTTGTATGTTGTACACATGGTTTTTACCATGACACGTGCTATGCACATGGTTTTCACCAAGATGTATGGTGTACACATGGTTTTTACCATGACACGTGCTATGCACATGGTCTTCACCAAGATGTATGTTGTACTCATGGTTTTTACCATGACACGTGCTATGCACATGGTTTTCACCAAGATGTATGTTGTACACATGGTTTTTACCATGACACGTGCTATGCACATGGTTTTCACCAAGATGTATGTTGTACACATGGTTTTTACCATGACACATGCTATGCACATGGTCTTCACCAAGATGTATGTTGTACACAAGGTTTTTACCATGACACGTGCTATGCACATGGTCTTCACCAAGATGTATGTTGTACACATGGTTTTTACCATGACACGTGCTATGCACATGGTTTTCACCAAGATGTATGTTACAAATGGTATTCGAAAGGATATAAGTTCTACACATTGTGTTCACTATGATATATGTTGTACGTATTTACTTCACCATTATGTATTTTGTGCATATGCTTTTCAACAGAATGTATGTATCACCGGAATATATCGTCGATACAAAAGCAAACTAACGAATATGAAAATCACCACTTTTCAGAGTGGAAAAGTATTTATTCATAACTTTTTTTTGGACAGTCAAATATTCGGCAGATTTGACCTTTTGATAGTGGAATACTTTCCCTTTAATAGAGTGAAGTCAGATTGAAGAATTTGCCGTAAATAAGTCCAGCAGAAATTATTAAATATTGACAATGAAAGATGCATTTTTTCATATTCGTTAGTTTGCTTTTGTAACGACGATACGTTGTGTTGAATCATGACATCGCGCTAGTATTTCTAATGTGACACAACTCAAATTAAAACTCAACTGATAATGTGTCTCTCTTGCCTATTTAGGTGGAATAGCATTAAGACAGGAAGAGTGACAACAAGTGGTCTCTGGTGTACAAGCTCTGAAGCTAGGTACATACAGTTTTGATGGTTCATAAAGAGATATTTACCGTGTCTTTCATCGTCTTAACTGAATAACACCGATTTTTGAGTTGCGTCACTTTAGAAATACTAGTGCGATATATGCTGTACACAAAGTTTTTACTATGATATATGTTGTTCTTGGATAGAGCTTAAATACATTTGGCTGATGGCTACTGAATATAATGACAACGTTACCGAAATAAATTCATACCTCCAATACTCAACAGACAAAAATTGACACTTAACAACTTTAAAATGACTCAATTCATTTCAGGACATGGACCGACGAAAAGTTATTTACACAAATTTAAACTTATAACTACTAACACATGTAAATGCGACAATACATCTGAACAGACTTACGACCATCTCCTGTACGACTGTACATTACTGGACGGACCCAGGACAAAACTCATTAAGGACATTACCTTACAGGACGGAACTTGGCCCTCTCACAGACCTGACTTACTACTTACATATTTTCAGGAATTTGATGCATTTATTAAACAACTGGACCTAAAAAATATCAATGAACTCATCTCCACATATGTATATATTTTTAGCACTTTCCTCCGAAGGAAAGTAGCTATTGAGGTTGGACTCATGACGGAATTTTTGAAAAATTTCTTCAAATCTTTATCGATCCTACCTAGTAGACACCGAAAATGACCCCCGTTAAAATTTATATATATCTATATATATATATATATATATATGCATATATATATATATATGTGTCTGTTAACACGATAGCGGCCAGAGTTTTTGTTTTTTCGTCACGAAACTTGGTATATAGCATTCAATTAGCAAACGATTGAACGAGTTCGTTAACCACCAAATTCGGTCCACCGGAAGGGGGGGTTTACCCCGAACCCAAAACACTTATTTGACTATGTCAGCCGTAATATTTGTTATATTTCAACGAAACTTGGCATTCGTAGTGTTAATATAGAGAGAAAAGTGAGATATAAAAATGAACTAAATCGGTTCATTAGAAGGGGGGGTTTACTCCGGACCCACAATACCAATTCGCCACTACCAGCCGTGATTTTTGGTATATTTCGACGAAACTCGGTATTCGTGGTGCTAATCCACAGGTAAATATGTGTTGTAAAAATAAACGAAATCGGTTCATTAGGAGGGGGGGTTTACTCCGGACCCACAATACCAATTCGCCACTACCAGCCGTGATTTTTGGTATATTTCGACGAAACTCTGTATTCGTAGTGGTAATCTACAGGTAAATATGTTTTGTAAAAAGAAACTAAATCGGTTCATTAGAAGGGGGGGTTTACTCCGGACCCAAATTCCTAATATACTCATACCGGTCGTAATTTCTGATGTATTGTAACGAAACGCTGTATACGTCGTGGGTAACTCATGAGAAAGAAGTGTTGTAAAAATGAGCTGAATCGGTCAATCGGAAAGCGGGGGTTTAATTTGTAATATATTTGAATAGAAAAGCCGGCAGACGTAGGTTCACAAAGCCGCCGCAAGGAGCGCTTTCTACCACTAGAGTGACTGTATCCTGTTCCTGCGTTAGATCAAAATACGATAATATGAGGATTTTTGTATTTATTACGTAGTGTAGTAGGTACCATGTGTAAACATAACTCTGGATGTAAATTAATAATTGATCAGTTACTCATTACAAAATGAGAACTATTCACGTTTTTATTTTATTTATGTAGGATATTTTAAGCAAATTGTTCTGGAAATCAGTCTACACTACCCAAATTCTGAGGAAAGTGCTTAGTTATGCAGCTCCTGCGTGACGGACTTTTGTTTGTTTAGTTTTCGTTTTATTTTTATTTTTATTATTATCATTTAATTTCAGTATTCATATTAATTGTAAAAGAAATCATTATTTTACGTACATACCTAATCAAAATACGTGTAGTATCCAGAAAGTATGGCATACGTAGATAAGTAAACTCCCACGCTGTAGGGTTACTCAAACGTGGAAAACATGAAACGTAACCGAAACAGCTATAACTTCTTAGTGTAATTTTTAACATGACATGAAACATTATGATAAATATATTCGAAAATTGTGATAAATATAGACATAACAAAATTCGATAAAATTGATTTATAAGATGAAATATTAAAGTCGTTAAATCTTTTTTGCATTAGTTCAAACATTTAAGACTCTTTCTTTCTTTAAATTTACCTATTTTTGTAGTTGATAGTAGAATTGTTCCTTTAATCCCTCTGCCGATAAGAAGGGCAGAGCCGCGTAAAGAACTGATACCGGGTGGTTGCTGTTACAGAGATAAGGAGAAGCTGCTAAACTCAGCTGTCCTTATGGTGCCAGCAAACTCAGCTGCTCGCAAACTTAAGCCATTCTACCGCCAAAAACTTGGCTTGTATCTCCGATCCTTTCCAGCTGAATTTAACAAAGTTTTTGCTTTTAATATCTTGGAAGGAAATGTGTTTAAGTTGGGCTCGTGATTGCGTAGTTTTTTTCCGCTCAGGAAGAGCTGGGCGGGTTAAATAGGCCACAATGCTGAAGGATGTCCTAAACTAAACTACAGATAAAATTAAATTTCTGGAGAATGTGCTAAACTAACTATTAGCACTTTCTGGGAAAATGTAGTTACTGAGGTTGTACCCATTAAAGAATATTTGAAAAATTCCTTCAAACCTTCATCGATCCGAAACCAAATGACAAAAACGAACCCCGTTAAGATTTATTTCTATCTATCTATCTATCTATCTATCTCTATATATATATCTATATATATAAAAATCACGTGTCTGTCTGTTTGTCTGTTTTTCTGTTTGTCTGTTTGTTCCTTATACAAATCCACACCGTTTGACTGATATTGACCAAACTTCGCACATAGATACGTCTTGATCCGGGAAATCTCGTAGTCTAGCTCAAAATCTTCTAGGATTCATAGTTTGGAAGTAACGAGTTCGAAACTGTCATATACAGAAGAGTTTATAGTCAGAAATCGGCATTTTCTTTCCAGTGTTGCCCCTCCTTCTAAGAAGAAGTGCAATACAAAACCTTTGTTTGTTTATCTAAATATCTTTGTTTGTTTATCTTTGTTGTAAATCTTTGTTTGTTTATCAGAGTTTGGACAAATATCATATAAGATATCATAAAATAAAATATCATATTTTTTAAGATTAATTTTCTTAATATCAGATCAGTTTTCTTCATATTAAATCAATTTTGATTTGATTGCCTAGGGCAACACTGCTCTAACCAGAATATAGACTAATATCGTATAAATAAGTATATCATAAAAATGTTCTGTGTTTATCTAATCATAATTTGGACTAATATATTATAATTAAGTGTTCATGTTTCTATTCAGAACTTTAATAATTTCAATACTTTTGTTGAGAGAGTTTTTTTATCTCTTTAGTAAAGGAAGGTTGCAATGTCGGTTATAGTATTCGGTGTCTCTCACTCGCTTTTCTGTTTAATGAATAAATGAATATTTACTGGTATTTGATGGAGAGGGTTTTAGTATGTGGAAAATCACTTAACTTTTTTATTGAAACTGATGAAGTGTGTAAATAACAATAAGAACAAGGCTAAAAGTATTTTGGAATTGTTTACACTGATGTGGACCTTTTTTTAACTATGAGTCTCAAAGGTGAAAAATATTTTGTTTCATTTATAGATGATTATAGTAAGATTGCTCTCATGTTAATTTCTTCATAATTGTTCAGTATTGTTTATTGTTATTTAAGTGTTTAGTGATGAATTCCCTTTGTCGCGGTCTCACTCTAATAAATAGTAAGATTGCTAGGATTTAAACTATTAAACCTAAAACAGAAGTTTTTCATTCCTTTGTTCAATAAGTAAATGAGGTCGAAAACTTAGGAAATAAGAGAATTGGTATTGTGAGATATGACATTGGTAAGGAATATTTAAATTGTAAGAATTATGACTACCAAAAAAAAAAAAGGGTATCATAATTAATCCCTGTACCTCATATGTTCATGAATTAAATGGTGTGATTTACTAGAACAATTATGAATATATCTCATTGTTTACTGGCAGAAGCTATTGTAGAAAAAAATGTTGGCCAGAAATGGTCTGTGAAGCAACTTATTTGAAAAATCTCTCTTTAGCTAACACCATTGACAATAAAATACCCTATGAAAACTGTTTTGGAAAGAAACCAGATGTTTCTAACTTTAATTTATATGGTAGTAAAAATTTTGTTAGGAAACCAGAACAAATAATAACTTCTAAATGGGATAAAAAGGTGAATATGTGCATTTTAATCGGTTATAGTGAAGTGGGATATAAAGTACTTTTGAATAATAAAATCATTGTCGCTAGGCATGTTGATGTTACCCAAGAAAACATAAGCTGTATTGGATTGGCTGAGGGTGAATCTGATAAAGTTCAAGCGATTGTGATTTTTGGGATAGAGAAAAAGATAGTTTGAAATAAAATAATGCTTGAGATTTTGTTGAAATAAGAAAGTTGAAGATATCAAATGGGTCTAAATGTTGTTCAAACAGATGGATGTAGGGACTATATTCTTAAATGATCATTTAGAAGGAAAATCCACCACTGGTTTTCTTATTAATAATTTCTTATACATTGGTAATGTATTATACTGGAAATCGAGAAAGAAAAAAGATCTTACAGAAGAGTCTACATATGCAGAATATGTACCTTTAAGTTTAAGGTTCCAAGATTTTCCAAAAAGATAGAACGTTTTGTTTAAAACATAAAGATTTTTTTAAACATTAAAAACTCCTTTGTGAACAATGTCATTTTGTAAAGGACTTAAATTTATGAACTTTAAATTAATTCTCTCACATACATATGCAAATATTATTAAAATATTATATTAAATGTTGTTATATTTAACTTATTTTTTTATTCGCATATAGATAGATGTACATAATAAATTACATAAATGTTTATAATCATAAAAATGAATGTATATAAATGAATTAATTTTCACCACGTTTTGAAACATTATTTTATTATTACAAGAGCTGTATGGTTTAGCAACCCTATTAATTTGGGCAGCCTCACTTTAATTTTTTTTTAATAAAGTTATTCTTAATGCATGCTATTTTTTTTTGCAGATAAATTAATGTATTAAAATATTATTTTTATAAGAAGAGGAAGTCACGTGAATTGTGGTGTTCTAATAAATGAATAAGTAATTAAATTTTCCATGCAATTTTTTATTAATTTAATATCCATAATAATTTAATCATTATATTCTGACATATGCTTTCTTTTGTCTGAGATAGTTATATCCTCTGACTGTCAACATTTAGTCGGAGAGCTGGTAACGCACATTTCATGAAGTGTTTTATGCACCTTGGAATTTTGGTGTATTGCATGTCGTGGATAGGTAAGGCATGTATGTGTAGCCTGGACATACCTTGGAACACCAGGTACTGCACATAGGGGAAAGGTGTTAAAAAAATATGTCACTAAAATGGTATTTTATTCAGAAGCCAACAATCTTTAATGTATAATTAAGGCAAGTTGCTTTATTTCTAGAACTACCACAACTGTCCTGTCCAGATGATTGGTGCTCTCACTCACTCTTACGGTTACACGCAGTGTATTGCAGTCTATCATCGGCTGAATTTATTTTCATGTTTGCTGATTACTAAACCTCACAAAAAGTGTCTGCCCTTTTGTAATTATTTTCAATTATGGTGTTTAAATAGCAGTGTGAAGAAGAGACTTCATTTAATATTACAAAAACCCACTTCGGTTTTTTTTTTTTTTTTTTATATGTATCCCACTTAAAAGTGTCTGCCTTATGTATTATTCATTATAGAATTGCCTTAATTTTACATTGAACACTTATGGCTTCTGAATAAAACACTATTTTTGGCCCATAGTTTGTTACTGATTACCATGCGCAGAACCTGGTGTTTCAAGGTATGTCCAGCAACCATATACTTAACTTTTTATCTACACTAGAGACCCACTATACGACAATTTCAAGGCACATAAAACACTTGAAAAGTGTGTTACCAGCTCTTGGACTAAATGTTTAAATACGGTTGCAATTCTGGTAAAAATATTGTTGCTCGCCAAGTCAATGTTGTTATTGAAATTCCCAAATACCTTTAATTCATTGTTGTCCATAACTGCAAGAAAAATATCTTAAATTTGTTTTTATTCTTAGAGGCCCCTATTTCCTCTGATAGAAGGACTATCCTTATAGAAGAGTGCATGAACCATAAAATTTGAAACAGAAGCTTTAATAGAAAGGAAAAAAAAAGTGAACAAAAATATGTGAAAGTGTATGTGAAACAACAAACTATGTTTTTAAAACTTTCCTTTTGGCATACATAACATAAACCCTGCACGACTTACCTACTTTTTCATTCATAAAAAAAACTCAGTTACGGATTATTACATGAACAAATAAACAATATAACATATTAATATTATATTTGCGCAAGGTTGAGGTTTTAGCTTTAGATGCGAAGACCTTAAAATAAATAAATATTATATTTAAAAAAAAAATCAATGAAAATAAAGAATATCGTTTCAGTTGTAGGTTTTGACAACTTATAACTAATCATAACCTTAATTAAATGCCTCATTTGTATTGCTATTTTTTATGAATATTTATTTATGGACCACATATTTTTTTTTTCTTTAAAAAAATTAAACACAGGGAGTTTGGTTTGGATTTTCTTTAAAACGGTATTGCAATTAAATTATTTGGAATCACTTAATTGTAATACCATTTTAAAAGTAAGGGTACTTTTTAAAAAATAAGGATCAATTTAATTTCCACCCCACTTTCTCTAAAAAAAAAATGGAAAATAACTTTTTCAGCCGAGCTCTCAATTTATTATCTTATATTCTCATAATTTGGACCAATATAATATAATCATTCATTTTTTAAAATATATAATATAAAGTAGGCGTACCATGGAAGCTGGGTTACAACTATTTAATATGAAGCATGTGTAGCATGGTACGCCCGGCTACAGATATTTAATATAAAGTAGGTGTAGCATTGCACACCGGGTAACAGCTAGTATATATATATATATATATATATATATATATATATCTGTTAACACGATACCCGCCAGACGTTTTTTTTTTTTTTTTTGCCACAAAATGTTATAGCTGTTTTATAGCATCCTATTTGCAAAAAAGATTATTATTATATACTAGCCGTTACCCGGCGTGCCATGCTACACCTACTTTCTGCATATAGAAAAGCCTAAATAAATTAGACACCAAATAAGTATTATTAAAACCTAATAACACGAATCTGTAACTGTTATGAACCCGTGGCCTCCCAACTGTGAGTCCTAGACGACTTTGACCTAACCTATAACACCCCCCGTATCAAGACATACATGTATACCAAGTTTCGTAAAAATTGGTCTAACGGTGTGGATTTGTATAAGGGAAAAACATACAGACAGACAGCTGGTAGATTTTTTTGACCTAGCCTACGGCACTCCCCAGATTAAGATCTACATGTGTACCGGGTTTAGTCAAAATCGGACGAACGATGTGGATTTGTATAAGGGACAAACATACAGACAGACAGCTGGTAGACGTTTTTGACTTAGCCTACGACACTCCCCAGATTAAGATCTACATGTGTACCGAGTTTAGTCGAAATCGGACGAACGGTGTGGATTTGTATAAGGGACAAACATACAGAAAGACAGCTGGTAGACGTTTTTAACTTAGCCTACGACACTCCTCAGATTAAGATCTACATGTGTACCGAGTTTAGTCAAAATCGGATGAACGGTGTGGATTTGTATAAGGGACAAACATACAGACAGACAGCTGGTAGATTTTTTTGACCTAGCCTAGGAGATTTCTCGTATCAAGACCTACCATTATTCCAAGTTTGGTCAAAATCGGTCAAAAGGTGTAGATTTGTATAAGGAACAAACAAACTGACAAACAGAAAAACAGACAGACACGTGATTTTTATATATATATTTATTTCTTTGATGTGTTCCGCTTCATAGGCTATCAACAAAAAGAACAGCATCCTCTGAACCATTCATTCTAGGAAATCAGCATAGCTTATGTAATTGTATAAAATTTCAACTGTAAAAGACTTAGTGTTCTCCGTTAAATTGTACCTAGTATCTATGGAAGTATAATGTTATTTTTAAGTCAACAGTGATTATTGCCATCAAATAAGATTATATTGTCCTGTATTCTTGAGGTAAGTCAGTATAGTGTTGATGTACTGGCTATCATTGCCTAGGAGTTCTTGCATATCATTCGGGATGTTCAAGTTGCATCGTCTTTGGCAGTCTGTCAGTATGTGTTTAATCCTAAGTTCTTTGTTACATATACTGCATATAGGTTTATCTCGTCTTGTAATAAGGTATTCGTGAGTTAGTCGAGTATGTCCAATCCTTAAAAATTATTAATCATTGATTACTAACCTTTACTTAACACCTCTCACTCTTCCGTTATTTATTGCTTTAATAATAATTAAAAAAACATAAATAAATATTTAGAAAGCAAAATGAAACTAAAAAAAAAAAAGATTACATAATTCTTAGGATAATCAAATGTATCATGTATATATCTATTACATATTTGTCAAATACCACTGACTGACTGACTGTTTCACTGACCTATCATCGCCCAGCCCAAACCACTCGACAGAAAAATTTGAAATTTTGCATGGACGCTCCCTATAGAACGTAGAAGCTCGCTAAGAAAGATTTTTTGATATTCGAATTTTTAAGTATTTTTAGAGGGATATAAAGTTTGAGTTGGTTAGAGCAGGCAAGCCTAGGCAGCAAGCGTTGCTAGGAACATCCCGAACCCTTGCACAGCCTCCTCATCCATCAACATCCCATGTACGGCGGGCAGGTACCATTTCCGGTGAATGATATACTAACAATTTAGAACTTGGAATAGTTTTAGGAAAATAAAATACTATCACAACTAAAATGAAATATTTTTTATGAACTAACTAACATTTTTACCAACAAATAAAAATATTGGGGGGGGGGCTGCAGACCTCTCAGCCCCCCCCTATATACGCCCATGATGGTAACCTATAGATAACTGGTTATCTCTAGGTTATCTGTTTCTTGACACTGGTCCGAAGCGCCCCAGTGTCAAGAAACATTATACTTTGATTACTTATCAATTTATGTACATATAACATATAGTATGACGGGAACCGTACTATAATAAACTACAAAAAAATATGTAGTAGCGTTAATTTTGATGATACATTATTTAACGCAATAAAATAACTACTTATGTGCCGTGACGAAGCACGGGTATTCGGCTGGTAATATATATTCTTCAAAAAAGCCTCGGGTCAATTTGGCCCGAGGTTAGTAACTAAGGGTTAAATATGTTCGCTAACCACCAAAATCAATCCATCGTGAGGGGTTTACTCCGAACCTAAAATACAAATTTCATCATATCGGCCGTAGTTTTTGTTATTCGCATCGAAACTCAGCATTAGCTGTGGTCGTCTATAGACAAAAAAAACGTTGTAAAATAAGCTAAATCGGGAGTGGGGGGTGTTTACTCCCGACCCAAATTACTAATTGGCTTTTACAGACCGTTGTTTTTCGTGTATTGTAACGAAATTCTGTATGCAGCTTGGGTGTCTGAAGAGTAGGATGTCTTTTAAAAATAAACGTGATCGATTCATCAGGAGTTTGATTTGTATTATGTTCAAATTGAATTATGCCGCCACACCAGCATTAGTTGTTGCCTCTACCACTAGGAGCGCTGAACATGGACCCTGGATCTCCGGCTTATGCTGTACATTGAGTCAGCATCTCATTACAAATATAAAGGAGCAAAACTAGTCAAGTGTATATATATATATATATATATATATATATATATATATATATATATATATATATATTTGACCACTTTGCAAAATTTAATTTTTCTTTGCTGGAATATTAAGGCTAAATTCTTTTCTTTTTTTTTATTTCATTTTTTAAGGATTCTATTGTTTATCATATTTAATTTTTTCAAGGTTCTAGCTCTACATTTAATATTTTTGATTAATTTTTGAAAAAAATAATCGTACAGGCTTCAAAGGTACAACATGTAGTTCAACCTGTGACCATGGGATGTCGTACCTCTGACCGCGTAAAAACAACGCAGCGGTACAGAAAAAAATTGTATTCAGTAATATTGTAAATAATTGTAAATTTAATAAATACAGGTCAAGAATTTAAGCATAATAAAAAAGCTATTATTGATATTATGTTATGCTTAATATGGTGAAAATCCAGTCAAATCGATAAACGTTTTAACTGTCAAGCAAATCCACTAGCAATAGTAGGGTATGGAAGTTAAGCCACAATGTCTTCAAAGTCAATATCATATAAATTTTCATCTTCTCTCGTAAACTTTTCCCATAAAGTTTGTTTTTTTTTCAAATATTGGATCTTAAACATTGGACATGTAATACCACAGATCAAAGACCTCGGTGGTCAAAGGTACGTACAATATGGTCAGAGGTACAACACCTTCCCCTATATATATATATATATATATATATATATATATATATATATATATATACACAGTGTATTATTTTAATCAGGTTATTCAGGAATAAAGTGTTCACTACCCACTAGTTAGCTTAGTTTTGCAGTTCCTACCATACATGGTTTTCATTGAACATATCAATCGAGTATTATTCCTAGGATGCTAAAATAACGACCGGTACGAAAAATTAACTGTTTGGTTCCTGAAAAAACTGCCATTCTTAACAGTAAGCATGAAAAAAAAATCCAGTTATTATTCAGGATGTGTGGTTGCATCGGCGGCATGAGCAGGTTTTCCACCCAAAAGAGGAAAGCAATGGGCCAAAAGTTATTGCAAAGTCTCATATTGAATGTGTGTGTGTGTGTTAGAATTGGAATTGACCCTACTGATTGGTGGATTGTTAAGAAGTTGGTTCTTACGGGACGTGACCTATGCTTACACGTGCTAGAACTAATATTGTTATACTGACAGCACGCTCCCTTGTCTAACCAACAGTTTCTAGCTTCATTTCAACATGGCGGCTTCCTACATCTTCAAACTGCCATTATAATAATTTATTTTGAGTTCTATTTTCCTTTGTGGATGGAAATAGTGACATCAATGCTATTATATATGCTTGTTTTCGTGTTATCGTTAATTACATTTTGTTATCAATATAGAGGAATTTTCAAAGCAGTAGAGATTACTACGTGTCCTCCCTGCATATAAGGAAGGACCATTTAGAGAATATTCTCCAAAAACACAATTCTAAGATGACGGGGAAAAATTAACATTTTTGCGTTCCTCCCTCCCTCCATAGGGAGAAAAGCAGCTGACCTCATGACACAATCCGGAAGTGCCAACACGGAAATTTCATGTTTCAGATCCCATAGATCAATAGTATAAGGGTGATTCAAATTTCTCTCTCTCTCTCTCTCTATATATATATATATATATATATATATATATATATATATATATATATTTGTCTGTTCGCTATCTCGCTGGGCCAACAATGGTCCGATTTTGATAAAATTTGGTACAAAAGTTTTCCCTCTAATTTGAAAGGTCAAGTTCGTTAACCAGCAGAATCCGTCCATCGAAAGATTCTTTTTTCGAAACTCACACGAAAAAAAAATCGTAACGCTTACGTTTTCGAGTTCATATGCTTGCAGGTACTCGTTTTATAGGTTTCTTCACGTCGAAAAACGAATGAAACCACTTTTTAAGCTATATCTGTAACCGTTTTTGAGAAACATTGCAATACCTTCTTTTCCAAACTAATTTTCAGTTTGAGTAATCAGAAACGATTAATTTAGTCGGAACTTGTTCCAGACGTTTGATATTCATCTAATCTATGATTAATTTTGGTTCCTTTTAGAGTTAAGGAAGTAGTAGAAATAAAATATTTCATTACCTGGTATGAAAAGTGAAGATGGAGATAGTTAGCCGTTGCAGAGATACGAAGACAAGGTATAGTTGGGATTCGGCTAGGAGAAAAACGTCAGACTTTCAGGAAGAAATCTGTATTTGGACGTTTCGGCTGCACATTGGCAGCCTTCTTCAGCACTAGAGAATGCCTAGGGGGGAGGGAGGAAGACCTCGAGGACAACTTAGGTAACCATGGTTGAATGTATGATATTGACATATCATGGTTGACACATGATATATGTGTACCATACATTCAACCATGTTTACCTAAGTTGTCCTCGAGGTCTTCCTCCCTCCCCCCTAGGCATTCTCTAGTGCTGAAGAAGGCTGCCAATGTGCAGCCGAAACGTCCAAATACAGATTTCTTCCTGAAAGTCTGACGTTTATCCATTTTACATTTAAATTTAAGTAAAATAAATACACGTGTATATAAAACAATTTTTGTTTGTATTTTTCATGTAGACATTTCATTTCATAAAAAATTCATAACAAATCTTTAGCCGATTTGAAAACGTAAAACACTTTTGGAAAGCCCAAACAATACTGTCGTCTTTACCTGGAGCTGTAAAAGTGAATCTGCTCCATTTACTAGCCTTTTGAATCTAAAGGGGAAAGTAATGGAGGAGTTTCCTTCCGAAGGGACACTCGTAAGCGGGTAGGATCGCTAGTGTCCTTCCGAAGGGACACTCGCAAGCGGGTAGGATCGCTAGTGTCCTTCCGAAGGGACACTCGTAAGCGGGTAGGATCGCTACTGTCCTTCCGAAGGGACACTCGTAAGCGGGTAGGATCGCTAGTGTCCTTCCGAAGGGACACTCGTAAGCGGGTAGGATCGCTAGTGTCCTTCCGAAGGGACACTCGTAAGCGGGTAGGATCGCTAGTGTCCTTCCGAAGGGACACTCGTAAGCGGGTAGGATCGCTAGTGTCCTTCCGAAGGGACACTCGTAAGCGGGTAGGATCGCTAGTGTCCTTCCGAAGGGACACTCGTAAGCGGGTAGGATCGCTAGTGTCCTTCCGAAGGGACACTCGTAAGCGGGTAGGATCGCTACTGTCCTTCCGAAGGGACACTCGTAAGCGGGTAGGATCGCTAGTGTCCTTCCGAAGGGACACTCGTAAGCGGGTAGGATCGCTAGTGTCCTTCCGAAGGGACACTCGTAAGCGGGTAGGATCGCTAGTGTCCTTCCGAAGGGACACTCGTAAGCGGGTAGGATCGCTAGTGTCCTTCCGAAGGGACACTCGTAAGCGGGTAGGATCGCTAGTGTCCTTCCGAAGGGACACTCGTAAGCGGGTAGGATCGCTAGTGTCCTTCCGAAGGGACACTCGTAAGCGGGTAGGATCGCTAGTGTCCTTCCGAAGGGACACTCGTAAGCGGGTAGGATCGCTAGTGTCCTTCCGAAGGGACACTCGTAAGCGGGTGGGATCGCTAGTGTCCTTCCGAAGGGACACTCGTAAGCGGGTAGGATCGCTAGTGTCCTTCCGAAGGGACACTCGTAAGCGGGTGGGATCGCTAGTGTCCTTCCGAAGGGACACTCGTAAGCGGGTAGGATCGCTAGTGTCCTTCCGAAGGGACACTCGTAAGCGGGTAGGATCGCTAGTGTCCTTCCGAAGGGACACTCGTAAGCGGGTAGGATCGCTAGTGTCCTTCCGAAGGGACACTCGTAAGCGGGTAGGATCGCTAGTGTCCTTCCGAAGGGACACTCGTAAGCGGGTAGGATCGCTAGTGTCCTTCCGAAGGGACACTCGTAAGCGGGTAGGATCGCTAGTGTCCTTCCGAAGGGACACTCGTAAGCGGGTAGGATCGCTAGTGTCCTTCCGTAATTACACCCGCAGCCAAAGTGTTAATAATTACTTTAACGATAGTCCTGCCGGATCCTGGCCAATCCTGACCATGTGATCTGTCTATTAGGATCGATTACTGTTATGATCTCTTGAAGAGAAAATTCTAAAATTTTAAATCTATAACAATATTTAAATTATATCGGGGCTTTGTGAATATTTTGGACCTGCGCGGTAAATTGAGGCGGGGGGCCATCGAAAAATGTCAATTATTATGTAAACTCAGGTAGGCGCATGCTGTGGCCAATTCGTAGTCTATGAATATTCAAAGTAGGGAGTGAGTGTTCGCACCGACTGGTCCATTTAATTCCATCACAAAGGGAAAGGTTAGGTGCAATTTTAATTTTTAATTACCTTCTTCTCGACCCCCCCCCCTCTTCGCCCCCTTCGGGTTCCTCATGAATAGCAAGCGTTATAAAAATTCCGGAGGCCTTTTCCTTCTCAACTTTTTCTTTTCCTCTTTATTCCCTTAATTCCCAGACGGAGGAACGCATCCTACATAAATAATACCACCCCCCTCCACCCGTCAAAGGTTCTTCTCCCGCTACTCCGAGAGTTCTTCTTCGCTTTCTACTCCGACAGCCCAAGGGGAGAGTGGAGTGGATAAAATTGTCCGGAAGTTTTCTCCAAGATGTCAGCTAGAGGTTGCATCTGATGATTCCCACAGGACGCTAGTTTTCAAACTCTCCACCGATCTTACACGAATATTGGCAAGTTATACTTTTTAATGCTCCACAGGACTCGGTTCCCCATCCAGCTGCTTTATTCCCTAGGGTAGTTAAAAAAAAATATTCCATGTCCGTTGATTTCGGCAGCTCTCAAATACCAAATCCTGATCCAGTACAAAAGAAAATCCGATCTCAGGGAATTCAGCGATCTCATATATAGAAACCTTGATTTTCAGAGTTTCCGAAATCTTGACGATTTTTATTATATAAGTCCAAGGTGAATTAATAAAAAGAGGCCCGGTGGCCGTGAGTGTTAAGGCGTGAGCACTTAACAAACCGAGCCAAAGGTCGTGGGTTCGATTCCTACTATGGGGGTGGTTGCTTTTCTCTAGAAAAAAGGCATCGGCCCTATCCTGGCACGAAATGAGTAGTAGCCTAAACATAACCCTTCCCAAAATTTGTAGTTAATAATAATGGACGTTAAAATTTAAATAAATAAATAAATTAATAAAAACTAGTTTACTATTTAATAATATAATTAAAAATGTTCTATTGTTTTCACATCCTTTTACATGTGCGCTAGGCCTAGTTATGTCTTAATTCTGCATTATAACCGTCAGCTACATGGGGCATGTCAGAACCGAAATCGTCAACATGCCTGATGCTCAGGCACTCTCTTTAGAGCGATCTGTTAAAATCGAAAATAGTGCCGTGTTTAGGGGTTATTTTTTGTCAATAACGGCGGCACAACGTTCATTACATAAGGGTTGATTAGGTTGTGATGATACCTAGCAACAGTAAGTGTCACTAGAAAATCACTGGCGGGGCGGTTCTAAAAAAAAAAGTCCGACTCGCAGGAGCTGCATCATCTTAGCGCGGTTCCGTTCTTATCCCTAGTCTCATTTAGAAAGATTAAAATAGAAACAGTTATTATTTTGGTTCCACCTTTCTTGAAAGGTCTTGATTTATAATCTTACCTGGATGGGTCAGCCAACCTCAGAAAGGCCCCCGCTTGAAGCCAAATAGTTACAAGGCCTTCGAATCTATCTCTTGGAAATCTATATTTCTAAACATAACTGTTTTTATTATTTTACTTAACCTGTTTTATTGTCAAATAAATTATCCAACTATAAGCAATTAAAAAATTACAAGGAATAAAAACAGACAAAAAGAACCGTTCGAATAAACGAATTCAATTACTTTAATGTTTTAAGCACTTATTTCTCCGAATGACATCGCCTAAACAAAACTTTCTTCAGAACATTTTTTGTAGAGCATTTAGTAATCTTTCGAATGGTAATCTTCCGCTTACCAAGATTCTGCTGGTTAACGAATTTGTCCTTTCAAATTAGACGAAAGATTTTTGTACCAAATTTCATCAAACTCGGATCATTATTCGCTGTGCTAGACCGCGAACAGACAAATATATATATATATATATATATATATATATATATATTTAGATGGAACGGCATTTTTCTCCAGCGGTGGTACTCCACCTCCCAGGAAGAAGTGAGGAGGAGTACCACCGCTGGGGAAAAATGCCGTTCCATCTAAAAATATCATCCCAGCGACGAAAAATAAACATCAAGCATATATATGTATATATATATATATATACATATATATATATATATATATATATATACATATATATATATATATATATACATATATATATATATATATATATATATATATATATATATATATATATATATATATAAATTTGAACCACCGTTATTTTCGTTCTCTAGGGGTTCTTAAACGCAAAATTTTCTACTCAACACTTCCGGTTTGCGTCATGAGGTCAGCCCTATAAGCGGGGTTTCTCCCGATGGAGGGAGGGAGGAACCGCGCTAATACCCAATAGAACCCCATTTTTATTAATTGGAACTTTTGGAGTTTACTAATACTTGTCTCTAAAAAACAACCTGCTTACAAGCTCTTGTAAACGAGGCATAGCGTAATTTTACGTTTATTTTTCCGCTTCGTTTGCTTAAATTGCATTTCATTATTTTCTTAATTTTGTTCGTTATCGATAAATTCGTTTCTAAACCAATAAGAGACTTTCTTTTCTGGTTTCACGGCCAATTGAATTTTCAGTAAAAAGTTCGTGTTTCGTGTTATTTATTGCCGCTTTGCAAAGTGCGGAAGAGAAAGGAAAAAAAAAATTATAAGAAAAGAAGTCATAATTTAAAATGAAAGCTCTGCCGAAAATAAATTCAAGTAGCTTGAAGAGGAGTGGGGAGAGTAAGAGGTAGGAGTGGGGGAAGGAAGAGAGTAAGGAGTGGGGGAAGGGAGACGGAGGAGTGGGGGAAGGGGAGATTGAGAGAGGCTAATAAAGATCCCCAGGGGATAATAAACTTAGATTGTATTCGAATAAAACTTCTCACTTTTTCTTTTCTTAGTTTTTTCTAAGCTTTATATTCTTTTCCATTTAGGCAATTGTATTTTTTTCTTTCTTGAATCGCATGGATTATGTAGGAGTAATAAAATCACTTATCTAAATTATTTAAACCTAGAAAAGTTTAAATAAATCTCTTATTTTTAAATATAGAAATGTTTCAAAATACGTAGTTTTTTCTGGCAGTCACCCATTTTAGTAATAGCCACGCCCGACGTAGCTTAAATTTGAGATCATCGTTCCTAAGGGTTTTTGACTCTTTTCTTATTGTTGTTCAACTCTGTTCCTTTTAACGTGGGATTTGCACTTAATGATAAACAGACCAACTAGCAAATGATGCTAGACCAACTCATCCTACCAACGAAACTAGCAGTATGAGGAAAATTCATATAGAAGAATCAACAGAAAAAAAAAAAAATAGACAAACTTTCATACTATAGCATGGATTTTATAGTCTCCCGGATGTCGAGAAATCTTCTAGCTCCAAATATCAACAGTCTTTTCTATAAACTCAGCTAATTTCTCCCAACTCTCCTCAAATCCCTTACCAAAAACAACTCTATGAAGTGCAGAATTCCTACAGATTAACTTCATTACATTAACATACCTCCAAATTGCATCCTCGCCTTTCTAGATGCCGAGTTCATCTTCACGAACATCCCCCCAGCTAATACACATGAAATAATTGACAACAATTCGACAACCCTGGAACCCCACACCAAGATATCCTGACCTTTCTAACAAGAACCCGAAGCCCCCTGCTCCTAATATGCTTTTCTCCTGTTCCAAAAAAATGCTTTTCCAATCCATCATTACTATGAGATCAAATATCATAATTAACACCCTCCTCAACCATTTCCTGCTGAATTTCCAAAACGACCTACTTTTCGTATCAGTATATATTGATGATCATCCCCTCATCTTTAATCCTAAAAAAACAAAAAAACAGACATCCTCACGGCCTTTCGATGCCATCATCCTCGATACCAAATCTAGATCAAAACTAAGCCACCAAATCCACTGATTGGTATACCAAACCCATCAACTCCAGACGACTTATCCAATACCATTCTTAAGAAGCCAGAGCATAAATATTGCCGAACACCCCATAAACAGATCTTACCTGTATGATGCTACTTTTCCACCCTACAAACATATCCTCGCTTCATGAAATTCTAAGGGCTAATGGATTTCCAATAACAATTATCAAGAACTCCAATAACTCCTTCGAAACCCCTGGAGATTTATTATTCATTATCTCTAGCCACTTTTTAAAATTATTCATTGCTTTAATATATATATATATATATATATATATATATATATATATATATATATAAATCACCTGTCTGTTTGTCTATTTGTTCCTTATAAAAATCCACACCGTTTGACCGATTTTGACGAAATTTGGCACGCAGGTAGGGCTTAATACGGGAAATCTCCTAGGCTAGGTCAAAATAGTCAAATTTCATAATTTGGTCAAAAGTTTTGTTGAAGAATAATTGACTATACTGAACTATTCAGATTCTGACGACCATTTTGAATAATGTCTAAAAATGTATTTTTTGATGTTCTTGATAATTAGAATTACTTGAACTCATTGATGACTTTACATCATTATATAATCATGTAATGCAGTTTATTTCAATTTTATATCAACAGTCACTGTCTAACTAAGGAGCGCTGGCCTTTCTTTGATTAGAGCTATCTTAATCGCAGGATGTGGTGCTGGCCTCTGTCGGCTGCTTTATGAATTACTTGACAGATATATACAAATTCACACCGTTTGACCGATTTTGACATAACTGGGTATACAGGTAGATCTTGATTCGGGGAGAATCATAGGCAGAAAGTAGGTGTAGCATGGCACACTGGGTAAAAGCTAGTATACAGGTAGATCTTGATACGGGGAGAGTCATAGACAGAAAGTAGGTGTAGCATGGCACACTGGGTAACAGCTAGTATACAGGTAGATCTTGATACGGGGAGAGTCATAGACAGAAAGTAGGTGTAGCATGGCACACTGGGTAACAGCTAGTATACAGGTAGATCTTGATACGGGGAGAGTCATAGACAGAAAGTAGGTGTAGCGTGGCACACTGGGTAACAGCTAGTATACAGGTAGATCTTGATACGGGGAGAGTCATAGGCAGAAAGTAGGTGTAGCATGGCACACTGGGTAACAGCTAGTATACAGGTAGATCTTGATACGGGGAGAGTCATAGACAGAAAGTAGGTGTAGCATGGCACACTGGGTAACAGCTAGTATACAGGTAGATCTTGATACGGGGAGAGTCATAGACAGAAAGTAGGTGTAGCATGGCACACTGGGTAACAGCTAGTATACAGATAGATCTTGATACGGGGAGAGTCATAGGCAGAAAGTAGGTGTAGCATGGCACACTGGGTAACAGCTAGTGGCCGACCCGGCGAACTTCGTACCGCGTAAAAGTCGATTCTTTAATTTTTTTTAATACTTATTCTGCTATTCGGGATACCGGGTCAGCTAATAAGATAAAAAAAGAAAGAAGAAAGTTAATAAGTCAACAATTACATTATGTCAAAAAATAAAAATTATAAAACACTTAAAATTATTTTAATAGTCACTAAAAAATCACAATGAAAATTACAATTTCAGATTTCTTATTATGATGCCTACTTATTATATTTCATTTTATTTTTACTTATCCTAAATTAAGTTTCATTTTTATTGTAGTACTTTATGGTACACGATATTTTTTGGTTGATAACCTGCCGCGTAAACAAACACTGGAGATGGTTTTCCAACACGGGAACAGGCAACATACAATTGAGTACCATGCGAGAAAAGTGTTGTTTTTAGACTTTTTCAGACAATTATTTTAATTTTTTATCCGTAAGAACCGTCCTCGTATTCAAGGAATATTATAAAAAAAGAATTAGCGAAATCGGTTGAGTTGATCTCGAGATTTGCGCTTAGCAACACATTTATCGATTCATTTTTATATTATAGATAATGAAAGAACGATAACTAAATCGACAGTTTCACGATGTAGATGTTTCGAAAACTTTTATAAGATTGAATAATCCTTTAATGAATGCAACCTCAATGAGCTAAAACATTTCGAAACCACTAAAGGTATAATTATTCTTGAGATTCCCCCAGCAATCTTGGACGAGATAGAGAATTAATGAAATTGTAAATTGGTGAGATATTAAAAAGCGCCAAGTTGTTAATTAAGACTACATTAGCGCGGGAAGATTTTGGCGGGAATATTTCCCTCCAGATGTTCGGTGTATTTGCATTTAGAAAGGCCGCCGCAAGAAACACTCCTTATTCTCCACTGTCCATTATATCTCCCATGATATTCCATAGGAAATACACAATCCTAGTCTTATTGTATACCACAAATATATTGTACTCTATCTAATAAATAAAATTCTCGTGTCACAGTTTTAGTGCTTATACTCCTCCGAATCCGATTATTATGAAATTTAATTTCCGAGAATAGGTATAGGAGGTGGCCCAAACATTTTTTTTTTCATTTAAAAAAAAATTATTTTTTTATGATTTGGCATTAAGAAATACATACAACCCTAAATTTTCAACCTTCTGCCACCAATCCCCATTTTATAATAAATACTTAATGACGTACTAGTTGCACCGATCTCGAGAACTTGCTCCCAGTCAGTGATCCGTATCAGGCAATATGGCGACAATTTCAATATGGCGACCTGTTATTCAGACCACTTATAACCTGTCTTAACCTGCCATTTCATGATCCGGATCACTAGGCGTGAGCCTAAACGGGAGCCGGTTCTCGAGATCGGTGCAACTAGTACGTAAGTACCTAAATAACTTTAATTATAAAATGTAGTTTTATTCAACATATGATCTCTTTACAAAGAGAAATATGGCTCCAGATTCTAACCTGTTCCTGAAGTTAATTCCAACATTCAATTCATGTTTCCAAATGACATCATTCGGTGCAACGGAAATAGTTAAACATAATGCTGAAAATGGTCAACATTTTAATTCAACATTCGAAATCAATGGCCACGTTTATCACAAAGTGGAATCACTGCTGGCAAGGCTAAACGAACTACATCAATTTTTACACATTTACTTTATGGGAGGCGAGGAATACGCACTCGCTAATCGCGTGGATGCACTTTGGGGCTACATTAACCTCAATTCATGGTTTCAGTGAGCTGGACGATCTACTGAATCGGCAAAATCACACATGCACAAATTACAAAGTGACAATCACGCTATTGTCATCAATCCTGATAAAGAACCATCTGGAGAGTACATTCAATGCACCTGTTGCTCATGACGTTGTTGGAATCGTGATTGGGGACCGTGCAGCTACGCGAGAAATCCTGGTTCGAAGAAGAAATAATAATCATGAGTCGGTAAATGTGAAGACGAGGGTTCTAGGCACTGATTATTTTGAAATTTTGCACTATATTGTATTTTGATGCACTAAACACGAATCCGTTAAAAAAAAAAAAAACTCGCTCTCAATTAGGAAAGAAGTTATTAAGCTCTAAAGTTCACTGTTATTGAGGTTAAAGTTGGTGTAAACAGCGTATTTGTAAACACGTGCATGCGCAGACATCTAACATTGGAAAACAAAGAACTCTCATTTGAAATGTTGGTAAACCATTTATAACCTCCACAACATCGGAATTCTATCCATAACAGCGAGTTGGATTGAATAGAGTTTTGATATCTTCTTGTGCGAGCGTAAACGCATACGCTTACTTCATATGCCTAAAAGTCTTCCTAAACATTCTTCTTAATATTCATGATTATTAATAAGCTGTTTACGCCAACTTTTATAACCTTCATAACAGTGACCTTTAGTACTTAATAACTTCTTTCCTAGTTGAGAGCAACTTTTTTTTTTTAACGGATTCGTGTTTAGTCCATCAAAATACGATATAGTGCAAAATTTCAAAAAACAGGTGCCCAGAACCCTCGTCGTCACATTTGCCCATGAGTCCATTGCTGATACACTCTATCCAATATTTGCTAATGTTCTGGAAGGATATTATATAAATATTAAACAACGAGATCCCATAACAGGTACGGGATTATTATTTTACTACCAATTTACTAGAAATGATGTATGTAGCCATAATGTAATAGAGCAAGGAAATAAAGAAGATACATTCCTAGCATCAAACTATTTTTTTTTTTTTTTTTTTTTTTACGGCGCATCGACAAATCTTGGCCATTAGCGCCGACGTCCCGGGTGCAGCCAGGAATTTTCTCAGCGAGCCGTGGGATGAGAAAATTCCTGTCGCCGGTGGGGATCGAACCCACCATCTCCCGCTTATGAATCCAGCGCGCTAGCCACTAGACCACGGGAGACCCCATCAAACTAATTGTCATTGTAGTTAATTTGTTTTAAATTGTAAATTTATCCTTGTGGTCTGTAGGCACACAATGTATATATTATGTTTTGTTTTAGCACTTTCCCCCGAAGGAAAGTAGCTATTGAGGTTGGACTCATGACGGAATTTTTGAAAAATTTCTTCAAATCTTTATCGATCCTACCTAGTAGACACCGAAAATGACCCCCGTTAAAATTATATATATATATATATATATATATATATATATATATATATATATATATATATATATATATATATATATATATATATATATATATATATATATATATATATATATATGTGTGTCTGTTAACACGATAGCGGCCAGAGTTCTTGTTTTTTCGTCACGAAACTTGGTATATAGCATTCAATTAGCAAACGATTGAACGAGTTCGTTAACCACCGAAATCGGTCCACCGGAAGGGGGGTTTACCCCGAACCCAAAACACTAATTTGACCATTTCACCCGAAATATTTGTTATATTTCAACAAAACTTGGTATTCGTAGTGGTAATATAGAGAGAAAAGTGAGATATAAAAATGAACTAAATCGGTTCATAAGGAGGGGGGTTTACTCCGGACCAACAATACCAATTCGCCACTACCAGCCGTGATTTTAGGTATATTTCGACGAAACTCGGTATTCATAGTGGTAATCTACAGGTAAATATGTGTTGTTAAAATAAACTAAATCGGTTCATTAGGAGGGGGGGGGTTACTCCAGACCCACAATACCAATTCGCCACTACCAACCGTGATTTTTGGTACATTTCGACGAAACTCGGTATTCGTAGTGGTAATCTACAGGTAAATATGTGATGTAAAAATAAACTAAATCGATTCATTAGGAGGGGGGGTTTACTCCGGACCCAAATTTTTAATATACTCATACTGGTCGTAATTTCTGCTGTATTGTAACGAAACGCGGTATACGTCGTGGGTAACTCATGAGAAAGAAGTGTTATAAAAATGAGCTGAATCGGTCAATCGGAAAGGGGGGTTTACTTTGTAATATATTTCAATAGAAAAGCCAGCCAGACATAGGTCCACAAAGGCGCCGGAAGGAACGCTAGAGGGACTGTATCCGGTTCCTGCGTTAGATCAAAATACGATAATATGAGGTTTATTGTATTTATTAAGTAGTGTAATATGTACCATGTGTAAACATAACTCTGGAAGCAAATTAATAATTTATCATTTACTCATTACAAAATTAAAAGAGAACTATTCATGTTTTTATTTTATTTATGTAGGATATTTTAAGCAAATTGTTCTGGAAATCAGTCTTCACTACCCAAATTCTGAGGAAAGTGCTTAGTTATGCAGCTCCTGCGTGACGGACTTTTATTTATATCAAATAAAAAGTTAAATATTTAAAAAAAAAAAAAAAAAAGAAAGAAAAAAAATGCATGTATGTGGCAGACTAACGTTTTCCTGGTCAGCTTGTAATTGTATAACAATATTATTAGTAGCTCTACTTACCGTTTTTATATACATATACCACCATGAACCATATATATATATATATATATAAAATGATAGATAGATGTATTACTAATACTATTACTAGGACACATAGCTAAGGGCCTCAAGTCACGCAGCGACTACATGTGATGATTAAGTGTTGATATCTGTTGTCATCAGAGCAATCATTGATCCATTTAGCCCTGCTAGGAGCTATCGAGACTATCGAAAATATCATGGAATGCTTGATGGGATCGGATAAACTCCGTTTTCATAGCAAACTTCCAGCATGGGAAAAAATGGAGGGCAAACATTAAAATTGCTCCATTAGACCATATTCGTACTTTTTACTGGGGGAGGGGGGATAGGAGTTATTTACGTTTCGTTAACAAGTTATTAGGTAAAAAACAAATTTGTGAATTCTACAACTAGACTGATTTCAACGTTACAAAATTTTAGGGGATTAAAATCCTGAAGTCCTCTCCCTATCGAGCGTCACACATCCACTCTCTCCACCAAGACGACTCAGAAGACAGTGGCCCAGAGATCTGCTACAGTGACCAAGTGAAGTGTTAGAAATGGCTTTCTCTTCCTTTAAGTGTATCAATGTCTGTGGCTCAGAGATCTCTCTATGACTCCAGTCACTGGTCCGAGCAGTGTAGGCCTCTTTCGTCTTCTGAGCGTCCTTCTAGCGTTAATTGAGATGATGTTGGGAGGCCTTGAGCACAGGACCTTCATAATGTATCATATTACCAGAAGTATTCATATAAAATATGCAAAAGACAATCAAGATAAAAAAAAAACACATATTAGCATAGGAACCAGAACGTTTTTAAGTATATCTCTTCGGGAAATGATATAGTTAATAATCGAGTCAGCTTCTAAATAATTTAATTTTATAGTTATTTTATAAGTTACGGAGGTATCATGAAATGGAAATTGAAAAAGCTTTCCTATGTACTTCTAGTGATAGATTTTGGCAATAAAAACCAGTCCAGTTATAGTAAATGTGTATTGTGTATCCAATGTGTTATTGGCAATAGTTTTTCCAAACTAACTCGGAAGGATCGAGATTAACTTTTATAAGAAGGCAATCTGGAGTAAGAAAGAAGGCCGGATAATATGAAGGAGATCCAATATCGCTTCCACACACCGCTAGTCGGTAATGAAACCAACACAAACAGAATGAAACCTACTCTCTCTCTTCTCTATCCCTCACTTTCTCACTCTCACTCTCTCTCTCCTTCTTTCTCACTCTGTCTCTTTATCTCTCTGTATCGACCCCATTTCGTCAACCACGTTTTGAGTGCCTGAATCGGATGAAAGGATGACCGTATTAGCATGTCGGCAAATAAATGCGAAAATACACGGTGAATAAGACAGGACTCAAAATGCCGCCTTGTGAAACTCCGGCAAGATGAAGACTTTTATTTTATTTTATTTTATTTATGATTCACTCAAAACAAGTATTGCATCTTTATATCCAATTACAATATTGTATTTATTTAAACAAATGGTATTATGCCTATACATCCAATTATGCGATTAATTATTGTACTCCTTACGACACTGACATTTCCAAAATAACAAGAATAAAATTATTAGTAATTCATTTCGACAAACAACTCACTTGGATTTCCCAATTAAAAGAACTTCTCATTAAATGTAACAAAAGCGCCACATATTCTGAGAATTCTATGAAACACAATATTGGGTGCTTACAAGATGAAAGAAGTAAGGGGATAGAAATGGGCGGAATGACTTAATAAGCAGAATGGTTTACATATTGCGGTCAGGAGAGATATGTTCCTATATTTGTAGATAATTATAATTTGATAATAGCTGAAAGAATGTTAGACAAGCAGAAGTGTACTATCTCGCATGCGCGAAATTCTGCAGGAATTATTCCCGACGGGTCCGCCATTTGCATTATTATTTCAAAGAACAACACTCTAAGTGAAAACCCATAAAAACTGATTGTGTCTCGTTTAGGACTAGGGAAGGTTTTTAGAAGTCAGCAAGGGAGATAGTGTTTAATGTTTATCAATACATAAGGCTATAAACAACTTAGACTATAACGTTGCCTGTTCAAAATGATAGCTAGAGGGAAAAGAGCGTGGCCTATATTCTCGGTAGAAAATTGGCGGTAAACCTTCTCTCTGACAAAATTTTATGACTACGAAATTTAAGTCAACCTTAGCTTTGGCTAAGTATTGATAAATATTAAACCCCCTTATCTATCCCCTCCCTTATCTAACCTCTCAAAGCGTTCCCTTATCTTACACGAGACATAATCAGTTTTTATAGTGATTCACGTTAAGTGCTCGATTATTAAATGGGTTTACAAATTGCGGAACAGAATAGAGAGTATGCGTTCACGCATGCGCAATTGAGCTCCTGGATTTATCTGAACAGGCTCAGCCTGTTCCGGAAGTGAAGACAACAACCCGCTGACTGGCTACGAGAAAGGAAGGGTTTGTTACCTGCCTAAAGGGCAAGGCCATCGACAATAGGAAGGGTTGAAGGGTAAAACCTAACCCAGTGGATTGGACTGCATAATGACTCCCTCGGGATGACCTATCCCCATCCATGCCAATTTACATATCCACTTTATCCTCGTTGGATAATTGGCCAACATCCACAACAACCATCCTGTTCAAGGCAACGTCCGCAGCTTCTTTATATTCACCCTTCCATCGCTTTATCAGAACAACTACCAGCAAGGTGACTGGGGATCCTTCTCAGTTCTACAAGGTACGGTCATTGTTGATACAGAGCAGGATACTGTCATTAACTAGCAGCAAGGTGACTGGGGATCCTTCTCAGTTCTACAAGGTACGGTCATTGTTGATACAGAGCAGGATACTGTCACTAACTAGCAGCAAGGTGACTGGGGATCCTTCTCAGTTCTACAAGGTACGGTCATTGTTGATACAGAGCAGGATACTGTCACTAACTAGCAGCAAGGTGACTGGGGATCCTTCTCAGTTCTACAAGGTACAGTCATTGTTGATACAGAGCAGGATACTGTCACTAACTAGCAGCAACGTGACTGGGGATCCTTCTCAGTTCTACAAGGTTCAGTCATTGTTGATACAGAGCAGGATACTGTCACTAACTAGCAGCAACGTGACTGGGGATCCTTCTCAGTTCTACAAGGTACAGTCATTGTTGATACAGAGCAGGATACTGTCACTAACTAGCAGCAAGGTGACTGGGGATCCTTCTCAGTTCTACAAGGTACAGTCATTGATGATACAGAGCAGGATACTGTCACTGAATCTAAAGATGTCTTCTTGTCTAAATCTGTGGATTCAGTGACGATGTCTGAATAGAGCAACAGCTTTCTATGTGTCCCATCACTCCGCAACTAGCATCAATCCTTCTCAGTTCTACAAGGTACATCCATTGATGATACTGAGCAGGATACTGTCACTGAATCTAAAGACGTCTTCTTGTTGACATCTGTGGATTCAGTGACGATGTCTCAATAGATCAACAGCTTTCTACACGTCCCATCACTGCGCAACTATCGTCAATCCTTCTTAGTTCTACAAGGTACTGTCCATGATGATACAGAACAGGATACTGACACACACAATTTAACAAAGCATTTATAATTTAAAACATACTTGGTCTTGCCGACCTCCATACAATAAAACACAATTCCAGTCTGTGCAGGAAGACAATCGCCAAAAAGAATGAATTAAATCAATAGATCACTCATGAATTCGAATTTCACTGGCAGAGGTCAGAAGCAATATCAGGGAAGGTGCAAAATCAAAACCACTACGAAGGCCTGCTAAAATGAATATCAAATCAAACGTGCAAAAGTCGTTTTTACAAGGCCGCTTATATGACACAGTCTCGTAACCAAGTCCAACGTCACGATAGAAAACTATGTAAGTTGTAATGAAATCCTAACAATTACACACAACAACAAACAGTTCGTAGACGTCGTAATGACCTACATACGGACGGAAGAGTGACTTTAATTAGGCTCTGTATTGGTCAAAGCCTATAACCCATTCCTAGTTAATGGAAAACTAGCAGATACCACAATCTCTTGAAACGGTGGATGTTAGGCTGCACCGAGATTCAGGTCTTCTGGCAGGAGCTGTAGAGTCAATTACTGGACTTCTATCAGAAAGCACAGCTTCTGGGAGTTAATGGACTCGCAAGAACAGCGTCAGCATAGCGTGTTTCCATAAAGGTCATATCCATACCGAAGCTAAATACCGTTATTTTTTTAGGAAAAATTATAATAACTATTATAATTTCGAAAGGAAGCGCGATTTTAGATGCACAAAAACTGTTTTTTTTTTTATGCACAAAAACTGGCTTTACAACAATCTAAGGGTGGGTTTACACTTGCTAGTTATTGCAGGAAATTTATATCAGACAGAAATTGCGACTAGTGTAAACTATGAGCAATTTATGTCTGAGATATATATTTCTATCACGAACTATAAGTGTCGACACTTCTATACCACCAGGTGTAAACACAGATTTTTACGAGAAGAATTTAATTTCAGAGATAAATATCTTGGCTACTGGCTGTATTGTCGACACTTCTATACCAACAGATGTAAACACTGATTATTTGTACTTTTGGTGAATTTATCGCAAATTAGAACAAATCCAGAACTGTCCTATACATATCCATGACATAAATGTCTAGCTATTTCTGTCAGTATGTAAACCTTCAAGAGAATATCTATCCGACACCTGACATATATTTCCTGCGAGAAGTGTCAGATGTAAACGCACCCTTAGTACAGGGCGCAGCTGTACAATCATGTTGACGTAGTACGCTAATGTTTGCATTAATGTGTTCAAGGAACAATAATAGATGTTGCGTAAGTCGATGAGTCCTAGGAACATTTTTTTAAATGTAAAAAAAAAAAATCGTTTTTCTTTCGGACATAATATCACGATTATTCACGCTTGTGACCGTCCCAAGCGCCCAAAAGGTTCATAATGAAATTCCATATTATGTTCTATTATTCACGCTTGTGACCGTCCCAAGCGCCCAAAAGGTTCATAATGAAATTCCATATTATGTTCTATTATTCACGCTTGTGACCGTCCCAAGCGCCCAAAAGGTTCATAATGAAATTCCATATTATGTTCTATTATTCACGCTTGTGACCGTCCCAAGCGCCCAAAAGGTTCATAATGAAATTCCATATTATGTTCTATTATTCACGCTTGTGACCGTCCCAAGCGCCCAAAAGGTTCATAATGAAATTCCATATTATGTTCTATTACTTAGAAATGCTAAAACGTTGTTAATAAAATTAATAGAAATAATACTTTTCCAAACAAAATGTATATTTTTTTATATTTAATACATACTTATTTGAAGTATTTGTTTTAAAAGAACTAAAGGCACTAAAGTATTTAAGACCATTTTACAGATTAAAAATCCATAAACTTGGAATTTTTTAAAGTTATTCTATTTGTTAAGAAATTACAAGAAAATTCTTAAGCCGTCCAAATGGAGGTTCCACCGAAAAAAAGTCACTACAATTTGTAAAAATCCATTACAAACGTGAAATATATAAAAAAAAAACTAATGCACTGAAGCTTCCAAAAACGTCTTACAGATTAAAAATCCATCAATTTTTACAGCTTCAGGATTTTTTTTCATTTTTTAAAAAATTGAATAAACTCTGAGCAATATTTATTTTTAGTATCATACAACTAGGATATTCTTTCTAATTTTAGAAAATGGTTAAAGGAAATTTTAATCCATTATCACCCATAGAATTGTTTAACAATACGGGATAATGGAAAATATGATTGTGTAGAAAAAGAGAGAGAACCTAACAATATATAGGTATAAAGCCGAAGTTGTAAAGAAGTACAAAAGTGAAAAGGTAATTGTGCTACTGAATATTGTATTTGTCTGAATTACTTCTGAAGAGAAGTTAAACAAGGAACCAGCAGAGAAACAGATAGCAACTTGTTCACATTTAATATATGGAGTTTGGAACTTAAAGATACTCCCAACAACTTATACTCAACATGGAGACTTGCAGATCCTTCTTGTAACAATCCCATGAATCAATTTATTCCTCACATTTACTTTCGAAATTCATTATTTATCTATTTATTATATATATATATATATATATATATATATATATATATATATATATATATATATATAATTAAAGTATAAAATAATTATAATAATTGAATAAATAAGAAGTTCTTAATTAATGTAAATATCATTTCGTTGATTATTTGAAGTAATTTATTTTAAATACAGCAAAATACTTGTATTATTTTATTTAAAAAAAAAAAAAAAAAGCCAAAGAAACCCTAAATAAAAAATACTTTTGAGAGACTAATAATAGAAACACTAGCTGCCATGATATATTGTATAATATTGGAGAAGAAACAAATGCTATTTAATAATGCAATAAACTTGCATTTTGGCACTTTCCTCGGAAGGAAAGTAGCTGCTATTGAGGTTGCACTCATGACGGAATTTTTCAAAAATATCTTCAAATCTTTATCGATCCTGACTAGTAGACAACGAAAATGACCGCCGTCAAAATTTCTCTCTCTCTCTCTCTCTCTCTCTCTCTCTCTCTCTATATATATATATATATATATATATATATATATATATATATATATATATATATATATATATATAAGCATATATATTTAAGTATCCGCACTACATTACAATACCATGATCCTCCCCATAATGACTTAGGAGTGGTATGGAACCATACCCTGCCCTGTTTGGTATGGAACAGCCGCAACGAACATCAGACGACAACAGACCTTACAGAACTATGTCCTCCGGGATGTAGCCAACGCCCCTTGGTCCGTTCGAAACACCTTGCTCCATCGGGAACTGGAAGTTGATCCTCTCGCATGTCACATTGAAGAAGCGTTTATAGTTTCTGGTGCCAAGAATTACCATCTAGGAGAACCTGCAGCCCGACATCTAGGAGAACCTGAAGCCCGACATCTAGGAGAACCTGCAGCCCGACATCTAGGAGAACCTGCAGCCCGACATCTAGGAGAACCTGCAATCCGACATCTAGGAGAACCTGCAGCCCGCCATCTAGGAGAACCTGCAGCCCGACATCTAGGAGAACCTGCAGCCCGACATCTAGTAGAACCTGCAGCCCGACATCTAGGAGAAACTGCAGCCCGACATCTAGGAGAACCTGCAGCCCGACATCTAGGAGAACCTGCAGCCCGACATCTAGGAGAACGTGCAGCCCGACATCTAGGAGAACGTGCAGCCCGACATCTAGGAGAACCTACAGCCCGACATCTAGGAGAACCTGCAGCCCGACATCTAGGAGAACCTGCAGCCCGACATCTAGGTGAACCTGCAGCCCGACATCTAGGTGAACCTGCAGCCCGACATCTAGGTGAACCTGCAGCCCTACATCTAGGTGAACCTGCAGCCCGACATCTAGGAGAACCTGCTGCCCGACATCTAGGAGAACCTGCAGCCCGACATCTAGGAGAACCTGCAGCCCGACATCTAGGAGAACCTGCAGCCCGACATCTAGGAGAACCTGCAGCCCGACATCTAGGAGAACCTGCAGCCCGACTTCTAGGAGAACCTGCAGCCCGACATCTAGGAGAACCTGCAGCCCGACATCTAGGAGAACCTGCAGCCCGACATCTAGGAGAACCTGCAGCCCGACATCTAGGAGAACCTGCAGCCCGACATCTAGGAGAACCTGCAGCCCGACATCTAGGAGAACCTGCAGCCCGACATCTAGGAGAACCTGCAGCCCGACATCTAGGAGAACCTGCAGCCCGACATCTAGGAGAACCTGCAGCCCGACATCTAGGAGAACCTGCAGCCCGACATCTAGGAGAACCTGCAGCCCGACATCTAGGAGAACCTGCAGCCCGACATCTAGGAGAACCTGCAGCCCGACATCTAGGAGAACCTGCAGCCCGACATCTAGGAGAACCTGCAGCCCGACATCTAGGAGAACCTGCAGCCCGACATCTAGGAGAACCTGCAGCCCGACATCTAGGAGAACCTGCAGCCCGACATCTAGGAGAACCTGCAGCCCGACATCTAGGAGAACCTGCAGCCCGACATCTAGGAGAACCTGCAGCCCGACATCTAGGAGAACCTGCAGCCCGACATCTAGGAGAACCTGCAGCCCGACATCTAAGTGAACCTGCAGCCCGACATCTAGGAGTACCTGCAGCCCTTCATCTAGGAGAACCTGCAGCCCGACATCTAGGAGAACCTGCAGCCCTACATCTAAGAGAACCTACAGCCCGACATCTAGGTGAACCTGCAGCCCGACATCTAGGAGAACCTGCAGCCCGACATCTAGGAGAACCTGCAGCCCGACATCTAGGAGAACCTGCAGCCCGACAACTAGGAGAACCTGCAGCCCGACATCTAGGAGAACCTGCAGCCCGACAACTAGGAGAACCTGCAGCCCGACTTCTAGGAGAACCTGCAGCCCGACATCTAGGAGAACCTGCAGCCCGACATCTAGGAGAACCTGCAGCCCGACATCTAGGAGAACCTGCAGCCCGACATCTAGGAGAACCTGCAGCCCGACATCTAGGAGAACTTACAGCCCGACGCTCCAAGCCGAGGCTGTATCGAGACATTTTATTTGATTTATTTACTTTGATTCCGTTTTTTCTTTTACATCTGTGTAAAAAACTATTTTTTTTGGTCGTTACATTCAAATGGACGTTAAAATTTTAATCAATTGGTGCGCTTAAACAGTAATTTATAATTTTACTTACCCTGTAAAAAACGTGTATGCATTAGATATAATATATTACGAAGTTTTGATTGTTCTTAAAAGAAAGAATTGCACGTGGTCTAATTTTACCTATCCTGTTTTACACACAAATACATTTTCCTAACATAAGAATTTACAAAAATAAAAATCAATAAAAAACAAAAAGGGGAAGAGAGAAAAATTAATAAAAAGAACGAGGAAAACCTATTTCTTCGATTGACATCACCTAATCAAAAATTGTTTCAGAATCTTTTATGTAGAGAATTTAGAAAGCTTTCAAATAGTTTCTATCCACTTACGAAAATTTCCCAAACGTGTTCGAGATATTAACGAAATTATACGAAGTTCCCAAAAAACTTTTCATGTCTGTTCATAAAATATTTTATTCTAACCCTTCCTTAACTCCAAACGTAACCAAAAGTTTAACATGTTAGTTTTGATGAAATTCAAACATGCAAAAAATGTTATGACTGAATCCCATGATTGTAAGTAACAAAACCAAAAACTTGATTTAACAACTTTTTCCCCGTTTTTCTCAGAAACGGTTAACGCTATCGCCTTAAAAATGGTTTAATTCGTTTTACTACCCCAAGTAGCCTATAAAACAAGTCCTTACAAGCATATGAACTCAAAAACGTAAGCGTTACGATTTTTTTTTGCGCGAATTTCGCTCGAAACGCCATCTTACAGTGGGCAGATTTTGCTGGTTAACAAACTTGACTTTTCAAATTGGACGATGGATTTTTGTACCAAATTTCATCGAAATCGGACCATTAGGGACGCCGGAAATCCTCGAATAGACAAATATACATATATACATATATATATATATATATATATATATATATATATATATATATATATATATATATATATACACAAAAATTTGAACCACCGTCATTTTCGGTCTCTAGGGGTTCTGAAACGCAAAATTTTCTTGTCGGCACTTCCGGATTGTTTCATGAGATCAACCTTATAAGCGGGGTTCCTCCCTATGAAGGGAGGGAGGAACCGCGCTAAAATCAGCAATTATGGTGCTGATAAAATATAGTGCCGATAAAATATATTATTTTATCTTACATTAAACATTATATTAGATAATTTTGGCTTGAGTTGAAAATAAATTTATAATTTAAAAAAAATAAATTGCGTCAACAAATTATTTTTATGAAAAATTTGTGAGCATTGCACCATCCAAATCCTGCCTTACTTCTTCCAAGATAAGGCGAAATATTTGTGAGCATTGCACCATCCAAATCCTGCCTTACTTCTTCCAAGATAAGGCGAAATATTTGTGAGCATTGCACCATCCAAATCCTGCCTTACTTCTTCCAAGATAAGGCGAAATATTTGTGAGCATTGCACCATCCAAATCGTGCCTTACTTCTTCCAAGATAAGGCGAAATATTTGTGAGCATTGCACCATCCAAATCCTGCCTTACTTCTCCCAAGATAAGGCGAAATATTTGTGAGCATTGCACCATCCAAATCCTGCCTTACTTCTTCCAAGATAAGGAGAAATATTTGTGAGCATTGCACCATCCAAATCCTGCCTTACTTCTTCCAAGATAAGGCGAAATATGTGTGAGCATTGCACCATCCAAATCCTTCCTTACTTCTTCCAAGATAAGGCGAAATATTTTTGAGCATTGCACCATCCAAATCCTGCCTTACTTCTTCCAAGATATGGCGAAATAAACCACCTGATCGTCAAGTAAGATAATAAACAACAAAGAAGATGTCACCAATGCTTTTCACAAACAATATTTATTTGCAGTAAATAAATGTTAGGTCACTTTACTTGCGCAATGCTCACAAAAAATTCAAAAGAATAATTTTTTGGCTCAATTTATTTATTTTTTAAAAATTGTCCGCATATATATATAAATATATACATCATCATGGTATTTTCAGATATTACTAGCTTTTCCCAAAGTTGCGTAAACGCTACATTATATTCGCAGGGCCTCAGAATTGCCATAAAAATTAATGACCGCAATTACTATTATTGGTTACATTTCTTATATGTTCAAGTAATGATTAGAGCAAAAAAAAAATTCCTTTAACAAATGCATAGATATTTTGGGCAAATTTCAAACACAATTCAATATTTTTAGCAATATTAAAAAAATAGAAAAACATTTTATTTGGGCTTAACAATTTTCCCCTTTTAGCGCGGTTTCTCCCTCCCCCATAGGGAGGAACCCCGCTTATAAGGTTGATACAATGAAACAATCCGAAAGTGCCGACTAGAAAATTTCGCGTTTCAGAACCCCTAGAGACCGAAAAAAACGGTGGTTCAAATTTCTATATATATATATATATATATATATTTATGTATATATACATATATATATATATATATATATATATATATATATATATATATATATATATATATTTGTCTGTTCGCTCATTTCTGGCTTCCCTAATGGTCCGATTGTGATGAAATTTGGTACAAAACTCCGTCGTCCAATTTGAAAGGTCAAGTTCGTTAACCAGCGAAATCCGCCCACTGGAAGCTGGCGTTTGGGGCGAAATTCGCGCAAAAGAAATCGTAACGCTTACGTTTTTGAGTCCATAAGCTTCTACGTACTCGTTTTATATGATTACTGGGCTAGGAAAACGAATGAAACCATTTTCAAGGCGATAGCTTTAACCGTTTTCGAGAAAATTGGAAAAATATTTTTTGAATACCGTATTTGGTTTGGGTACTTAGAATCATGGGATTCAGTTGAAACATTTTCTGCATGTTCTGCATTCATCAAAACTAATATGTTGAAATTTTTGTTACGTTTGGAGTTAAGGAAGGGTTAGAATAAAATATTTTATTAACATACATGAAAAGTTTTGGTAACTTTGTATCCTTTCCTTAATATCTCAAAAACGGTTGAGAATCTTGATAAACGGAAGAATACCATTAGAAAGCTTATTAAATGTTATAAAAAAAAGGTTCTAATGAAAGTTTTGATTAGGCGATGTTAATCGGAGAAATAAGAGCTTAAAACTTTAAAGTAATTGATTTCGCTTATTCGAACTGTTCTTTTTGTCTGTTTTTTATTCCTTGTTATTTTTTAATTGCTTATTGTTGGATAATGTATTTGAAAATAAAACAGGTTAAGAAAAATAAGAAAAACAATTTAATGTTAGATATATGGATTTCCAAGATATATAGCTTTTCAACTGCCTAGCGTCCTTCCTAGGGAGGGTTCTTTGTCTTTGATTTTGGTACTTAGAATTATGGGATACAGTTGAAACATTTTCTGCATGTTCGAGTTTCATCAACACTAATATGTTGAAATTTTTGTTACGTTTAGAGTAAAGGAAGGATTAGAATAAAATATTTTATTGACAGACAAAAAAAGTTTTGGTAACTTTGTATAATTTCGTTAGTATCTCGAAAACCGTTGACAATCTTGTAAAGTGGAAGATTACCATTCGGAAGCTTACTAAATGCTCTACAAAAAAGGTCCTGAAGAAAGTTTTAATTAGGCGATGTCAATCGGAGAAAAAAGTGCTTAAAGCTTTAAATTAATTGATTTCGTTTATTCCAATGGTTCTTTTTGTCTGTTTTATTTCTTGTTATTTTTTAATTGCTTATAGTTGGATAATGTATTTGACAATAATACTGGTTAAGTAAAATAACAAATTTATTGTTAGAAATATAGATTTCCAAGACCTTGTCACTAGCGGGTCCGTTTCTAGTGTAGCCGACCCTTTCAGGTAAGATTGTAAATCATGACCTTTCAAGACTTTACTACTCACAGGAATGGTGTTAGTGACCTTAAGGGTTGACACGCCTTCATAATAATTAATTAAAAAAAAAAGACTGGTGGAACCAAAATAATAACTGCTTCTATTTTACTCTTTCCAAATTAGACTAGGGATATGAACGGAACCGCGCTAAGATGATGCATTTCCTGCGAGACGGACTTTTCTTTAAGGAGTCGCCTTGTTAAAAAAAAAAACTATTCAAACTAAATTAAAATATTTATTCGCATGAGAAAAAAAAATCGCGAAAATAATGTTGCGTTTACGCAACTTTGGGACAAAATGGGTTAAAAAAATGGGCATTGGTGGTAGAAGGGTGAAAATTTATTCATAAGAAAATAAAAATAAGACATTTTGTCCAACAAATAAAAAAAAATGTTTGGGGCAGACCACCCTTATCACTTAAGGGGTATGAAAAATAGTTTACATTCCATTCTCTGACCTAACGAATATACACGCGACAAATTTGAACTACCGTTATTTCCGTGATTTAAGGGTTCTTATACGTGAAATTTTCTATTCGGGACTTACGGATTGCGTTTTAAGGTCAACCTCATAAGCATAAGGAACTGCGCTAAAAAATATCACAGTTCTCAATGTTCTTGATACGGTGTGGAACATTTTCAGGAAGCCCCTTGATGAATGAAAACTATTTCGCATCTATGGAATACCTCAGACAAACTATTCATTATGATGGTATAGTATAGCTGATATCTGCTTGGTAGTATATTTTCCCTAGATTTCCCGAAGAACGAGAAAAGCCAGGAGAGGAGAGATAAATGGAGTATCCATGTCTTCAATATCCCGGGTATTTTGTCCAGCCCAATCTTGGAGGTCACTCCTCTCGACCCTTCCTCTATATATATCTTTATATGATTGGATTTCTGAACCCTCCTCCACCTCCCTCCCTCCCTTCCTTCACCTTATATACAAACTCCTTGTTGCTACAACGGGGGCTTCTATTATTATTATTGTTACGAATATTGTTGTCTATTAATTAGATTTTCTCATTGTTTTGTTTAGTGCATTTAACCAGGCGAACATCCACAAGCTTATCATTGCCTCAGTCCATCACAAGAATTTTTGGTTTATTCTCATCCAGTGATGGTGTTGTTTGGAAATGTAGTGTGGATATTTCCTTATAAATTCCCCTTAGTACATTTTTAGCGAGGTTCCTTCCTTCATCCATACGGAGAAATCCCGCTCATCAGGTACACCTCATGATTCAATCCGGAAGTGCCGGAACGGAAAATGAGGTTCACCTCATGATTCAATCCGGAAGTGCTGGAACGGAAAATGAGGTTCACCTCATGATTCAATCCGGAAGTGCCGGAACGGAAAAAGAGGTTCACCTCATGATTCAATCCGGAAGTGCCGGAACGGAAAATGAGGTTCACCTAATGATTCAATCCGGAAGTGCCGGGACGGAAAATGAGGTTCACCTAATGATTCAATCCGGAAGTGCTGGAACGGAAAATTAGTCGGGCAAGAATTGAAGACCACAGAGTATCGCCCGATTTAAAAAAAATATTTTTGAGAAAACGACTTTAAATTTTAATGTTCTGAAATGTTAATTTTTTGTCCTATGTTATTTGTTCTCATATTTTGTTTAACAAGTAGTTAAAAACATGGGTATTAATTTCGAAATACATTGAAGAAGGACCTAAAAAACTTAAGGATTAAAAAGGGAGTAATCGAAGCTCGCTCAAAAACTCATCTTCAAACCAGCATCGCGTCCACTCGGCATCGGGATTTCACTCGGAAAATCGTTCTTTTTTGCCCATTTAAAAAAATTGTCTTCTTATGAAATCTGTTGGATATCATTTTTGAATATGAGATACATATATATATATATATATATATATATATATATATATATATATATATATATATATATATATAGACATGTATACACACACACATAAACATAGACATGAGACTGTCAGCCCATAAAAATACAAATTAAAAAAAGGTACAATGTAGTATTATTCCTTCATTGTTTGGTCATATCCTATCAGCTCAAACACCTTATTGCTCTAATAATACGTGTATAATCGCACCCTTCAAGAATTTCATGCTGATTTCAACTTCAACGGTGCTTTCTGCTATGTAACTTGTACTTTGCACTTATGTGCTGTTCCCCTTCGGTTTTGCACTATCTACTTTCTGTTTTGCACGTTCTATGTATGAGCAATTCGCGTTTGTAAATAAAGCTTATTCCTGCGGCAATCGTATAATCTTATCGGTTAGCGGTTGCTAACCGAGCAGTTTAAACACAATCGAGTTTCGTACTTGGATTGTTCGAAACTCAATTGTGTGTTGTTCTTACCATTCCCTGCTGCATGCATGTTCTCTTCGAACTTTGCATATGTTTTTACAGCACACACACACAAAAACATAGATATAAATGAATTTGCTGTTTGATATCGAGTATCTTGTGGAAAATGAGAGAAATCTTCCAGGCTATTTCTTTATCATCAAGTGTCAACAACCCTTAATTACAGCCCTTCTCATTAGTATATAAAGTTCTGAGATTGAAAGCTCCTGATAAAGGAATCTGATAAGAGAAAAGGGGTTGATAGGTGGAAATAAAGAGCTGGGGTCCTAAGTGCAGGATAGAGTGGAGTCCCTCTTCCTGAGAGTGAGAGGGGGAGAAGAGAAGAGAGAGGGAGAGAGGCGGGCTGAGGAGAGAGAGAGGGCGAGTGGCGGGCTGAGGAGAGAGAGAGAGTGATTGGAGGGGAGTTTAAATAGTAACGAAGCTTTAGCTGAGGTGCTGATGTCTCTCTCCATGAATTAATCAAACAGCGGGGGTGGGGCTGAAGGCCATCTGCATCTCTCCCTTTCCACCCTTCTCTCTCTCTCTCTCTCTCTCTCTCTCTCTCTCTCTCTCACTCTCTCTCTCTCTCTCTCTCTCTCTCTCATCTCTCTCTCTCTCATTCTATTACTCACTCTCTCAATCACTTTATCTGTCTATCTTTCTCCCTGTTTCTCTCTTTTACATTCTTTCACTCTTTCTCTCTGGATTTACGCCATTTCGCAAGTCAATTTTTGAGGACCTGAATCTGTCGAAAGGCTGACCTTATCATCAGGAAGAGTAACTATTGCAGTGGTAGAGAGAATCAGCAAATTGGCAAAATACTAGAGAAAATACACGATGAATAAGACAGGACTTAGGATGCCAGCTTGTGGAACACCAGCAAGATGAAGTTTACTTGGAACTTCCATACTTGGGTTAGGAAAGATATGTGCCTATAATTGTAGATTATCATCTTTTGATAACAGCCGAAAGAAAGCTGGAGAAGCAGAAGTCTGCTCCATTAAAATGACTTCGCCCCCTCCCCCCAAGAAAAGCCCTTTGCCGTTGCTTGGGCTTATAAACATTAAAGGAACCTTTAGTCCTAGGACATTAGGAGATATTGGCGATAGCAGGAGCTGGACTTGGCCAACTCTCTCTCTCTCTCCCTCTCTCTCTCTCTCTCTCTCTCTCTTTCTCTCTCTCTATCTCTCTCTCCCTTTATCTCTCTCTCTCTCTCTCTCCCTCTATCTCTCTCTCTCTCAATATCCATTTCTCTTACTCTATCTCTCTTTCTCTTCTTCTCTCACTACCTTTTTCTCTCTTTATCCCTCTCCGTCTCTCCCTCTCAAACCATTCGCATTCAACTTCTACTCGCCAACTTTCCATATCATTCACTTGAATCCCGATCTTGAAAATCTCCAACGTCCTAGATCCACTACGGCTTATTGAACCCTTGCAACTCCAGTAAGCAGTTTAATGAAGTCAGCAGTTTTTTCCAGAAGTTTTTCAGTAATAAAGCTAAAGACTATCTTCTTCGTTACTACTATTTACGAGGGGTCTCCCGTGGTCCAGTGGCTAGCGCGCTAGATTCTTAAGCGGGAGATGGTGGTTTCGATCCCCACCGGCGCCAGAAATTTACTCATCTCAGGGCTCGCTGAGAAAATTCCTTTTTCCTGGCTGCACCCTGGATGTCGACGCTAATAGCCACGATTTGTTGATGCGCCGTAAAAAAAAAAAACTATTTACGAGTCAAGATTTTTCCAAAGAGGAGGTATAGTAGTTTCCACGAAGATATTATCTACTGAGTCTAACAATAGATGTAGTAGTTGCCACGAAGATATTATCTACTGAGTCTAACAATAGGTGTAGTAGTTGCCACGAAGATATTATCTACTGAGTCTAACAATAGATGTAGTAGTTGCCACGAAGATATTATCTACTGAGTCTAACAATAGATGTAGAAGTTGCCACAAAGATATTATCTACTGAGTCTAACAATAGATGTAGTAGTTGCCACGAAGATATTATCTACTGAGTCTAACAATAGATGTAGTAGTTGCCACGAAGATATTATCTACTGAGTCTAACAATAGATGTAGTAGTTGCCACGAAGATATTATCTACTGAGTCTAACAATAGGTGTAGTAGTTGCCACGAAGATATTATCTACTGAGTCTAACAATAGGTGTAGTAGTTTCCACGAAGATATTATCTACTGAGTCTAACAATAGGTGTAGTAGTTGCCACGAAGATATTATCTACTGAGTCTAACAATAGATGTAGTAGTTGCCACGAAGATATTATCTACTGAGTCTAACAATAGGTGTAGTAGTTGCCACGAAGATATTATCTAGTGAGTCTAACAATAGGTGTAGTAGTTGCCACGAAGATATTATCTACTGAGTCTAACAATAGATGTAGTAGTTGCCACAAGGATATTATCTACTGAGTCTAACAATAGATGTAGTAGTTGCCACGAAGATATTATCTACTGAGTCTAACAATAGATGTAGTAGTTGCCACAAAGATATTATCTACTGAGTCTAACAATAGATGTAGTAGTTGCCACAAAGATATTATCTACTGAGTCTAACAATAGATGTAGTAGTTGCCACGAAGATATTATCTACTGAGTCTAACAATAGATGTAGTAGTTGCCACGAAGATATTATCTACTGAGTCTAACAATAGGTGTAGTAGTTGCCACGAAGATATTATCTACTGAGTCTAACAATAGATGTAGTAGTTGCCACGAAGATATTATCTACTGAGTCTAACAATAGATGTAGTAGTTGCCACGAAGATATTATCTACTGAGTCTAACAATAGGTGTAGTAGTTGCCACAAAGATATTATCTAATGAGTCTAACAATAGATGTAGTAGTTGCCACGAAGATATTATCTACTGAGTCTAACAATAGGTGTAGTAGTTGCCACAAAGATATTATCTAATGAGTCTAACAATAGGTGTAGTAGTTGCCACGAAGATATTATCTACTGAGTCTAACAATAGGTGTAGTAGTTGCCACAAAGATATTATCTACTGAGTCTAACAATAGATGTAGTAGTTTCCACGAAGATATTATCTACTGAGTCTAACAATAGATGTAGTAGTTGCCACGAAGATATTATCTACTGAGTCTAACAATAGATGTAGTAGTTGCCACGAAGATATTATCTACTGAGTCTAACAATAGGTGTAGTAGTTTCCACGAAGATATTATCTACTGAGTCTAACAATAGGTGTAGTAGTTGCCACGAAGATATTATCTACTGAGTCTAACAATAGATGTAGTAGTTGCCACGAAGATATTATCTACTGAGTCTAACAATAGATGTAGTAGTTGCCACGAAGATATTATCTACTGAGTCTAACAATAGGTGTAGTAGTTGCCACGAAGATATTATCTACTGAGTCTAACAATAGGTGTAGTAGTTTCCACGAAGATATTATCTACTGAGTCTAACAATAGGTGTAGTAGTTGCCACGAAGATATTATCTACTGAGTCTAACAATAGATGTAGTAGTTGCCACGAAGATATTATCTACTGAGTCTAACAATAGGTGTAGTAGTTGCCACGAAGATATTATCTAGTGAGTCTAACAATAGGTGTAGTAGTTGCCACGAAGATATTATCTACTGAGTCTAACAATAGATGTAGTAGTTGCCACAAGGATATTATCTACTGAGTCTAACAATAGATGTAGTAGTTGCCACGAAGATATTATCTACTGAGTCTAACAATAGATGTAGTAGTTGCCACAAAGATATTATCTACTGAGTCTAACAATAGATGTAGTAGTTGCCACAAAGATATTATCTACTGAGTCTAACAATAGATGTAGTAGTTGCCACGAAGATATTATCTACTGAGTCTAACAATAGATGTAGTAGTTGCCACGAAGATATTATCTACTGAGTCTAACAATAGGTGTAGTAGTTGCCACGAAGATATTATCTACTGAGTCTAACAATAGATGTAGTAGTTGCCACGAAGATATTATCTACTGAGTCTAACAATAGATGTAGTAGTTGCCACGAAGATATTATCTACTGAGTCTAACAATAGGTGTAGTAGTTGCCACAAAGATATTATCTAATGAGTCTAACAATAGATGTAGTAGTTGCCACGAAGATATTATCTACTGAGTCTAACAATAGGTGTAGTAGTTGCCACAAAGATATTATCTAATGAGTCTAACAATAGGTGTAGTAGTTGCCACGAAGATATTATCTACTGAGTCTAACAATAGGTGTAGTAGTTGCCACAAAGATATTATCTACTGAGTCTAACAATAGATGTAGTAGTTTCCACGAAGATATTATCTACTGAGTCTAACAATAGATGTAGTAGTTGCCACGAAGATATTATCTACTGAGTCTAACAATAGATGTAGTAGTTGCCACGAAGATATTATCTACTGAGTCTAACAATAGGTGTAGTAGTTTCCACGAAGATATTATCTACTGAGTCTAACAATAGGTGTAGTAGTTGCCACGAAGATATTATCTACTGAGTCTAACAATAGATGTAGTAGTTGCCACGAAGATATTATCTACTGAGTCTAACAATAGATGTAGTAGTTGCCACGAAGATATTATCTACTGAGTCTAACAATAGATGTAGTAGTTGCCACGAAGATATTATCTACTGAGTCTAACAATAGATGTAGTAGTTGCCACGAAGATATTATCTACTGAGTCTAACAATAGATGTAGTAGTTGCCACGAAGATATTATCTACTGAGTCTAACAATAGATGTAGTAGTTGCCACAAGGATATTATCTACTGAGTCTAACAATAAAAACATTTTTCTTTGAGAGTATTTATTTTTTTTATTATAGTTTGTCTCCTTTTGGTGATAAAACTATAGGTTTTTCCTCAATCAATTTGGAATAAAATTTGGTTTGGTTATGTGTCTGTCTACCAATTAGCGTAGATATTTTCGCGGTATATTTTCAGGATGGTTTCTTAAGTGTTAACTTTGGTCTTTCTCTGCCTCCCGGCACCTTCATTGCTGACGAAGGCTACCTAAGAGTAGCCGAAACGTCCATAATACAGATTTTTCACAAAAAACGTATTGATGTTTTCTTAGCCGAATCCCAACTAATCCCTGATTGCTTATCACCTCGACGGCTAACTATCTAATCTTCATATTGTGTTTTTGTGTCAACTGCTCAGTGTGTTATGTTCCATTAACCCCACCCCCTAAAAATACAAGGATTAAACAAAATAAATTAAGAAAAAAAAACATAGATAAAATTGAATGTTAGCAACAGGATATAACTGATGTATTTGTTATTTATTTCTACGCTTAACTATATTTATACTCATCAGAATATAAATAAATTGTAAACTGCGCTAACATTCACAAATATACTCTTATCTTCTTATATACACCTGCCTAAGTAATGCATAATTGTGTAAATGGTGTATCCTTGCATGAAATATACCGATAAAACCGTGTCTAATGTCTGTATTTTGAATTTATTTCAGGTGAGGGCAATTTATCATAAGGAGCTATTTTGTAAGTACTAATTACATTATTTTCCATAAATATTATTAGGAGCTCAAATTTCTGTTTCAAATACCAACAATGAAATATGTATAACTTACGGAATTTATACTGAACAACAGATAGGAATTCGAGATTGATTTGTGAATATGTAGTTCAATAGGTAATTTGGATGTCATTAGGTAAATGGTAATTAGGCAGTTAGTTTAGATAATTAGGCTGTCATTAGGTAACTGATAACATGACAGTAAGTTTGGTCAATTAGACTGTCATTAGGTATTTGATAATTTGGCAGTTAGTTCGGTTAATTGGGCAGTCATTAGGTAAATGGTAATTAGGCAGTTGGTTCGGTTAATTGGGCTGTCATTAGGTAAATGGTAATTAGGCAGTTAGTTTGGATAATTAGGCTGTCATTAGGTAACTGATAATATGGCAGTAAGTTCGGTCAATTAGACTGTCATTAGGTATTTGATAATTTGGCAGTTGGTTCGGTTAATTGGGCTGTCATTAGGTAAATGGTAATTAGGCAGTTAGTTTGAATAATTAGGCTGTCATTAGGTAACTGATAATATGGCAGTAAGTTCGGTCAATTAGACTGTCATTAGGTATTTGATAATTTGGCAGTTAGTTCGGTTAATTGGGCAGTCATTAGGTAAATGGTAATTAGGCAGTTGGTTCGGTTAATTGGGCTGTCATTAGGTAAATGGTAATTAGGAAGTTAGTTCGGATAATTAGGCTGTCATTACGTAACTCATAATATGGCAGGAAGTTCGGTCAATTAGACTGTCATTAGGTATTTGATAATTTGGCAGTTAGTTCGGTCAATTAGGCTGCTATTAGGAAATTGATAGTTTATAAGTTAATTGGGCCAATTTATTTGTCTATAAGTTATTGATACTTTGGCAGTTATTTCGGTCTATTGGTCTGTCATTAGGTATTTGATAATTTAGCAGTTAGTTCGGTTAATTGGGCTGTCATTAGGTAATTTATAATTTAGCAGTTAGTTCAGTCAATTAAGCTGTCATTAGAAAATTGGTAATTTGGCAGTTAGTTACGCCAATTAGGCTGTTTTAGGTAATTGATAATTTAGCAGTTAGTTACGCCAATTAGGCTGTTTTAGGTAATTGATAATTTAGCAGTTAGTTACGCCAATTAGGCTGATTTAGGTAATTGATAATTTGGCAGTTAGTTACGCCAATTAGGCTGTTTTATGTAATTGATAATTTGGCAGTTAGTTACGCCAATTAGGCTGTTTTATGTAATTGATAATTTGGCAGTTAGTTACGCCAATTAGTCTGTTTTAGGTAATTGGTAATTTGGCAGTTAGTTACGCCAATTAGGCTGTTTTATGTAATTGATAATTTGGCAGTTAGTTACGCCAATTAGGCTGTTTTATGTAATTGATAATTTGGCAGTTAGTTACGCCAATTAGTCTGTTTTAGGTAATTGGTAATTTGGCAGTTAGTTACGCCAATTAGGCTGTTTTAGGTAATTGATAATTTGTCAGTTAGTTCTTCAAAGATTAGTTTATTTTGTGCTGCATTCTTTATGAGTCACGATCTCTGAAATGCACCATGTCAAAACAAAATTTTCGTCAAGTGTGGTTCATATTGTGCGTAATATGAAAGTTGTTTGGCGCTTAGGAAGCATCAGTGAATTTACAGGGCAGCGAGGTTTCCAAAAATTTTGTCTTGGAGATTTTGATCTCGAAGATAAGGAAGGTCGCGATAAGCCTTTGTTTTTGATCACAACCAACTGAAAGCTTCGGTAGAAGAAAACCCTCACAAAACAACTCAGGATAGTTGGTGTTGCTATCAGATTCCTTAGATCAAATTCTAGGAGATCATACGAACCAAGTTAAGCGGCGTTTTGACTTTTTAAGGGCTGCCAAGTTGATAGAGAAAATCTAGATAGAACAAACAGAACTAAAATGTTCATTTGGTTATTTCATTTATTTATTTATAATTTTTATGTATTATTTTCTTATTATTATTTTTATAAATGTTTTTTAAACGTTTTATTATTTTTCTTTATCTTTTAGCGCGGTTCCTCCCTCCCTCCAAAGAGAGGAACCCCTCTTATAAGGTTGACCTCATGAAACAATCCGGAAGTGCCCGCTAGAAAATGTTGCCCCCCTAGAGAACGAAAATAACGGTGGTTCAAATTAGTATATATATATATATATATATATATATATATATATATATATATATGTATATATTTATATATATTTGTCTGTTCGCGGTCTAGCACAGCGAATAACAAAAATCGTTCGTCTAATTTGAAAGGTCAAGTTCGTTAACCAGCAGAATCCGCCTACCGGCATATGAATGCAAGTACTTATTTTATAGGCTTCTTGCCCTAGGAAAACGAATGAAACCATTTTTAAGGCGATAGCTTTAACCGTTTTCGAGAAAATAGGAAAAATAGTTGTTGAATAACGTTTTTGGTTTGGGTACTTAGAATCATGGGATTCAGTAGAAACATTTTCTGCATGTCTCAATTTCATGAAAACTAATATGTTGAAATTTGGTTACGTTTGGAGTTAAGGAAGGGTTAGAATAAAATATTTTATGAACATACATGAAAAGTTTTGGTAACTTTGTATCCTTTCCTTAATATCTCAAAAACGGTTGAGAATCTTGGTAAGCGGGCCCATCCAGGTATGATCATAAATCAAGACCTTTCAAGAAAGAAAACCCAGTATAAAATAATAACTGTTTCTATTTTAATCTTTCCAAATGTGACTACGGATAAGAACGGAACCGCGCTAAGATGATGCAGTTCCTGCAAGTCGGACTTTTTTTTTTTTTTCTTGATCTCCTTTCATTAGGTACGTTTTTTTCGACAAGTAATTAATCATTTCTCTTTTGTCGTCTGAACTAAATGTGTGGTAATAAAACAATTATTAATAACAATTTAATCAGAGTGTACACAGATTAATACTTATTACAGAAATACTACTTATTAAAGAATTATAAAGGAAATGACCACACAAAGGAATGGCGTTAGTGCCCTTAAGGGTTGACACGCCATTATTATTATTTTTTTTTTTTTTTAACGGCGCATCGACAAATCTCGGCCATTAGCGCCGACATCCAGGGTGCAGCCAGGAATTATCTCAGCGAGCCCTGAGATGAGAAAATTCTGTCGCCGGTGGGGATCGAACCCACCATCTCCCGCTTATGAATCTAAGGCGCTAGCCACTAGACCACGGGAGACCCCGGCATTATTATTATAACAGTTGGTGTTGACCACTCAACAGCTGTTCGCTATCTGCAAAGAATTGTTCATAGAAAACATTGCATTTGTTCTGGACCAACCAACATAGCATTCGCAAAACAGTTCCAAATCCATTGAGTAAAGCTCTATTTAGATACCAAGTCCATACTGCCATATTTAAAGACGACAAAGACATATAATAAAATATAATTATACCAAACATAACTCCCAAGTCAAAGTTTCTTATTTCAGGATAATATTCCTCAGATATCAACCCCGCAAATATATTACTACTATTTATTATTACCGTTAAAATTATAAGTTTAATTCTGTATTTATTTATTTTATTAATTCCTTATATATTTCTTTTTTATTTTTTATTATTATTCTTTTCTTCATTTCATTTTCCGTACCCTTTAATTTTGTTACTGATCCTTAGCTTATAATCTATTATTTTATTTATTATATTTTATATAAATTCTTTTAGGGCAGATCACCATTTCTGTGCAGCTCTTAAAGTAAAATAAAATAAAACATAAAAAAAGATACCAAGAATACCTTTCGGCCTTTATATATAATTTTTTTTTTTTTTAAGGAACACTCTTAAGAGTTTGTTTTATAGGTTTTGAAGGATACAACGGGCAGAATAACTTCTTTAATAATGAAAACGGTTGAGAACGGCCATCAATGGGTAAAGAGGGGAGTTCTTTGGGAGTTGTTTATTGTTTTCCCGTTCCCCCACCCTTAGGATCGATCCGGTGGTGGGGGAAGAAGAAGCAGAGAAGAACCAAGGAAGGGTCGAGGAAGGCTTCAGCGTGGAGTAGGCTATTTAAGCTAATTCTTTCATTAATCTGTTAGTATTCGCTTTTATAGGTTTAAATACATTAATACAACCCATGGGGTAGATTAGTTAGTTAACCCGTAACCGCGGGCTTACCGTTTATTAACACAACTGCAGGAATGCGATCTCCCTGTCTCTTGGACGCTGTGTGCCGCATGAATCCCCGCTGGTCCTCTCTTTTGTTGGTATATTTCTTATAGCATATTGTTTTCAAAACTAAAAGTCCGTCATGCAGGAGCTGCATAACTAAGCACTTTCCTCAGAATTGGGTAGTGTCGATTGCATTCCTGAATAATTTGCTTAAAATAACCTATATAGATAAATAAAATAAAAACATAAATAACACCTGTTTCAATTCAATCCGAACTTAGTAAAATGTAAATCCCCCCCCTTCCGATAGACCGATTTAGTTCATCTTTACAACACTTTTTCCTTATTAGATACCCGGGACGTATACCGAGTTTCATTACAATACAGCAGAAATTACGACCAGTATGAGCAAATTAGTAATTTCTGTCCGGAGTAAACTCCCCCTTCTAGTCAACCGATTTAGTTTATTTTTACGTCAAATTTTTCTCTTCATTTGACCGAAATAAATACCGTGTTTCGTTGAAATATAACAAAAATTATGGCTGGGATTGACAAATAACTACTTTGGCTCCGGAGTAACCCCCCCCCCCTCCAGATGGACCGATTTTGTTGGTTAACGAACTCGATCAATCGTTCGATGGGGGAATACTACATACCAAGTTTCGTGGCAAAAAAACAAAAACTCTGGCCGGTATCGTGTTAACAGACACATATATAATTATATATATATATATATATATATATATATATATATATATATATATATATATATATATATATATATATACATATGTAGGTATATACAAATTTTAAGTGGGGTCTTTTTTGGTGTCTACTAGGTAGGATCGATAAAAATTCGAAGAAATTTTTCAAAAATTCAGGAGTGCACCCTCAATAGCTACTTTCCTTCGGAGGAAAGTGCTAAAAGTGGAACTAAAGAACATGAAATATTATTTTAAAAAATTTCTTTTCGCACGTTTCCTTTCTCCCTCCAAAGGGAAGAACCAGCTTATGAGGTTGACCAATGCAGAACGACGCAATCCGGAAGTGCTGACTCGAAAATGTCACGTTTCAGAAACCATAGATTACAAAAATAATGATATGTGTGTGTGTATATATATATATATATATATATATATATATATATATATATATATATATATATATATATATATATATATATATATATATATTTAACTAGTTAGAAAATTCTAATAAGTGTTAGATATCCAACAAATATGAATCTTAAATGATCTGTGATGAAGCGATCTCGTTCACAGAAATTGGTCATTAATTATATTTAAATTTTAACGTCCATTTATTATTGACAGAGAATTTTAGGACGAGTTATCTACAGGTTACCACCCTTTTCTTTTTTCTAATGGAAAAAAGAAAATTCACCCCATAGTGGGAATCGAACCCACGACCCTTGGCTCGGAGTATTAAGTAGTTACGCCTTAATACCCACGGCCAGCAGGCCGCCAAAAATTGGTCACTAAATGAAGTAATTGAAGATACTGATCGATTAAGATTGTGGCACCTAAGATTGTGGCACCTAAGATTGTGGCACCTAAGATTGTGGCACCTAAGATTGTGGCACCTAAGATTGTGGCACCTAAGATTGTGGCACCTAAGATTGTGGCACCTAAGATTTTGAGTTTCTTAGACATATCGTTTTACATTTTTAGAAATGTTTACATTTTTCTCGAAAGATGAAGTCAAAGCATTAACTGTTTCTGATCTAAGCTTTCCAAATGACACTAGCTATAGGATGGTAAGCGCGCGAAGATCAAGCAGTTCCTGCTAATCGAACTTTTTTTAAAAATAATGAAAATAAAAGTGAGAGGGGTTGTTTTATATGAATTTATAAACATTATTTTTCTTCTATTTAAAATGGCTTAAAACTGAAACGTTATGCAATAAAGAAAACAAAACTTGACTAATGAGCTTTTCAAATGAAATAGTATTTTAATGGATTACAGTTGAGCAGCAATGAAAAAGCTAGTAAGAATTTGTCGTCCACAAAGGTATAACTTTGCAGAAGAAACGATAAGACCTTCTAACCGAAGGACCTTTGATAATTTTACGATGGAGTTGATTGGGAGGGAGAACGGAATTGGAGAGAGCTTGACACTAAGGATTATGGGTCGGAAAGCTGTAAAGATGGCGAGTATATAGCTGTTAGGTGTGGCCTATCCTAAACCTTCTCAATACAAACCCCTAGGCTAATAAAAAAAGCCGTCCTCTACCTATATCCTAAATGCCACACGACCAATTTCCTCGGGGCCAATCAGCTCGAGGGAACACAGCGAGTAGCGGGGGATACAGCTTCCAAGATGAACAGTTCAATTACGCATGTGCGAAGTTTTGATGTAATATTCCTAACAGTTTCACCAATTGCAAATTTCGTTTCAATAATGAACATATTGCTTTAAACACTGTAAAACCTTATTATGTCTCGTTTATGACCCAGAAAGTCTTTGAATGACGAGGCAAGGGGGATAGTGTTTAATGTTTATCAATACTTAGCCAAAGCTAAGGCTGAAAACTGATTATGTCTCGTTTAGGACTAGGGAAGGCTTTGAGATGTCAGACAAGGGAGATAGTGTTTAATATTTATCAATACTTAGCCAAAGCTAAGGCTAAAAACTGATTATTTCTCGTTTAGGACTGGAGAAGGCTATGAGAGTCCAGACAAGGGAGATAGTGTTTAATGTTTATCAATACTTAGCCAAAGCTAAGGCTAAAAACTGATTATTTCTCGTTTAGGACTAGAGAAGGCTATGAGAGGTCAGGCAAGGGAGATAGTGTTTAATGTTTATCAATACTTAGCCAAAGCTAAGGCTGAAAACTGATTATGTCTCGTTTAGGACTAGGGAAGGCTATGAGAGGTCAGGCAAGGGAGATAGTGTTTAATGTTTATCAATACTTAGCCAAAGCTAAGGCTAAAAACTGATTATTTCTCGTTTAGGACTAGAGAAGGCTATGAGAGGTCAGGCAAGGGAGATAGTGTTTAATGTTTATCAAAACTTAGCCAAAGCTAAGGCTAAAAACTGATCATTTCTCGTTTAGGACTAGAGAAGGCTATGAGAGGTCATGCAAGGGAGATAGTGTTTAATGTTTATCAATACTTAGCCAAAGCTAAGGCTAAAAACTGATTATTTCTCGTTTAGGACTAGAGAAGGCTATGAGAGTCCAGACAGGGGAGATAGTGTTTAATGTTTATCAATACTTAGCCAAAGCTAAGGCTAAAAACTGATTATTTCTCGTTTAGGACTAGAGAAGGCTAGGAGAGGTCATGCAAGGGAGATAGTGTTTAATGTTTATCAATACTTAGCCAAAGCTAAGGCTAAAAACTGATTATTTCTCGTTTAGGACTAGAGAAGGCTATGAGAGGTCAGTCAAGGGAGATAGTGTTTAATGTTTATCAATACTTAGCCAAAGCTAAGGTTGAAAACTGATTATGTCTCGTTTAGGACTAGAGAAGGCTATGAGAGGTCAGGCAAGGGAGATAGTGTTTAATATTTATCAATACTTAGCCAAAGCTAAGGCTGAAAACTGATTATTTCTCGTTTAGGACTAGGGAAGGCTATGAGAGGTCATGCAAGGGAGATAGTGTTTAATATTTATCAATACTTAGCCAAAGCTAAGGCTGAAAACTGATTATGTCTCGTTTAAGACTAGGGAAGATTTCGATAGGTCTGACAAGGGAGATAGTGTTTAATATTTATCAATACTTAGCCAAAGCTAAGGCTGAAAACTGATTATGTCTCGTTTAGGACTAGGGAAGGCTATGAGAGGTCAGACAAGGGAGATAGTGTTTAATGTTTATCAATACTTAGCCACAGCTAAGGTTGAAAACTGATTATGTCTCGTTTAGGACTAGGGAAGGCTATGAGAGGACAGGCAAGGGAGATAGTGTTTAATGTTTATCAATACTTAGCCAAAGCTAAGGCTGAAAACTGATTATGTCTCGTTTAGGACTAGGGAAGGCTTTGAGAGGTCAGGCAAGGGAGATAGTGTTTAATGTTTATCAATACTTAGCCACAGCTAAGGTTGAAAACTGATTATGTCTCGTTTAGGACTAGGGAAGGCTATGAGAGGTCAGACAAGGGAGATAGTGTTTAATGTTTATCAATACTTAGCCACAGCTAAGGTTGAAAACTGATTATGTCTCGTTTAGGACTAGGGAAGGCTATGAGAGGACAGGCAAGGGAGATAGTGTTTAATGTTTATCAATACTTAGCCAAAGCTAAGGCTGAAAACTGATTATGTCTCGTTTAGGACTAGGGAAGGCTTTGAGAGGTCAGGCAAGGGAGATAGTGTTTAATGTTTATCAATACTTAGCCAAAGCTAAGGCTGAAAACTGATTATGTCTCGTTTAGGACTAGGGAAGGCTTTGAGAGGTCAGACAAGGGAGATAGTGTTTAATGTTTATCAATACTTAGCCAAAGCTAAGGCAGAAAACTGATTATGTCTCGTTTAGGACTAGGGAAGGCTTTGAGAGGTCAGACAAGGGAGATAGTGGTTAATATTTATCAATACTTAGCCAAAGCTAAGGCTGAAAACTGATTATGTCTCGTTTAGGACTAGGGAAGGCTTTGAGAGGTCAGACAAGGGAGATAGTGGTTAATATTTATCAATACTTAGCCAAAGCTAAGGCTGAAAACTGATTCTGTCTCGTTTAGGACTAGGGAAGGCTATGAGAGGTCAGACAAGGGAGATAGTGATTAATATTTATCAATACTTAGCCAAAGCTAAGGCTGAAAACAATTTAGACTATAACGTTGCTTGTTAAAATAGATGGTTAGTTGGAGGGAAAAGGGCGTGGCTTATATTCCCGCTGCAGTAAAATGCGCGGTGAAAATTCTCTCCGTTATAACCTTATCACTAAGAGCTTTAGCTAAGTATTGATAAATATTAAACACTATCTCCCTTGCCTGACCTATCAAAATCTTCCCTAGTCTTAAACGAGACATAATCAGTTTTTATTCACTTTCACGTATTGTCTTCTTCCTTGAATTAGGAATTGGCAAATGGTGGAACCGTCTCAGAATTTCCCGAATAAGGAATTAAACTTTTCCGTCTTTCTATGTTTAAGCACTTTTACAATGAATGTATTTTTTTCAAATTTTTTTATATTTCTATTATTATTGTTTGCGGGTATTTCCGGATGCATCAATCAAATTCTAAGTTACGCCCATGATCGAATTTTTGAGCACATTCTTCATATGTTCATTAATCCTATATGCAAGATACCAAATATGTATTTATTATTTGGCTGTCGCTTTACTTAATCTTCAAATTTTCGTTTTAGGCGGAAGGTCAACATTCTAAATATATATATATATATATATATATATATATATATATATATATATATATATAGACAGAGAGAGAGAGATGGTGTTTCTCTGAATTAACTTATTTTATTTTAGGAGTTACGCAACTAAGCGATTTTCTACATGGAATTTTATCGAATGAATGAATAGCCTTTATTGTGCGATATTAATAATAATACAATAGTAATGCCAATACTTATTTGATAATCATAATAACAATAATAATGCTTCCTTGATAATAAGAGTAGATAATAATAATAGTAATACTTGTTTGATAATAGTAATAGTAATACTTGTTTGATAATAAAAATAATAATAACAATGATAAATTTTCTTTGATAATAATAATAAAAATGATAATACTTCTCTTTGTTACTATAATGAAAACAATAATAACAATGATTAATGTCTTTTTATAATAATAATAACTGTGTTAATACTTCTTTTATTAATAATAATAACGATAATAATAATACTTCTTTGCTGAAAAAAACATTCTTCCGCACAGGCCTCCCTTTTCGGGGTATTGGTCTACGCTTTCCATGAGTAGGAATTTCATTATTACAATGTAATCCTACCAAAGGCAATCATTTAGCTACCGCGTGTCGTGTACAGGTCAAAATTAATATTCAAATGAGTGAACCTTATCATTTTGACAAATATCCACCTAGAAGCATAAAAAAACTCTACATAAAAGTCTGTGTAACAACTAAATAGACAAATCATATTGGAGCTCATTGCAATAATGAGAAAAGATCCTAAAATGTATTCATTAAAGAAAAACGAAGAATTTTTTTCACCTATCATTGGAATTGAATTCACCCTCATGATTATCCCTCTTCCGGAGAAATTGAAAAACTAGAGACCCAAGATATATGAGAGAGAAACGTTGGACTCATGAACTTGGAATTAAAATTGACTAAGCCATTGCAGAAGAATACTAGAACTGAAGAAGAAGAAGAAGAATGTTTAGAACTGTTGAAATTACTGAATGTATTTTTTGTATATGTATTTTCATATTTGTTTTAGCACTTTCCTCTGAAGGAAAGTAGCTATTGAGGTTGAACTCATGACGGAATTTTTGAAAAATTTCTTCAAATCTTTATCGATCCTACCTAGTAGACACCGAATATGACCCCCGTTAAAATTTATATACATACATATATATATATATATATATATATATATATATATATATATATATATATGTGTGTGTGTGTGTGTGTGTGTGTGTGTCTGTTAACAAGATAGCGGCCAGAGTTTTTGTTTTTTCGTCACAAAACTATGGATATAGCATTCAATTAGCAAACGATTGAACGAGTTCGTTAACCACCAAAGTCGGTCCACCGGAAGGGGGGGTTTACACCGAACCCAAAACACTAATTTGACTATGTCAGCCGTAATATTTGTTATATTTCAACGAAACTTCGTATTCGTAGTGGTAATATAGAGAGAAAAGTGAGATATAAAAATGAACTAAATCGGTTCATTAGAAGGGGGGGTTTACTCCGGACCCACAATACCAATTCGCCACTACCAGCCGTGATTTTTGGTATATTTTGACGAAACTCGGTATTCGTAGTGGTAATCCACAGGTAAATATGTGTTGTAAAAATAAACTAAATCGGTTCATTAGAAGGGGAGGGGTTTACTCTGGACCCAAATTCCTAATATACTCTTACCGGTCGTAATTTCTGCTGTATTGTAACGAAACGCGGTATACGTCGTGGGTAACCCATGAGAAAGAAGTTTTGTAAAAATGAGCTGAATCGGTCAATCGGAAGGCGGGGGTTTAATTTGTAATATATTTCAATAGAAAAGCCCGCTAGATGTAGGTTCACAAAGCCGCCGCAAGGAGCACTTTCTACCACTAGAGTGACTGTATCCTGTTCCTGCGTTAGATCAAAATACGATAATATGAGGTTTTTTGTATTTATTACGTAGTGTAATAGGTACCATGTGTAAACATAACTCTGGAAGCAAATTAATAATTGATCAGTTACTCATTACAAATTTAAAAGAGAACTATTCATGTTTTTATTTTATTTATGTAGGATATTTTAAGCAAATTGTTCTGGAAAGCAATCTACACTACCCAAATTCTGAGGAAAGTGCTTAGTTATGCAGCTCCTGCGTGACGGACTTTTTATTCTCTTAGTTTGTTCTACAATTTTTCTTATTTTTGATCTTAATTTTGCTTCTTATACAGAGACAGAATGAATTCTGGTCTTCATCAACTAATTATCTTAGATTCCATGTTTAAAAATACATAACAAGTAGTGTGAAACTAGAGCAAGCTATAGTAGCAAGAGGAGATAAGGAAGTTGTAATGTCTGTCTGTACTTGAAAACTTGTGTTACTCCAAAGTTCTCAACTCTAGGGAAGTTCTATCCAGGCTTAGGGATAGCGAGGCTCAGCTAGACCTAGTCTGATGGAAATCAACAAGCACCAATCTCCATCAGAAACTATTCAGCTATGTCTTGGATCTTAGTGGTATGTCAATATACAGTACCGAAATACAGTTGATTTGTGTACGAGCACCCTTAGACACCTGATCTGTCGAAGATAAGATGATGTTGGCCAAAACACTGCAGTTAAGTCCTTAATATAACGAATCTTTCGAAATACAGATAATTGGGGCCAGATCACTGGTGATTAGTATCCAGGTAAAGCGGATCTGTTGAAATACAGGTGATTTGGGGCCAAAACACTGCTCAGTAGTACCAAAATACAGCATATCTGTCGAATACAGATGACTTGGGTCTAAACACTTCTGATCAGCATCTAAAGTCTATGGAAATACAGATGATGTGAGTCAAAACATTGCTGACCATCACCCAAATACAGCTGATCTGCCGAAATGCAGATGATTTGGGTCAAAATACTTTTAATCAGCAACTAAATTCAGCTGTTCTGTAGAAATACTGATGATGTGGGTCAAAACTATGCTGATCAGCACCCGAATGAAGCTAATCTGTCGAAAAATAGATAATTTGGGCCAAAACACTGATGATCAGCATCCGCATACAGCTAATCTGACGAAAACGAGATAATTGTGGCCAAAACACTGTTGATCAGCAGTCATATACACCTGATCTGTAACAACGTACACCTGATCAATACCCAAATACATACAGCTGCTTTGTACCTAAATACAGCTGATCTGCCGAAATACAGATGATTTGGGTCAAAACACTTTTGATCAGCAACTAAATTCAGTTGTTCTGTAGAAATACTGATGATGTGGGTCAAAACTATGCTGATCAGCATCCGAATACAGCTAATCCGTCGAAAACCAGATAATTGTGGCCAAAACACTGTTGATCAGCAGTCATATACACCTGATCTGTATCAACGTACACCTGATCAATACCCAAATACATACAGCTCCTTTGTACCTAAATACAGCTGATCTGCCGAAATACAGATAATTTGGGTCAAAACACTTTTGATCAGCACCTAAATTCAGCTTTTCTGTAGAAATAGTGATGATGTGGGTCAAAACTATGCTGATCAGCACCCGAATGCAGCTAATCTGTCGAAAAATAGATAATTTGGGCCAAAACACTGATGATCAGCATCCGAATACAGCTAATCTGTCGAAAACCAGATAATTGTGGCCAAAACACTGTTGATGAGCAGTCATATACACCTGATCTGTATCAACGTACACCTGATCAATACCCAAATATATACAGCTCCTTTGTACCTAAATACAGCTGATCTGCCGAAATACAGATAATTTGGGTCAAAACACCTTTGATCAGCACCTAAATTCAGCTGTTCTGTAGAAATAGTGATGATGTGGGTCAAAACTATGCTGATCAGCACCCGAATGCTGCTAATCTGTCGAAAAATAGATAATTTGGGCCAAAACACTGATGATCAGCTTCCGAATACAGCTAATCTGTCGAAAACCAGATAATTGTGGCCAAAACACTGTTGATCAGCAGTCATATACACCTGATCTGTATCAACGTACACCTGATCAATACCCAAATACATACAGCTGCTTTGTACCTAAATACAGCTGATCTGCCGAAATACAGATGATTTGGGTCAAAACACTTTTGATCAGCAACTAAATTCAGTTGTTCTGTAGAAATACTGATGATGTGGGTCAAAACTATGCTGATCAGCACCCGAATGCAGCTAATCTGTCGAAAAATAGATAATTTGGGCCAAAACACTGATGATCAGCATCCGAATACAGCTAATCTGTCGAAAACCAGATAATTGTGGCCAAAACACTGTTGATCAGCAGTCATATACACCTGATCTGTATCAACGTACACCTGATCAATACCCAAATACATACAGCTGCTTTGTACCTAAATACAGCTGATCTGCCGAAATACAGATGATTTGGGTCAAAACACTTTTGATCAGCAACTAAATTCAGTTGTTCTGTAGAAATACTGATGATGTGGGTCAAAACTATGCTGATCAGAACCCGAATGAAGCTAATCTGTCGAAAAATAGATCATTTTGGCCAAAACACTGATGATCAGCATCCGAATACAGCTAATCTGTCGAAAACCAGATAATTGTGGCCAAAACACTGTTGATCAGCAGTCATATACACCTGATCTGTAACAACGTACACCTGATCAATACCCAAATACATACAGCTGCTTTGTACCTAAATACAGCTGATCTGCCGAAATACAGATGATTTGGGTCAAAACACTTTTGATCAGCAACTAAATTCAGTTGTTCTGTAGAAATACTGATGATGTGGGTCAAAACTATGCTGATCAGCACCCGAATGAAGCTAATCTGTCGAAAAATAGATAATTTGGGCCAAAACACTGATGATCAGCATCCGCATACAGCTAATCTGTCGAAAACCAGATAATTGTGGCCAAAACACTGTTGATCAGCAGTCATATACACCTGATCTGTAACAACGTACACCTGATCAATACCCAAATACATACAGCTGCTTTGTACCTAAATACAGCTGATCTGCCGAAATACAGATGATTTGGGTCAAAACACTTTTGATCAGCAACTAAATTCAGTTGTTCTGTAGAAATACTGATGATGTGGGTCAAAACTATGCTGATCAGCACCCGAATGAAGCTAATCTGTCGAAAAATAGATAATTTGGGCCAAAACACTGATGATCAGCATCCGCATACAGCTAATCTGTCGAAAACCAGATAATTGTGGCCAAAACACTGTTGATCAGCAGTCATATACACCTGATCTGTAACAACGTACACCTGATCAATACCCAAATACATACAGCTGCTTTGTACCTAAATACAGCTGATCTGCCGAAATACAGATGATTTGGGTCAAAACACTTTTGATCAGCAACTAAATTCAGTTGTTCTGTAGAAATACTGATGATGTGGGTCAAAACTATGCTGATCAGCATCCGAATACAGCTAATCCGTCGAAAACCAGATAATTGTGGCCAAAATACTGTTGATCAGCAGTCATATACACCTGATCTGTATCAACGTACACCTGATCAATACCCAAATACATACAGCTCCTTTGTACCTAAATACAGCTGATCTGCCGAAATACAGATAATTTGGGTCAAAACACTTTTGATCAGCACCTAAATTCAGCTGTTCTGTAGAAATAGTGATGATGTGGGTCAAAACTATGCTGATCAGCACCCGAATGCAGCTAATCTGTCGAAAAATAGATAATTTGGGACAAAACACTGATGATCAGCTTCCGAATACAGCTAATCTGTCGAAAACCAGATAATTGTGGCCAAAACACTGTTGATCAGCAGTCATATACACCTGATCTGTATCAACGTACACCTGATCATTACCCAAATACATACAGCTGCTTTGTACCTAAATACAGCTGATCTGCCGAAATACAGATGATTTGGGTCAAAACACTTTTGATCAGCAACTAAATTCAGTTGTTCTGTAGAAATACTGATGATGTGGGTCAAAACTATGCTGATCAGCACCCGAATGCAGCTAATCTGTCGAAAAATAGATAATTTGGGCCAAAACACTGATGATCAGCATCCGAATACAGCTAATCTGTCGAAAACCAGATAATTGTGGCCAAAACACTGTTGATGAGCAGTCATATACACCTGATCTGTATCAACGTACACCTGATCAATACCCAAATACATACAGCTGCTTTGTACCTAAATACAGCTGATCTGCCGAAATACAGATGATTTGGGTCAAAACACTTTTGATCAGCAATTAAATTCAGTTGTTCTGTAGAAATACTGATGATGTGGGTCAAAACTATGCTGATCAGCACCCGAATGAAGCTAATCTGTCGAAAAATAGATAATTTGGGCCAAAACACTGATGATCAGCATCCGAATACAGCTAATCTGTCGAAAACCAGATAATTGTGGCCAAAACACTGTTGATCAGCAGTCATATACACCTGATCTGTATCAACGTACACCTGATCAATACCCAAATACATATAGCTGCTTTGTACCTAAATACAGCTGATCTGCCGAAATACAGATGATTTGGGTCAAAACACTTTTGATCAGCCACTAAATTCAGTTGTTCTGTAGAAATACTGATGATGTGGGTCAAAGCTATGCTGATCAGCACCCGAATGAAGCTAATCTGTCGAAATGTAGATAATTTGGGCCAAAACACTGATGATCTGCATCCGCATACAGCTAATCTGTCGAAAACCAGATAATTGTGGCCAAAACACTGTTGATCAGCAGTCATATACACCTGATCTGTAACAACGTACACCTGATCAATACCCAAATACATACAGCTGCTTTGTACCTAAATACAGCTGATCTGCCGAAATACAGATGATTTGGGTCAAAACACTTTTGATCAGCAACTAAATTCAGTTGTTCTGTAGAAATACTGATGATGTGGGTCAAAACTATGCTGATCAGCATCCGAATACAGCTAATCTGTCGAAAACCAGATAATTGTGGCCAAAACACTGTTGATCAGCAGTCATATACACCTGATCTGTATCAACGTACACCTGATCAATACCCAAATACATACAGCTCCTTTGTACCTAAATACAGCTGATCTACCGAAATACAGATAATTTGGGTCAAAACACTTTTGATCAGCACCTAAATTCAGCTGTTCTGTAGAAATAGTGATGATGACGGTCAAAACTATGCTGATCAGCACCCGAATGCAGCTAATCTGTCGAACAATAGATAATTTGGGCCAAAACACTGATGATCAGCATCCGAATACAGCTAATCTGTCGAAAACCAGATAATTGTGGCCAAAACACTGTTGATCAGCAGTCATATACACCTGATCTGTATCAACGTACACCTGATCAATACCCAAATACATACAGCTGCTTTGTACCTAAATACAGCTGATCTGCCGAAATACAGATGATTTGGGTCAAAACACTTTTGATCAGCAACTAAATTCAGTTGTTCTGTAGAAATACTGATGATGTGGGTCAAGACTATGCTGATCAGCACCCGAATGAAGCTAATCTGTCGAAAAATAGATAATTTGGGCCAAAACACTGATGATCAGCATCCGAATACAGCTAATCTGTCGAAAACCAGATAATTGTGGTCAAAACACTGTTGATCAGCAGTCATATACACCTGATCTGTATCAACGTACACCTGATCTATACCGAAATACAGCTGATTTGTACCTAAATACAGCTCATCAGCACTCAAATAGATCTGACCTATATCAATGTGCGGCTGATCATAGACCCAATCTGTACTAATGCGCACCATTTTAGTGTTTCATTCCCAATATAATCGTCTAGTTATTCTTTAATTGACTGTGAATAACTGGTCAGCGGTCCCAAAATTATATATTCCGTGCTATTTGCACGTCCAGTACTCATTATGTTTACATAATGGAGCATATTGTGGACAATACATTGACTGGAAATGGTGAGAAATTGAAAGGTTCATTGGTCGACTGTTGTCGCCCGATTTCACGATGAACACTGAAATTGTTTTAACGTTTGAAGGAAAATATATAAAATAGTAAAGCAATATTGAAGGGAATATAATGTTCGAGAATTCTGTAAGCGGCTGTATATATATATATATATATATATATATATATATATATATATATTTTGTTCCTTGTTTTTTACATAGATTAGCTTAAGTACCTACACAAAGTGTTCCCTTGAACAACTTGTAGAGGAATGTGCTCAGTTATACAGCTCCCGCGTGACAGACTATTGTTTAATGTTCATATTTTGCTATAATGCTTTATATATTTTACTATTGTTAAATTAGGATGTTATGAAGTCTAATATTAAAACCGCTTATCTATTTATATTGAAAAATATCCTATATCTAATAAAATAACAAAACGGCTAGTGGCCATATTGCAGGAATTAGGTAAATACATTGATAAGGTCCGGAGAAATGATAAGAGAAAAGCTCGGAATAGGTGGAACAGTAAGAGAAATGTTAGAGTTAACTGCTTGGATAATGTGCCGGTCCACAATTCCATCTTGGGATGAGTGTACAGACCATTACACAGACGGCGTCCGGAGCTGCAAAACCCGCAATGCATTACTCCTCTACAGTCTACTCTAATCTTTGCCCCGTGTTTATCTTACAGGTCTCTTCTCTCGCTCCCTCTTACTGTGGAAATTCTAAAATTTCCTGAAACAATTAGTGTACTATCTGTTATAAACTCATTAAAATAAAAGGGAAATCTTATGAAATTAAAACGTTGCTGGTAAATTAAATTAACACAATTTTTTCACCAATTTTAGGCTAATAAATATTAAAAAAAAAAAAAAAAAAAAAGTAATAATATTCCTGGCTTTTTAAAAACGTGTATATATAATATTTTGTTTACTAACTAAAAATTTATTACTTAATTAATTATACTAAAGGTATTTGCATTTCCACCCGAAGACAAACCATTATGGAAAAGAAAGCAAATAATGCTGGACTTCTAAGTGCCTAAATCTCTATGTGGTAAAACACCAGAGAAAATGAATTAAGAAAAATGAAGTTGCCTTTTGTCATGGAAGGTCTCAACTGAAGTGGAGAATAGGGAAGCAGAGATGGTCCTGGTTTGGTTCACAGGATAGGCCAAACAATAGGGAAGCAGAGATGGTCCTGGTTTGGTTCACAGGATAGGCCAAACAATAGGGAAGCAGAGATGGTCCTGGTTTGGTTCACAGGATAGGCCAAACAATAGGGAAGCAGAGATGGTCCTGGTTTGGTTCACAGGATAGGCCAAACAATTGGAAATTTGGTACAAAAATCGTTTCTCCAATTAAAAAAGTAGAGTCCATTAACCTATCTACCCACGAAACCATCGTTTGGTGGGAAAATTCGCGCGAAAATAGTAATTATTTTAAAAATTGCTGAATTCGTTTTTCTACATTAAAGTGAACGTATAAGCCTATAAACTTTTATTTATTTATTTTAGGAGCTTCGCGACTAGGCTATTTTCTCCTTAAATTTCATCATTACAGTATGAAAAAACAAAGTGTTGGAAATTACATGAAAATAACATTAATGTAAATAACCTATGAAAAGCTAATTAATAAAACAAAATTAATTTCACAACATTAAACCAAAATGTATAAATAATTGATAACAATTTGTACAGCTGTGCGCGGTTTATTGATCTTGATAAGGAGAATAGAAACACTATTTTTTAATTATTTGTTGTTCTTCCACTTTATTTCTGATTCTGGGCATAGTTCTTCCAGTTTTCGGAGTGTTTTTCCTTTTCCTTCTTCCTTTCGGAGTCCCTGTCTTATTTGCTTCCATGTCAGTAGCAGCACATCCAGGGCTGTTATCTTCTAGAGTAGGAGGATCTAAGTGAATATCACTATCTGTCGAAGGATATTTTGAAGCTTCCAGTGATTCTATTAGTTCTAATCTCGCAGCACTATTCTGCAATAACTTAGTCAATTTTAAGTCCAAATCCATATCCGTAAGTTCATCGCTTCCCTCCGAAGTAGGATAATCGAGCGGATTCTGACGGATAGGGATTACCTCTTCTACAATAGGTGCATTTTCTTCGTTTTTATTGAAAAGGTGACCTTTAGGATCTGTTGGTTCAGTTTCATCATTCTGTGAATGAGTTCTGATATTACTTGTCTCTTTAGTAAATTCAGTGACTTTGGCCTATAAACACTAATACGTAACCGTTACAATTATTCTTACGCCTACGTGTTAGAGTTTATGGGCTTATACGTACACTTTAACGTCGAAAAACGAATTATGCCATTTTTAATGCGATAACTGTAAGCCTTTTTGAGGCTTACTACATGTATCCCATCCCTGAGGATGTTAAGCACTGTTTCATGTATATATTTAACCCTCGGCAGAGCGGGCTCCTTTTATAAAGCGCGATGTATCTGGGAGATACAACAGGGGTTTAAGTTCATACACTCATTCTGTAAAGTAGTTTTTCTCTAAACTAATATCATATTTTTTATTTTAATAAAAGCATTTACCGCTATAGAATAATTATAAACATTTAATTGAACAAAAATTTCTTATCTTCTTATCATTCTCCTAAGGGTAACAAAATCGGCCTTTTTCCCATTTAATTTGTTTGAATTAAGCAACATAAAATAAACCATAAGTAGTCTATAAAATTCAATTTAATTATTAAATAAAAATATAATAAAAAACATACCGATAAATATAAAAACTTTAAGAAACTGCGTCATTTACCTCGAGCCAAGTAAACATAGGTCAAATCAAAGAGTGAAGATAAAAAGGAGAATAAATAAGCACAATATATAAAAAAAACAGATCATCAGAAAAACAGAACTATCATCAAGTAATGATATTATATTTTCAAAAGAAGAACAAATTAACTATAAATAGGAATTTCAGTGTTCGAGGAAGCTCGCAAAAATTCTTCTCTTATTTTTTCATTGTTGAATTTCTTCGGAGTTAGATAACAGTCATGCCATAAAAAAATGCTTGTACAAGACATATGGTTTTCTGGCAATTCTTACGAGCATATTGGACGAGTCATGTTTTTCTAGGCTACACATGCTTCACAATATTTACGTTTCTACCCATATGAAGGTGGAATCCTTCTCTCTAAGTTGCATCCATGAACTGCCTGTATTTACATCTTACTCTGTTGGGCTGAAGTTATATTTTTATTCAATAATGAAGTTACTATTATACGACATTTTTGAGATTTTGTTGATGCAACAAACAAAACGTTGGTTTCATGAGCCCCGAGGATTACGGGGACGCGCGATGTATGAGCGATAATTCTAGTATTTATACTACTCAAAAAGGCATTTCAGGGATAGTATTGCCTTAAATAATGCATGTACAAAAAAACAACACAATTGGTAATACATGCAAACGAAAAAGTATTTTTACAGAGAACTACTTGACGTAACGAAACCCCGTTTGCACGGGTCTTCCTTCTTTTGTTAGTACATTTTTTAAATATAATGCGAATACTGGGTAAAGAGGAAACCCTTCCCTTCAAAGGCCTTTTTGAGCCCTTAGAATTGTTTTTCATTTTCTCATTTCCGAGAGCACCATTTTATAGATCTCGACGAGAACTACAACTTTTCCCCAAGTTTGATATCTGAAACCGTTTAGTAGTTATTTCTCTTGTCGCCCACCTATCTGGGCCACCATGTATATATATATATATATATACATATGAACAAGGAAATGAACTCCATCAAGTTAGCTTCACAGCCCTGTAAATTACTAACTCAGCTCCCATAGAACCCGCCATGAAGGGGACAAGAGAGATGGACAATGGATGTAGTGCCCGAGGCTAGGTGGAAAAACTTCACCCTGTCGATGGGTTTCGATCCCTCCCACTCGCTAAAACCCTCATTCATACATTATATCTTCAAATAGGGATACTAAATGACTCAATATCAATGATTGTTACCTTTCTTATATTGAAAGTAAATACTATAGAAAACGATCCTAGTGTGTGGAATCTAAAAAAGACCATTTTGGCCGTGGGGTAATAATACGTTGTAAGCTTAAATGCTTCATAACCTCATTAAAAATTATATCCAAGAGTGTTTATGTGGGGGCACAGTTTTTAAATGTGCGAAAAAGTTGATTTTTCTACGGAAGTCTTGGAAATTTAAGAACCATTGACCAGTATAATTCTTAAAAACATTTGAACTTCAACACTGACATTATTTATGTAGGTATAGCCTTGTTTGTAATATAGTTACAACTTGGACTTGGCTTTCTTTTGCCCTGAAAATAAATAAGAATGACTTCTGGATGTGTAGCAAGAACTGCTAGAAGTGGCAAAATAACGAAGTTAGGACTTAGTCTCCTGTAGCACTGAAAAGAGCTATTTTTAGTTATACTCTTCAATCCCATTACAACATAAATTGACTTGGTCTACTTGTTCTCCGAATCCTCCATATAGTATTTACAATATATGGAGGATTTATGAAATATATTCCTACATTTCCGAGTTATTGTTTCGTGAAGAAACAAACAGAGCATACGAGTAACTTGCTTGTCATGTTATGCAATGCTGTGCATATTTCGCTAAAACCTTGCTGCAGGAGAGAAGATGAAATCCTACAAGAATATAAGGAGAGAATTGTCTGGAAAACGATTTCCAGGCAATATTCTTTATAAAGTTGTCAGAAAAAGAGAACAGGAAGGAATAAAGGAGTCAGTTCCCCGTGGAAATGTGTCAATCTGTCAGATCCGTCAATAAAGCTGAGTTCGGATTTGGGATTTCCGCTTGAGTGCTGCTTCAGTCATCTCTAGGTACTCCTTATCATAATCCAGGATTTGGTTAATACCTTTTTTACACATTCATTGAGACGTATAATATCTTTCTGACAGTTCATTACTCGAAGCAGGGGTGTAGGGACATTTCACACTAATATAGATTTAACCCTTTAATGGACCAAATTTCCTGTTTGTTGATGACTCTCCCTTATCCGGCATTCTCTTATCCATCGCTTTCTCTAATCCGGCGGTCTCCGAGAGAAATTCTTCCCTTCCTAGCTAGCCAATCATTTGTTTCGTGGCATTTCATTGAATGGAAGTCAATGAAAGCATATTCGTTTTGTTTTAGAGCAGGAAATTTTTCTGCTGAGAAAAATGTGTCTACTAAGGGACCTGCACCTGGAACGCCTGATATACACCAGCAAGGATTTATATACACCAGCAAGGATTTATATACACCAGCAAGGATTTATATAAACCAGCAAGGATTTATATACACCAGCAAGGATTTATATACACCAGCAAGGATTTATATACACCAGCAAGGATTTATATACACCAGCAAGGATTTATATACACCAACAAGGATTTAAATACACCAGCAAGGATTTATATACACCAGCAAGGATTTATATAATTTCAATTTATTTTTTAATTCGGAACATAAATTTTACTTCAATATGTAAAGGAAACAAATATTTTAAAAATGGTACACATTATTATATCCTGAAATAATGAGGTTTTTCAAATACATAAGTTGCAGCATCAAAGTGAATTCTATAATCCGGCGTTTTGTCTAATCCGACGGTACCCGCGGACCCAACGACGGTACCCGCGGTCCCGACGACGCCGAATTAGGTAGATATTATTTATTTAAAATTATTTAAATTTTAACGTCCATTTATTATTAACTACGAATTTTAGGACGGGTTAGGTAGATATTAGTCTACTGTATTGCCTTATTTCATGCAACAGGAGGCCTGTTTAAATAAATACGACGTTTTGAACTGTAAAAATCATAACATGTTATACCGTTAAAGCGGCGAATTTTCATCGAACGGTATGCAGAAATGGGCAACCCGCAACACTTTAGGTGTTTTGCAGGTTCCCTACTCGACATTTATATATGTTGCGGGTTGGATTTGGCCGGGTAAAGACCGATATTTTCTATCTGTAACCTTTTTCAGTTAAGTGTCAACATTTGTTGGCATTTTTCGTTGTGTTTTTTTTAAAGCACAATTGGTTTGAATTTTTAAAAAAAAAGAAAATTCGTTGTTTTTGTTTAACAAAATCAATGTAATTTTCTCTAGTTTATGGATAACATATAAACCAATATTTTTCAATTTTTTGTGTCATAAGTTTTATATGGGATGTTTAAGTAACAAAAAAAATTGTTAATTCTTCGAAAACAAAATGGCGGACGAACCGAAACCCTCTTTTTGCAGGCAGAAAATTGTAATCTAGAACAGAAAACTATAATTATTTTAAAAAAGAAGGTTAAATCTAGTGATGTAAGTAGTATTTTTGAGAAATATTTTATTTTTTTCGAAAATGGCTAAGAAAAGTTCATTTTCTATTAATACATCTGCCGAAATCGGTCATAAAATCGTAATAATTCAATAAATGGAAAAAACCCTGCGTACTTCACTAGCAAATATTAAAAATTTGCAATTAAAATTAAAAGTGGATCGGGTAAAAATTAAAGCCCTAGCGTATCGCCTGATTTGAAAAACCTCTGAACTGAAAAGTTTATCTTTTTCTTTCGTAATTTTACGGAATTAACATTTAAAAAAAAAAAAAGTTTTTAATTTTGAAATGTATCGAAAAACTAGAATTTTTGCAATATTTAAAAACTGTTCCGGCACAAATAAAACTCTTGAATATCATTTTTGATTAGTTAAGGAAGAATTTAAGCCCATGAAAAAAAAAATGGTAAAAATAAAGTTGCAAGGTAATATGACCCCCTAAACCTCCTAGTAATAAGTTGCAAGGTAATATGACCCCCTAAACCTCCTAGTAATAAGTTGCAAGTTAATATGACCCCCTAAACCTCCTAGTAATAAGTTGCAAGATAATATGACCCCCTAAACCTCCTAGTAATAAGTTGCAAGGTAATATGACCCCCTAAACCTCCTAGTAATAAGTTGCAAGGTAATATGACCCCCTAAACCTCCTAGTAATAAGTTGCAAGGTAATATGACCCCCTAAACCTCCTAGTAATAAGTTGCAAGATAATATGACCCCCTAAACCTCCTAGTAATAAGTTGCAAGATAATATGACCCCCTAAACCTCCTAGTAATAAGTTGCAAGGTAATATGACCCCCTTAACCTCCTAGTAATAAGTTGGAAGGTAATATGACCCCCTAAACCTCCTAGTAATAAGCTGCAAGGTTTATGACCCCCTAAACCTCCTAGTAATAAGTTGGAAGGTAATATGACCCTCTAAACCTCCTAGTAATAAGTTACAAGGTAATATGACCCCCTAAACCTCCTAGTAATAAGTTGGTAGGTAATATGACCCCCTAAACCTCCTAGTAATAAGTTGGAAGGTAATATGACCCCCTAAACCTCCTAGTAATAAGTTACAAGGTAATATGACCCCCTAAACCTCCTAGTAATAAGTTACAAGGTAATATGACCCCCTAAACCTCCTAGTAATAAGTTGGTAGGTAATATGACCCCCTTAACCTCCTAGTAATAAGTTTACAATAGAGAGACTGTTTTCTGCACCGGGAATATAGGCAAAACCCTTTTCTCTCAAAATAAACGATAGATTTAAACAATCTTATAGTTGATATTGTTTTCTGCCTTAGCTTTGGCTAAGTATTGATAAATATAAAACACTATCTCCTTTGCCTGACTGTTCTCTTTTTCCAAACGAGACATAATCAGTTTTTCTTGAGTTCCAAGTAGCTTGTTGTTCATTAAAAGAGTAATTTGTGATTGGCGGGACCGTCTGGAATATTTCTTTTAGGATTTCGCGCATGCGTGATTTGAATCCATCTATCTGTACGGACTATATCCCACTAGTATTACTAAAGTGATACAACTCATAAATCGGTTTTATCACACCGACATAGTTCTGACTATAAAAGACATGGTAAAGATCTCTTTATCCACCATCAAAACAGTATGTACCTAGCTTCAGAGCTTGTACACCAGAGGGCACTTGTTTCACCCGTCATGTCTTAATGCTATGTCTGAATAATGTACTATGTCTAAATAGGTAAGATGTATTGGGTGTTTAAGGATAGGTCCTCGCAGCCCTAAGTGTAATGTTAGAGAGTAGTGTATATGTCGTGAAAGGGTTTGTAATTTTCTGTTTAGGACAGTGCTGCGCTTACAATTCACCATTTATCACAATGAACAGTTATTTTGATAATTAGTATTCTATTATTTTTTTTGCTACTAATGTGATTGCTTACTACTAACACTAATATTACTTATTAATACAACTATTTCTACTAAAACTTATACTAATATACTGTATAGCAATATTAATAATAATAATAGACTACATTATAATATTAATATTTACTCATTTTTTTTCCTCTCTTTTTTTTATGTATAATTTTACTTTGTTATTTTTTTATACAGATATATTTATTTTATATATATATATATATATATATATATATACATATATATATATATATTTTATATGTGATTTATTTATTTCACGAGCTTCGCAACGACGGCGACTTGCTCTTTTTTTTAAGATACAGTAAAAAATACAAATTTATATATTCACAATTATCAGTAACTTATAGTACTAAATACAAAAAAAAAGTTTAAGGAGAGCATAAGACAAAAGTTAGTAGGTTTGTGTTAAGAATTAATTGCTAAACATTATTTAGAGCCTTGCTATTTGAACTATAGTTAATGTATTTACATACCTTATCACTAAAACTAACTACCATTATTTAATTATTTATTAGGTCATGGAGGATGCTACATGTTGTGGTTTTCCATTAATGACCAAGTAAAATTGTGTAATAATTACATAATAGTTAAACGAAAAAAAAAAAAAAAAATCTTTCGTTTCCTCAGATTCTGTGATACATGTTTATGTGTTTTAAATATTGGAGTATAGAGTTTATGTATGGACTACCCTCTGTAAGATGTTCTTGTAGGTCGTGTGGGATGTTCAGTTTGTCGCGTCTTTTACATTCAGTGAGTATGTGCTTAATTGTCAATGTTATGTTACAAACTCTGCATATCGGTTTGTATTTTTTCTCCATGAGGTAATTATGTGTGAGCAACGAGTGTCCAATGCGAAGTCTGGTCAGTACTACTTGGTCTCTTCTTGTTAAGGTGTATTGTTCGTTACTCCATGCTTTTACTGTGTTCTTAATTTGTGATAATTTGTTGTTTGTTTGTAGCCAGTGTTGCAACCAGTCGTTTAATATATGTGTATGTAATGTGTGAACCAAATCATGTAACGTTATGTTTTCAATGTCTAGGATCTGTTTATTTGTTGCGTCTTTTGCATGTTTGTCTACTGATGTACTTAGTCCGATATCCTCGTGTCCGGGTAGCCATAATAGTGTAAGTGTGTGATTCCTGAGTCTTTTTATATGTAAGAATAGGTAAGAGACCTAAATAGGTAAGAGTGACACATTTTGAATTGAGTTTTATGTTGAGTTGTGTCACTTTAGAAATACTAGTGCCATATATTAGACTATGTCCATTCATAACCTGCATAGATATTTAGTTACAATCCATAATAAGCATGTATATTTAGTTACAATCCATAATCTGCATAGATATTTAGTTACAATCCATAATCTGCATAGATATTTAGTTACAATCCATAATCTGCATGTATATTTAGTTACAATCCATAATCTGCATAGATATTTAGTTACAATCCATAATCTGCATGTATATTTAGTTACAATCCATAATCTGCATAGATATTTAGTTACAATCCATAATCTGCATGTATATTTAGTTATAATCCATAATCTGCATGTATATTTAGTTACAATCCATAATCTGCATGTATATTTAGTTACAATCCATAATCTGCATAGATATTTAGTTACAATCCATAATCTGCATAGATATTTAGTTACAATCCATAATCTGCATGTATATTTAGTTACAATCCATAATCTGCATGTATATTTAGTTAAAATCCATAATCTGCATAGATATTTAGTTACAATCCATAATCTGCATGTATATTTAGTTACAATCCATAATCTGCATGTATATTTAGTTACAATCCATAATCTGCATGTATATTTAGTTACAATCCATAATCTGCATGTATATTTAGTTACAATCCATAATCTGCATAGATATTTAGTTACAATCCATAATCTGCATGTATATTTAGTTACAATCCATAATCTGCATGTATATTTAGTTACAATCCATAATAAGCAATGTTAACAACATGAATTTGCATTTCTGATGTTATATTTGGATATGGATGAACACATCTAACCTGCTAGGGATGTTTTTCAAATAGAGTTCACATCAAAACAATACCGCATGAAAGAGTTTTCCCTGTAAGTTAATACAGTAATTGGATAACAAAGTCAATATAAAACAATGAACAAAAAGAGCAAACCGGATAGAATTTGCATGCGTTTGCATATTCTGCTCGCTTTGAGCCGCTGGCTATATTTTTCTCCTTTTTATTCATCCCTAAGCGGATTATTTATAAAAGCTGTTTTTGCGGCTTTGTGTTTTGCCGTGTGGAGTGTTTTAAAGCTCTTTCTTCTAACCTTATACCCTCACAAAATTAATGAAACCTTTATCTTTTTTATCAAACAATTTCTACAGCAATCTCTCGTTACAGGTTTAGTACCCTGTCTAGCTTATTTTCCGCCTTCTTTATACACACTCACACACACACACACACACACACATATATATATATATATATATATATATATATGGCACAGAGGGAACCCTGAATTTACCCCTTATTATTATTATTATTAATTTACCAGAATACAAGTTTTCAAACTCAGATCCTCCTGAGTCAATCGATCGGCCAAACTCCCCCTGTAAAAATCATATTTGGCTATTAATAAGTAATTTATAAACCTTTTTTCATATTAAATGTGACAGGAAGGCAATCGAAGGAATTAAAGTATTTAAAAATAAATTTCAGAAAGGTAAGAAACGTGCCTGGAAAATAGAAATAAAAATAATTAACCAAAGAGCTTTATTACCTTGAACAATATTAGAAGAAGTATATATATATATATATATATATATATATATATATATATATATATATATCAAGTGTGCTCACTGGGTAGATAGATGCGTTTTGGTAACTACCTTCGGGGAGGCGGATATGAAGGAACTTCTTAGAACTTTTTTTATTTTTATTACTTTTGTTGTTAATTGATTGATTTTTTTTGTATTATACCAGCTCCGGCGTGCCATGCTACACCTACTTTCTGCCTATGACTCTCCCCGTATCGAGATCTACCTGTATACCCAGTTTGGTCAAAATCGATCAAACGGTGTAAATTTGTTTATATCTGTCAAGTAATTCTTAAAGCAGCCGGCAGAGGCCAGCACCACAGTAATTCATAAAACAGCCGGCAGAGGCCAGCACTACAGCCTGCGAGTAGATAGCTCTTATCAAAGAAAGGCCAGCGCTCCTTAGTTAGACAGTGACTGTTGATATAAAATTGAAATAAACTGAATTACATGATTATATAATGATGTAAAGTCATCAATGAGTTCGGGTTATTCTAATTATCAAGAACATCAACAAAAAAATTTGAGACATTATTCGAATGTGATACACTTCATGAAACAGTTGAAGGAAGAGAAAGCCATTGCTAACACTTCATTTGGTCACTGCAGCAGATCTCTGGGCCACTGTTCTGTGTCGCCTTGGTGGTCCAAGGTGTATCTAAACCATTCTACTTATTAAATAAATCTTTATGATCTCCGTCAAAAAACATTTTAAGGAGTAAAAACGAAAACGAATCCATATAATTTCGTTTTGAATATGACACAGTAAGTACTACTGGTGTTTGAGGTTGTCAACCTTCCACAGCTAGTGTAGGTAGTGGATCGGAGTAATATCCCGTCTCGGGAGTTAGTGGTAGAGATAATGGCTGAATGGGGTGGCTATAGTCTCCGTGTATATAGGGAGGGAGGATTCTATAGTCATGGAGGGCTCTAATTGCATGTCAACTCTCTAACTACCCATGCAGTGTCGCGGTGTTCTACCTACCCACCACTCTCTCTCTCTCTCTCTCTCTCTCTCTCTCTCTCTCTCTCTCTCTCTCTCTCTCCCCTCCCTCTCTCTCTCTCTCTCTCTCTCTCTCTCTCTCTCTCTTTCTCTATCTCTCTCTCTCTCCTCCCTCTGTCGCCTTGGACCTCTACAAGACGAAATGCCTTTCCAGTAAACCCTTTGGTGTTTCCATCTGAATAAATCCCACCACTGCTGACTTATAGCTCCCCGCTTTTGAAGAGTTATTGTTCTCCGCTATTGTGTGATTTCGTGATGTAGACGATGATTGTGGTTGATGAAAACCCACAGCTCCTTTTTAGCAGCACCTTACAACCTTCATACCTCATTCCAGCCCACCTGCAGGCAGATCACAGAGTGGAGACAAACGACATATCGTGCTTAACCCTGGAACACTAACCCTAATTCATCCTACACTATTACTAACCTGTGTATCAATTTGACGTATACACAGGAAATGGCTCAGAACTTGATTATCAGGAATAATGGAGAAATCTGTGATTTAAAAAATGATTATATATCAATATTTAATACACAAAAATACAAATTAAAAACATAAAACATAGAGCAACAAAAAATATGGACCATTTCCTTGGTATGGAATGCTAATATTTTAGAACATAGTTTTCACAAAACTAAAACGCTTACTCCTAAAATAATATATTTTTTATGAACTAAGTGATCTTATTTTATTTATTTTTAACGGTTTTATTATACATTCTTACCGATAACAAAAAATTCGGGGGGGGGGGCTGCAGCCCCGTCAACACCCCCCCCCCCTTATATACGCCCGTGGCCTTTCACAAGAAATAATAACTGCAATAATAATAATAATACATAATATAATATACCAATGCCTTCCCGACTTTTAAAATAATTACTGTGTTAGCAATGTGGAATTTGTAATTACTTACATAATTAATAATTAATGGTGTAATTATATTTTAGGTGCTCGTTACTAACTCTGTGTCAAATCGATGAAATTTATAATGAGTGTATTACTACCTATACGTCAGAGTAACGTAGACTTAATGCACATATTACTAACATTGCATCAAAATGACGTAGAAAAATTTACGTGTATTACTAACCTGTACGTCAATTTGATGCTCTGTCTTCTGGAAAAATCAAGGTCACACCTATCTAATCACTCGCTGAGAGGTGAAATCATGCTGGATGGGAGCAGGAGGATTCGCTCCAGGAATAGGTGGGGGGGGGGAGCCCGGCTCTACCCCCATTTAACGGAAGAAAATCACAATTGATTACAGTCATATGCGTCAATACGACGCAGGTTAGTGTTCCAGGGTTAAGGAAAGGGCTACAGCCCCTAAATCATGACCGATTTTAACCCATTACTGCCCAGCGGGCTAGTAGAGGCACAGCTCTTCACCTCTCACTATTCTGGAAATTCCCATCTAGGGATGGACTTTAACCAAAAATCTTAGACATTGGGTGGTGTGATTAAACCGAAGTGTCTACCTAGTAGACTCTACGGTGTAGTTTTAGCTTCAACTCAGATTTATGTGATTAAAGAAAGCCTACTACTCCGTAGAGACAACTACCCTGGATGGAGTGGTAGCTGGAAAAACTGAAGCTACAACTAGGGGTAGATACAACTACCCTAGATGGAGTGGTAGCTGGAAAACTGAAGCTACAACTACCCTGGATGGAGTGGTAGCTGGAAAACTGAAGCTACAACTACCCTAGATGGAGTGGTAGCTGGAAAACTGAAGCTACAACTAGGGGTAGATACAACTACCCTGGATGGAGTGGTAGCTGGGAAACTGAAGCTACAACTAGGGGTAGATACAACTACCCTAGATGGAGTGGTAGCTGGGAAACTGAAGCTACAACTAGGGGTAGATACAACTACCCTAGATGGAGTGGTAGCTGGGAAACTGAAGCTACAACTAGGGGTAGATACACCTACCCTAGATGGAGTGGTAGCTGGAAAACTGAAGCTACAACTAGGGGTAGATACAACTACCCTAGATGGAGTGGTAGCTGGAAAACTGAAGCTACAACTAGGGGTCGATACAACTACCCTAGATGGAGTGGTAGCTGGAAAACTGAAGCTACAACTAGGGGTAGATACAACTACCCTAGATGGAGTGGTAGCTGGAAAACTGAAGCTACAACTAGGGGTAGGTACAACTACCCTGGATAGAGTGGTAGCTGGAAAACTGAAGCTACAACTAGGGGTAGATACAACTACCCTAGATGGAGTGGTAGCTGGAAAACTGAAGCTACAACTAGGGGTAGGTACAACTACCCTGGATAGAGTGGTAGCTGGAAAACTGAAGCTACAACTAGGGGTCGATACAACTACCCTAGATGGAGTGGTAGCTGGAAAACTGAAGCTACAACTAGGGGTAGATACAACTACCCTGGATGGAGTGGTAGCTGGAAAACTGAAGCTACAACTAGGGGTAGGTACAACTACCCTGGATAGAGTGGTAGCTGGAAAACTGAAGCTACAACTAGGGGTAGATACAACTACCCTGGATGGAGTGGTAGCTGGGAAACTGAAGCTACAACTAGGGGTAGATACAACTACCCTAGATGGAGTGGTAGCTGGAAAACTGAAGCTACAACTAGGGGTAGATACAACTACCCTAGATGGAGTGGTAGCTGGAAAACTGAAGCTACAACTAGGGGTAGATACAACTACCCTAGATGGAGTGGTAGCTGGAAAACTGAAGCTACAACTAGGGGTAGATACAACTACCCTAGATGGAGAGGTAGCTGGAAAACTGAAGCTACAACTAGGGGTAGATACAACTACCCTAGATGGAGTGGTAGCTGGAAAACTGAAGCTACAACTAGGGGTAGATACAACTACCCCAGATGGAGTGGTAGCTGGAAAACTGAAGCTACAACTAGGGGTAGATACAACTACCCTAGATGGAGTGGTAGCTGGAAAACTGAAGCTACAACTAGGGGTAGATACAACTACCCTAGATGGAGTGGTAGCTGGAAAACTGAAGCTACAACTAGGGGTAGATACAACTACCCTAGATGGAGTGGTAGCTGGAAAACTGAAGCTACAACTAGGGGTAGATACAACTACCCTAGATGGAGTGGTAGCTGGAAAACTGAAGCTACAACTAGGGGTAGATACAACTACCCTAGATGGAGTGGTAGCTGGAAAACTGAAGCTACAACTAGGGGTAGATACAACTACCCTGGATGGAGTGGTAGCTGGGAAACTGAAGCTACAACTAGGGGTAGATACAACTACCCTGGATGGAGTGGTAGCTGGGAAACTGAAGCTACAACTAGGGTAGATACAATTACCCTAGATGGAGTGGTAGCTGGAAAACTGAAGCTACAACTAGGGGTAGATACAACTACCCTAGATGGAGTGGTAGCTGGAAAACTGAAGCTACAACTAGGGGTAGATACAACTACCCTAGATGGAGTGGTAGCTGGGAAACTGAAGCTACAACTAGGGGTAGATACAACTACCCTAGATGGAGTGGTAGCTGGAAAACTGAAGCTACAACTAGGGGTAGGTACAACTACCCTAGATGGAGTGGTAGCTGGAAAACTGAAGCTACAACTAGGGGTAGATACAACTACCCTAGATGGAGTGGTAGCTGGGAAACTGAAGCTACAACTAGGGGTAGATACAACTACCCTGGATGGAGTGGTAGCTGGGAAACTGAAGCTACAACTAGGGTAGATACAACTACCCTAGATGGAGTGGTAGCTGGGAAACTGAAGCTACAACTAGGGGTAGATACAACTACCCTAGATGGAGTGGTAGCTGGAAAACTGAAGCTACAACTAGGGGTAGATACAACTACCCTGGATGGAGTGGTAGCTGGAAAACTGAAGCTACAACTAGGGGTAGGTACAACTACCCTGGATAGAGTGGTAGCTGGAAAACTGAAGCTACAACTAGGGTAGATACAACTACCCTAGATGGAGTGGTAGCTGGGAAACTGAAGCTACAACTAGGGGTAGATACAACTACCCTAGATGGAGTGGTAGCTGGAAAACTGAAGCTACAACTAGGGGTAGATACAACTACCCTAGATGGAGTGGTAGCTGGAAAACTGAAGCTACAACTAGGGGTAGATACAACTACCCTAGATGGAGTGGTAGCTGGAAAACTGAAGCTACAACTAGGGGTAGATACAACTACCCCAGATGGAGTGGTAGCTGGAAAACTGAAGCTACAACTAGGGGTAGATACAACTACCCTAGATGGAGTGGTAGCTGGAAAACTGAAGCTACAACTAGGGGTAGATACAACTACCCTAGATGGAGTGGTAGCTGGAAAACTGAAGCTACAACTAGGGGTAGATACAACTACCCTAGATGGAGTGGTAGCTGGAAAACTGAAGCTACAACTAGGGGTAGGTACAACTACCCTGTAGTAGTATCTACCTTTCATGTTGGAACGTCTCGACTCTTTCCCATCCATACAGGTTTTATTTCCTGTTTTCATTAGTACTCTTCCTTGTCAGTCCCTGCTAGGCACATATCAATTCTGGAAGTACATATAAATAAATCTTTTGACAGAGATCAGTTTGGGAGTATAGTGGCAGAAACCCTTGTTTTATTGGTAAAATGCATAGAAAATTAAAACTGAATTAAAAAAAAATTAATATTATTTAATATTCGTATTTAATAATAAATGGACTTTAAAATCAAAATAAATAAAATAAAAAACATAAATGAGATTTGTAGATAAATGGACAGAGAAACTGGAGATTATTGTACTTTTACAACCTTGTGATTTTCTTTGAAATCCTTTTTCTTTCCATAAATTAAATTATTTATTTATTGAGATTTTTGCAGATGATGGCGATTTATTCTATAACAAACTATCTAGTGCTAATGACCTCTGCAATAGATGCACCCAAAAAAAACAAAAAAACTATCTATTGTGATGATAAAAAATACCTTATACAAATTGTGCATTATACAGGTGATGGAATATATTTACACATTATATAAATCCTGACATTATTAATCATAATTTTAATAATAATAATAATAATTTTATCATTAAATAATAATAATAAATCTTAATATGATAGATTGATATAAATCATGATTAAAAAGAGAGAGAGAGAGAGAGAGAGAGAGAGAGAGAGAGAGAGAGAGAGAGAGAGAGAGAGAGAGAGAGAGAGAGAGAGAGAGAGAGAGAGAGAGAGAGAGAGAGAGAGAGAAAGGGCGACGCTTCTCGGCCTATTTGCTAAGATCATAGTGTAAATTAAATTATAAAAAATAATAATCCAAAGCATGGGCGTATATAAAAGCCCCCACCCCGACATTTAATTTGATTTAATCGGTTAAAAAAATGTTTTTTTGTTCCCCAAACCCCCTGTTTGTCCGAAATTATTTCCTATATACGCCCCTGAACCAAAGTAATAATAAATATAATAATAATCCTAATCTTGAAGAATAGCTGACAAAAGTTAAGTCTGCTCCTCCTTAGACTTCAAGAAAACGAAGATATAACTACACCTAGGTAGTTGTACCTTCTCTTTTATCACACCAAGAATGAAGTTGTAACTACCTCTCCGGGAAAACCGAGATATATCTACAGGGGGTAGTTGTAGGACCGGTTTAATCACACTGAAGGTAGTTACAACTTCGAAATAGTGAAGTGGTAGCATCAACTCCGTTTTAATCACACCACCCAATGTTTACTAGTTTAGTCATGATCAGGAATGAGTATGTTTGGTTCCAGACATCTCCCAATCCTGTGTATGTGCTTTTAAAAATTACTGAATATTAACGTTCAGTTTTTTAACGTTGAGGAACTCCGCAGTTTATTGGTGTAAGTACACTAAAATACAAAACTAGACATTCTTTTGTGGTTTGTTTTACTTTAAGATAGTTATAGAGTATTTAGAAGTAGATAAATTTTAAAATATTCTAGTGCAACTCCGGGAAATATGTATTACATTGAGGCGTTCCCTTATTATCCCATTCGACATTTTTAAACGAGTTTGGCATTTTCATGCAGCCTTATTGAAGCTACGTTTCGACTATTAAGTTTCGGTTGTATCTTATCTTTTTTATCCCAAACCTCACTTGCTATGCTACAGCACATCCAGTGCATTCGGGAAAATATATTTCTTCTGCAAGTGTCATCGATGGAATTCATTTTGACCGTGAAGACCCATGTGCTACGAGAAGACAAAAATGAATAGGTGCACTAGAATAAACTGCACTTCAGGAGTGTGCATGATGTACAGCAATTGTAAAGTAGTTCTTTGTATTGACAGTTTTCAGTAATTTCATACAAAAATGTAAATAATTGAATTTTGTGCAGATCACATTTTATTTTTATTTTTTCAATAAAAATGTGCTTCTTGCTTTATGATTCAGTTTATCTTTATATTTTCTTTTGAATTTTACAAACGTTTTCAATAAATTCTTTCCGAGAAATTCGAACATTGTCATGATTGATGTATTCCTAATGACTGTCACTGAGTACCCAGAGGGCTAATTTGGGTACACCACTTTTTGCAACAACTAAGGTGTCAATATTTTTAAAAACAATTTTCAGGTGTCAGGTCCTAAAATGTTTTCTGAAGTACCAAAAAGTTACACTAATGGGTCAATGCATTTTTTTAATATAAAATCTAATAAAATTTAAAACAACTTTCTCTAGTCAGATTTTTATGTTTTGTTTCCCTTGTTTACTAAATTGCGTGAAAATAATATAAATTCGCGAAATTTTACAATTAAACATAAATAATATTAAACATAAATAATCTAACATAATATGAGCACTGATTTCGTTGAAATTAAACACTCAAATCCTGATTAGGCTTGGAAAAAATAGACACATCTTCATAAAACGTAAATTTATCTTAATTCCAAAATGAGATTGTTTCAAATAATATTTACTATATAAAATAATTTTAATGAATGAAATAGGGCGGGAGGGAGGAACCTGTTAAAACCACCTTGGAATAGAAAGCTATATTGGAAAGTGAAGTACTCAAAACACAACCTTGAGAAACCCCATTTTCCTGAAGGAACTACTCCATCATAATCTGTAAATGAATGCACAGCCCTTCTTGTATTTAGTAAATTGTCTTCCTAGGAGACTGTTCCATTTTGTCAAGAGAAATTCCCTAATGTTCTTTATTTGATGAAGGCCTGGGAGTGTTGGACTCCAGAAGGTTTTTCCGGGACTCGCTTTTCCAGGCTGGAATTCCCATTTTCCAGCTAGTTCCCCCCTCCCCTTCTCCTCACCCCTTCTATCACACCACTCTCTCTCTCCCTCTCTCTCTCTCTCTCTCTTCTTACCTCTCTTTCTTCAAATAGCTATGTTCCCTCCTCATTCTCTCCCCATGGAAGTCCATTCTCCTTCTTTTTCTCCTACATCTCCGCCACTGCTCTCTCTCTCTCTCAGCATCATTTCCTTACATAGCCCCAGGTCCCTGCTCTTCGCCCGGCGTACTCATGGGAATGTGCGGAGGAGAGAGGCAGGTATAAGGAGCAGAGAGGAGGCAGAACAACCCTCCGATAATTGGTGGAAAATCGAAAGGAAATGAAATGCCATTGTGCGTGGCCTGTCCCTGGAATTGGAGAGGACGTCAGATGCCTTTTATCTCCAAGGGATCCTAAGACTTTCTCTTAAGGCAATCCATGAAAATGGAAATAGAATATATATGCATATATATATATATATATATATATATATATATATATATATATATATACATACATACATACATACACCTTGTCCATTTTTTTTAATTGACTTAAGAACATGTTCTTAATGCGGATTTTCCGATGGCGCTATATCCTGTTGCCATAAATAATAAGACAGTAAAAAATAAAATCATGTCCGTTTTAATTAGAGGTAAGTCTCACCATGGGGAGGACTTGGTACTTTTTGACTATGATTAATACTTCCAATCACCTATCATACCAAACACAATGTAAAAAATTGTTTTTCAACTGTTTCTATAAGAACTGAAGAAAAAAACTTTAATAGTTCAAAGTTCTGGAAAATTGGCTCTCCTGAACAGTAACAAATATGGGACATTGTTACATATAAATATAGATAAATGGGGAGTCTTGAGGTAGCTTCCAACGAGAGAGGTTGTGCCAGGGAGCTCTCCGTCAGTAGTACCTTTGTGTCGGCTTTTCCGTATTGGAGACCAGGTATAGTCCCTTCGACTAGGACATGTCTCTCGGCTTAGTCCTAAAATCAGTGTTTCTGTGTTAAACGCCGCCGGGTAGATGTTTATTATCCAGAGCCTATATTATGGTACTTGTTGTTCGGTGCCTTTGTGTGAAACGCCGACAGGTAGACTTTACTACGTATAGGATCAACTTCGAGCAGGTACTACGCTTCTATCTGTGACCTAAAATCACTCAACAAAGAAGAAGAAATGGCTTTGAACGGAACGAACCTTAACAATGTAAGTAAGAACTTTACGAATCTACCGTTCATCAGATTTCTTACTATAAAAATCACGTCATCTCCAAATGTGTCATTTAACACCATTAGTCCATTTATTGTAGACAAATGGCTATCTAGATTCGGAAAAAACATACAAGTAACAAAAAACAGAAAGTTAGGAACGTTACTCATAAACTGTCCTAATACTAAGATAGCTAACACAATATGCCAAGCAAAAACGTTCAACGAACAAAACATAACTGTTCATCCTCATAAATCACTGAATTTTATAAAGGGTGTATTCTCTTGTGAGGAAATTGACTACCTAGAAGATAGGGAAATAGAGTATGAATTGAGGAATGAAAACATAACTCACATTAGACGATTCAAAAGTAAGAAAGCACCACATAGAACTATTTTCGTTGCCACCTTTAATAGAGAACGTTTGCCAGAAAAAATCAAAATCGGCTACCTTATAGTGCCCATCAGAGCATACATACAGAACCCCCTTCGATGCTACAACTGCTGGAACCTTCACCACACAGCCAAGAACTGTTCGAAGGAGACGATATGTGTACATTGCTCTGAGATTAAGCACGACGGTCCTTGCAATAAACTGCAATGTAGCCTGTGCAAACAGGAACACTCTAGTAAAGACAATCGGTGCCCAGTCTACAAGAAAGAAGTAGAAATATACAAACTAATGTCTCTCGAGAGACTTTCTTACAGAGAAGCAAAGCAACGATCAACCAAGCCAACAACTACTGGTTACGCAGCTAAAACAGCAGTCAGTAACAATATAGCTAATTTAACCGATTCAAATATAATGGACATGATATCCGTGAAAATTGGGGAATTTTTAAAACCTCTCCAACTTCAAATGTTAACCATAGTGAAGAAGATGGAAGAGACTTGCCTAAAGAAGTGCCCAACTACATCCGTGAAAGAAGTTTCTCTGAAACCAACTCATCCATGGACATCCGCAGCTGAAACTCAAACCGAAGAAGCAGACCAGTCTGATGGAAGTACAGCAGATCTAGAAGCAGCTAAGCAACAAACTTCTTCCACTGATCATGAAGACAAGAATTCTCCAACAAAATCAGCAGGTAACCATGTTGATTTAATACCTTCCTTTAATTCACCTATTTTACATTACAATACTCCTATTACACGATTAAAATCTGCACAGGGTAAAATTCAGACCAAAACTCAGACTTTAAATACTAGGACAGCTAAAAAAAGAGATAAACGGCAGGATATAAATAATCAATGAATCTATCACATGATTTGTTTTAATTCATATTACTTGCACATAATCCGTGATAAAACCAAAATGACACAAATCCCATATGGTCCTAAATATCTGGAAATGGTGAAGCATATACTTCAACCAAAAACATTTATTAAATTTATTAGAAAATCTAAGATTCATCCGGTACATTTAAATTATACCCCAAAACTAACACTAACCGCACGATTCTCTCCCCATATTTACATCATAACAGCACATCATATAATTTTACTATACCACATTTGTACCTCAATAACTCACATACCTAATTTTACTCAGTTCTTAACAAATAAATGGCTATTCAGGCGTTTTTTAAGGAAAAATAATTCAAAAACTATAAATCAACATACGAAAGAACTAAATATTCTAAATAAACGTATTTTTCTTATACATAAATCCGTACAAGATCTAGCAAAACTATTGGAACTGCCATCATCTGTGCTCAGCTATTTTCAGCACTTAGAAATCATCTTCATATGTCCTTTTCCTTCACATAAAACATTCTGTTTGATTTACTTGAATAGACTTGCATTACCTCCTTCTCTATTATGCTATGATTCTTCAATGGAACTTAAATGGCTTGCAAAGACATCTAGATGATCTGAAATATCTGATAAGTAGAAACAGGCCAGCCATCTTAGCCTTACAAGAGACACACACAACACCAGACAGACATATTACACTAAAAGGGTTCTCAACATACAGGCTAGATTACACACTTGGTGGAAAAGCTTCAGGAGGTGTATGCACATTTGTGAGGAACACTATGCACAGTGAGCGCCTTACTATCCGTACTACACTACAGGCTGTAGCAGTAGCTGTGTACATCCCTTTTCGCATAACAATATGTAATATATACCTACCACCAAGCGGACGTATTGACCCTACCGACTTACACGACCTAATTTCTCAACTCCCTCGACCAGTCATGCTACTAGGTGACGTTAACGCTCTTAGTACGTCCTGGAATTCGACAATAACTAATACTAGAGGTCGAGTAATAGAACAGGTACTGGATAATAACGATCTAATCCCTCTTAACGATGACTCTCACACCCACCTATGCGCACGAACAGGAACATACTCTAATATCGACATAACTACTTGTACACCCGACGTACACACAAAATTCGACTGGACAGTAAACTATGACCCGATGAACAGCGACCATTTTCCCATCCTCATTAACACAGATCACACGTCGGAAATTTACCTTTCGACTCCAAGATATAACACTAAAAAAGCTGATTGGACCACATTTCAACAATATTTTACAGAGCCAGAAAACTCGAACACCATAAATACTATAAACGATTTTAACAACAAAATAATATCTGCTGCAGACCTAACAATCCCTAAAACAAACCCTATTAAAAAACTCAAGCCAGTCCCTTGGTGGAATGAGAAATGTAGGCAAGCCGTAAAAGAAAAACGTAAGACACTAAACGCATTTAGACGCAGCCCTACAAGCGACAATTTAATAAAGTATAAAAAAGCCAAAGCGGTTGCCCGATACGTAATTGTGGAGAGTAAAAAACAAAGCTGGATCGAATTTGTATCATCCATCAACAGAAACACTCCTTCAAAAGTAATATGGGACAGAATGAGACGAATCTCACACAAAAAAGAAAGCACATACATATCTGGGCTTAAAATACAAGACTCGATTATCACTGACCCTAAACAAATATGCGACCATCTTGCTGAATACTATACTAACATCTCAAAACCGCCTGACATACAGTTACCTGAACACAACTATCATGACATGACGCTCTTATCCACTCCTCCCGTTACTACCCCTTTAGACGAACCCTTTTCATTTGACGAACTAACTTATGCTCTAACGAACTCTAAGATAACATCCCCAGGACCTGATAAAATCACGAATGACATGATCAAAAATTTACCTCAGAATACAAAATTCAAACTACTACAAATTTTCAATAATATCTATAACACAGGAAATTACCCTGACTGTTGGAGACATAGCACAATTATACCTATACTAAAACCAAACAAAACAAAACCTGACCCTTCCAGTTACAGACCGATTTCCCTGACAAGCTGCGTCTGCAAACTATTTGAAAAAATGCTCAACAAAAGGCTACTATGGTATATTGAGTCACAAGGTCTCCTCTCTAAATTCCAATGTGGATTCAGGACAAATCATTCGACAACCGACCACATCGTTAGACTAGAAAACTCTATTCTTAACGCATTTACAAATAAAAAATCCCTCCTAGCAGTCTCATTTGACATAAACAAAGCCTTTGACACAATCCGGCAAGATGTTATCCTCAAACAACTCTCTGAATGGGGAATACGAGGAAAACCTTTGGCATTTATTGCTGGGTTTCTCTCTAGAAGATCTTTCACAGTAAGGAATGGCAACTGTTTCTCTGATATATATCAACTAGAGACGGGAGTACCTCAAGGGGGCGTACTAAGTACAACCCTATTTATCATTGGAATGAATACAATTGTCGAATACATACCCCCTGACATTGAATACAGCCTGTATGTTGACGATCTTTTAATATTCTACACTTCAAAATCCACTGAACAAGCCCAAGACCGAATACAGAACGCAATCAATACACTTACACTCTGGAACGACAAAACAGGTATGAAGTTCTCGACAACCAAAACAAAATCTATATTATTTACAAAGAAAAGACGGAACATAGACTACCAACTTACTATGTACGATACAGACATTACAAAAACAACAACAATAAAAGTTTTAGGAATTCATTTTGACAAACACCTCACATGGGTTCCCCACTTAAAAGAACTTCTCGTTAAATGTAAAAAATCTCTGCATATTTTGAGAGTTCTAGCAAACACTAAATGGGGTGCAGACAGAAAAGTACTGCTAAACTTCTATCGATGTTACACCAGGTCCCTTCTGGATTATGGATGCGTAGCATACTCATCTGCCAAGCCCACTACACTGAAAATGCTTAACACAATATCAAACACAGGACTACGTCTAGCACTGGGTGCCTTCAGATCAAGCCCAATATGCAGCCTGAACGTAGAGGCAGTAGAACCTCCACTAGAGATCCGAAGAAAATACTTCATTGCAAAGTATTACTACAAAATTAAGTCTCTCCCTCAGCCATCCTGCACAAGGGATATCATAGAAAACCCTAATATTAATCAATACCAAATAAATAACAAGCATGCCCGACCTCTTGCTATAAGAAGCTTAGAAATAGAGGAGATTACAAATCTACAAACAGAACCAATACGGAAACAGACCATTTCAGTCACTCCTCCATGGCTCATTAAATTCACAATAGACACATCCCTCTCCAAGTACAAAAAGTCAAACATATTATCCAAACATTTATACAAAACTAACTTCTTGGACTTCTTAAATCGACAAACTAACTACATCCTTGAATACACCGATGGTTCAAATACAAAACACGGCATTGGATCGGCAGCTATTGTAAATGGCACTATTTACAAGCAAAAACTCCCGGCGCTGTACAATATACTAGAAGCTGAACTCCATGCAATATTTCTTGCCCTCACTAACACTCCTCCATCACAACATACAAACATTATCATCTGTACAGATTCTCTCAGTTCACTACACATATTACAGAACTTATACAGTCAACATCCCAAAGCAATCCAAATCAAACAACACATCTACAATTTACAACTTTCAGGCATACATACAACAATATATTGGCTGCCAGGACATGAAGACCTAGGACTTAGTACGACTGCAGACGAACAAGCAAAATTGGCTACTCAAGACTTAACAATTCAACCACTAGACATTTTTTACCAAGACCTTAAGAGACAGGCTAAACATCAAATCACAAACAAATGGGAAAATGACTGGACAAACCTATCTACCAACAACAAACTGCGACAAATAAAACGGAACATCGCGGAATGGCCTTCCAGTCACAGACAAAACAGAAGAGAAGAAGTAGTACTAACTAGACTCAGAATTGGACATACACGAATAACACACGAGTACTTAATGACTAAAAAAGAAAAGCCTACATGTAAAATCTGTAACACCGAACTAACCGTAAAACACATACTAACAGAATGCCGACAACGTCAAAATCTAGACTTCCTGTATGACATGACCGAATTACTTACTGACAGCAGTCCACACATACCAGCAATCCTTACACACCTCAAAACTATTAATATGTATGGCAAAATTTAACACTTTCACCCCCTTTTTTTTTTTTTTTTTTTTTTTTTTTTTTTTTTTTTTTTTTTTTTTTTTTTTTTTTTTTTTAAAAATGCAATAAAAAACATAAGGAAGATATTACGCCACTTGGTAAACTGTAAAGAACGATAACATGTAATTAATGAATTAGTAACTATGTCTAATTGTGTAATCCGATTGATCAACCAGATGTATATAAATAATACCATTTGTTTATATATATGTATATATATATATATATATATATACGTATTGTTTGTTTTTAAATGTATATATATATGTATACCATTTGTCTTTAGATGTTTAGATGTGTATATATTGTCATTTGTATATATTATTCGTTTTTAGATGTGAATATATTGTCATTTCTACATATAATTTGTTTATAGATGTATAATGATAGATGTAATATATATAAATGTGTGTGTGTATGTATGTGTACGTATATGTGTATATATGTATATGTATACATATATATATATATATATATATATATATATATATATATATATATATATGTGTGTGTATATGTATGTAAGTGTGTGTGTATATGTGTATATATATTTGGATGTATACCATTTGTTTTTAGATGTATATATGCAATAACTGTTTGGAGCGAAACGCCTTAGATGCGCATGGATGCTCATAAATAAATAAAAAAAAAAAAAAAAAAAAAGATAAATGGGTGTCTGTTTATTTTATTTATTATTTTCCTCTCCGCAGTAACCCTAAAAAAATCCGTTTATTTTCTCGTGCATATTTCAGTACACAGTGTATGCAACGTGTATTTTATCATACATTTTTTTTGTTGATTTTTAAATCACATTTTTACAGATAGTGGTGTATTTTTTGTGTTGTTATGTTGTAGCAAGGGCAAGCCGAGCTGTTAGTTATGTTAATAATTGTGCCATGTTGAAGTCACTACAAGTTTGGTTTCGTACTATGTATTAGAGAACTGCGAGGACACGTAAAAAGTAATCGGATAAATAATCGCCGATTATAAAAAAGACGATGCGAGTACATACTCGGTATCGTTTCGATTTGGCATCGCAGATTACTTTTCATTAAGATTACGAGTAATATTCGTGAGTACTGCATCGTAGGCAGCGTAAATAATCGTCGACTTCTCGACATGTCGATACAGGAGACAAGATAAGCAGCATACGTCCGACTCGTAGGAACTGCGTCATCTTAGCGCGGTTCTGTTCATATCTCTAGTGCTATTAGTTTAGTAAAAGAATAGTAGCAGTTATTGGTGGAGTTCTTTCGTGAAAAATATAAAATAAAATCTCGAAGAGAAAAGAGAATTAAGGCGCCACAAAAGGAAACTGACAGTATCATGGCGACTTCCCCCACCTTCTCAACGCTCGCTCTTGGATACACTATAACAACGTTTCACGTTTTCTTACATTGTTTTAGTCAAATACTCGTTTTACTGTTAAATGCAATTAAAATAAGCAACAAGCAGTTAAAACGTTCGATAAACAGAACAAAAAACCCGTTCAAAAGAGCAAAACTAACAACTGCGGTCTGTCATATTGTACGGTAAGTCATAGTTTCAGGTGGTTAAATTATTGTCCTATATATTGGCTCCTATCACCTAGTAGGTCTGTCATATTGTATAGTAAGTCATAGTTTCAGATGGTTAAATATTTGTCCTATATGTTGGCTCCTATCACCTAGTAGTTCTGTCATATTGTACGGTAAGTCATAGTTCTGTCTAAGTATACATTCTGTCAGTAGGTGGTTTATGGTCAGTGTTGAGTTGACATGTTCACATTTTGGTCTGTCCTGTCTCGTCATGAGGTGTAACTGTGTCAGCCGTGAATGGCCGATTCTTACGCGACATAATACAACTTCTTCTCTCCTATTGTTTCTTTTGCTTAAAAGCCCTTCAACAACTGTTTGTTTTATTTCTCTGAGATTGTTCTCTCGTCATGTGCCAAGAGTGCTGCCAGTTTCCTGTAATTAACCTTGTGGCCTCAGCTTGCGAATCTTGTAGTGTATTATTATGTATATAGTGATTGTTTTGTCTTGCTGTCGTCCGTGCAAGTACGTCAGCTCGAGTCCTATCTGCTGACTCCTTGCAAGTACGTCAGTTTGAGTCCTATCTGCTAAGTCCTTGCAAGTACGTCAGCTTGAGTCCTATCTGCTAAGTCCTTGCAAGTACGTCAGCTTGAGTCCTATCTGCTAAGTCCTTGCAAGTACGTCAGCTTGAGTCCTATCTGCTATGTCCTCGCGTCATGGGAGCCAATATATAGTTATTACCTTAGTCCAGATGTATCCATTCAAGTATATTTATTTACCTTATTAATTATTTTTCCATAACCCCTAGGAACCAAGTACCGAAGAACCCCCCCCCCCCCCCGCATACTCCCCCACCCCCCTTCGGAGTTCGGATAAACAGAACAAAAACCCCGTTCAAAAGAGCAAAACTAACAACTGCGAATTTTCAAGTCTTTATTTCTCCTACCGACATCCCCCCTTCAAAAATTACATCTGAACCTTTTTTGTAGAGAATGTTGTAAACTTTCGAATGGTTATCTTCGACTTACGACGACTTGGGATCTGAACTGTGAAATTTTTGTGTCGGTACCTCGGTAATGTGGATTAGTAGAGCTGAAAAACTCTACATCTACAGACGCTGATATTAGCAACAGAAAATAACGGTGAATGTGAGTGACAAAATAAAAAAATAAGAACGTTAACAAGAAGTGTTTATACATTCGGCAGGACAGGATTAACGGTTATTTCTGTCTTTATTTATGTTTTTTTTTACTTATATCACTTTAGATAAATGATTATTACTTATATCATCTTTATTACTTATTCCTCTTGATTTTATTAAAGACTGTGTTACCAGTACTACACATAGTTACACTCGGCGATGCCGATGATAAACCTTCAATACTCGGTGATGCCGATGCTAAACCTTCAATACTCGGCGATGCCGATGCTAAACCTTCAATACTCGGCGATGCCGATGCTAAACCTTCAATACTCGGCGATGCCGATGCTAAACCTTCAATACTCGGCGATGCCGATGCTAAACCTTCAATACTCGGCGATGCCGATGCTAAACCTTCAATACTCGGCGATGCCGATGCCAAATATTATTTTACTCGGCGATGCCGATGCGAAACGATGCGAGTACTGGTGTTCGTAATGAGTACGAGTACATATAGAGTAATCAAGTTACTCGTTTCACGAGTATACGTACTCGTAATTACGCGATGCCATACTTACTCGTGCAGTTCTCTACTATGCATCTATGTATGTTAGTTATAAATGAAAAGAGCTCACGCCCTTTTATTCTGTTTTCCCCTTGTATTTGCCAGAGTTCGAGCCTTTTATGTGATTCGTGTGTGTTTTAGATATTTTGTTGTATTTTACTGGTATATTATGGACTTTAAAAGCTGATTTTGCTATTCTATCGGCTATATCGTTTCCTTCAAGTCCGTCGTGTGTTTTCCCCCATTTATTTGTTCATTAAATCCTCAGTAGATGGAGGATTGTTGGAAGTATGTGTTATCTGAGTGTTTATTAAATGGTCAGAGTATGGATCAGTATCGAACAAGCTCGCCTGTTGTACCTTATTCTCATTCCTTTGAAGAAAAAAGTTTTAAATTTTCGTATTAGCAGTAACATACATAGAAAATCTATGCATCCAAGTCCCTTTTATTTAGAGATTGTGTGTTTATATATTTATATAGAAAAGGGTGGTAACCTGTAGATAACCCGTCCTAAAATTCTCTGTCAATAATAAATGGACGTTAAAATTTAAATATAATTAATGACCAATTTCTGTGAACGAGATCGCTTCATCACAGATCATTTAAGATTCATATTTGTTGGATATCTAACACTTATTAGAATTTTCTAACTAGTTAAATATATATATATATATATATATATATATATATATATATATATATATATATTATATGAAAATACTTATGTACACAGGGTAACCCCATTGAGATGTCATAACTTTAGGTGTTTATTCTGCACTTCATTCATAGTTCAGGGACGCAGAAATGAGCGTTCTATCTCAACATATAGCAAAGCTACTCAAAATTTTGTCTGTTTTCAAAACTTTTTTTTTATGAAAAACTGTGTTTTCTAATGAACTGTGTTTAATAATGATTCCTAAATAACAACCACATTTTTAGAATTTTTAGGGTAGGGGGGCCACCTGAATCAAGGGTGAAAGAAGTACAGTACCTAGTAGTTTCGGCTACTGCTAAATAGATATTTGGGCCTGTGCATTGACCGGTCGAAGAATCTGATCTGACGTCGCTTGATATTTACGTATGGGATTGGCTTAGGTGAATATTGTGCAAAATATCTATTTAGGAGATAAACCACCTGATAGCAAGGATGTGCGGATCATTTGTGATAACGAGAGCTAACCATGATGAGATTTCAAGGACTACATCAGCGGTGTGACCAGGTGTCGTCAGTATGTTTTGCAATCTGCCCAGTTGTAAGAATGTTTAAAATTGTCGATGCATTTTTTTTTTTTTTTTATTCAACTTTTATGTTATACTCACTATAATCATTAAATATCAATTTCATCAATAATAAATCTCAGTTATTTCTGTTAATATTACGAATATAAACATGATATTACTATTATTTATTTGAAGTTTTTCCACTCTAGAATTCCAATTACATTATAAAATTGAGAGACAATCTCACTTCTGACTATACCATTGAAAAGCTGATTAAATTTTAAAACTTTTGTGAGATTTGGCAGTCTGCAGGATTATTTTTGGAAGAATAGTGATTTTCTAAAAGTAGTCGCGTACCAGAAGCTTTTAATAATTTCTACTCTTTGAATTGATATTATGATTTAAATGAGATAAGTGTGAAAATTGAATTTGTATTAGATTAGAAACAAATTTAATGCTAATTTTATAAATGTAATAAATCATTGAAAAAAATGTGTACAAGCAGAGAAAATAGGAGTTGTACTAGGAAAAACAGAGCCTTTAGAAGGCCATATTTCTGGAACAGAGTGAGATAGAAATGTGTGGTTGCTGGCGTTGAAATAAATTTTTGTCTAGATTCAAACCCTGGTGTATTGCCATCAACTTGCGATACACCCTGCATACAGACATTTTGAAAAATGCTGTTCAGTAAGATATATATAAGGACACAAATGCATTTCCCTAAGTCACCTTCTAGGGTAAGAAAAACAGATTTTCACCCCCTGCCAGTGGATGAAGAACCCCGTTCCCGAACCCTCTGAAAACATCTGAGAATGTTGATAAGGAGCCTGACTGACTAGAGATAAATCCACGGTTTACCATTTGAATAGGTGTGAAGGAGGGAAGGTTTAAGATCCGAGCCGATAAGCTAAGACAATCTCTATGCAAATAGCCACACCCTGGCCTGGAATCGTGGACCATGTGTGTGTTAGCGCCATCTACTTCAGGGGCTAAGCTGTTTCTAGACTACTAAACAAGCTAATGTTTAATAGGTTTCATTTAGGCAAAAACCTCAAGCAAAAACACCACGGTTTGGGTAAAAACTTTCCTGAGTTTGAGTTTTAATTTATTTATTATAGAGCTCGCATATGTAGCGACTCGCTCTTATCCAGATGTTCCAAGTAGATACCAGTAACATTTAAACAACAAAAGGTTAAAAAAGTTTAGAGCAATTAAGATAAGAAAAAAAAAATAAAAAAATAAAAAATAAATAAAATAAAATAAAAGTCCGACTCGCGGGAACTGCGACTTTTTACGTTTTAAGCGCTTATATCTCTGATTGACGTTGTCCAATCGAATAATGCTTCAGAACCTTTTTTGTAGAGAACTTAGTAAGCATTCGAATGGTTGCCTTCCACTTACCACGATTTCCCAACCGGTATCGAGATATTTACGAAAAATGTTTGAAGATCCGAAAACATTTCATGTCTATTAATAAAATATTTTTTTTGCATACTTCCTTAACTCCAAATATAACCAAAAAATAAACATCTCAGTTGGAATTAATTTCCAAGATGTAGAAAAAATTTCAATTTAATCCCGCGATTTTAAGTACCCACAATAAAATAATGACATGCGAAAACATTGATTCCTCTTTTCTCAAAAACGGTTACAGATATCGCCTTAAATATGGTTTCATTCGTTTTCCTATGTTAAGAAACCTATAAAAGAAGTACCTGGAAGCATATGAACTCAAAAACGTAAGCGTTACGATTTTTTTTGCGCGAATTTCGCCTCAAACGCCACCTTCCTTTGGCCGGATTCTGCTGGCTAACGAACTTGACCTTTTAAATCAGAAGACAGATTTTTGTACCAAATTTCATCAAAATCGGACCATTTTTGAGCCGTCAGGAGCGCGAACAGACAAGAATATATATATATATATATATATATATACAAATATATATATATATATATATATATATATATATATATATATATATAAATATATACATATATATATATATATATATATTTATATATATATATATATATATATACAAATTTGAACCACCTATATTTTCGCTATCTATGGGGTCTGAAACGAGAAAGTTTCTGGTCGGCACGTCCAGATCGCGCCGTGAGGTCAACCTCATAAGCGGGTTCTCCCTATGGAGATAGGGAGGAACTGCGTTAAAAAGTGTAAAAATTGAATTATTCCAAAATTTAGAAAGAGGTAATACGTGAATGTGTATTGCACATTTTAGGTTTTAAAAAAACTTTGTCTATTACGCAACTTCACGTTAAGTCATACATATTTTTATAGATTTCATAATGTGTGTATTTTAAATGTAATTGTAAATGTTTGTATCTTTAAGTTGAGTAAGTATTGTGTTTATATGTGGACTGTTTTCCGTCAAGCGTTCATTCAAGTCGTTTGGTAGATTTAATCCGTCGCGTTTTTTGCAGTCAGTTAGTATGTGTTTTATAGTGAAGTTTCTGTTGCAAATGTCACAAACTGGTCCGTCCTGTCACGTCATTAAATGGCGGTGTGTCAGTAATGTATGCCCGATACGCAATCGAGTAAGGACGACCTCGTCTCTTCTGCTCGATCGGTTGCTCGAGGGCCAAACACAAACGGTTTTCTTGATTTCTAGTTTGTTTGTTGTTGTTTTTTGCCATTCGTTTTGTAAGTAAGTTTTTATGTTAGTGTGTAAGTCTTGTGCCGTCAATTCTTCCACGTCGACTGTACGTTTTTCTGTAACTTGTTTTGCATATTTGTCAGCTTCTGTGTTCCCTGAGATATCCATGTGTCCGGGTATCTACAAAAGCACTACTTGTATGCTGTAAGTTTGTAAGTGCTGTATTTCCTGAAATATCTTTGTCACTAGTATGTTTGTCGCGTATATGTTAATGAGGGAGAGTAGAGAACTTAGTGAATCTCAACATATGACGATTGCCTTATTTGGAACTACAGTTATATTTCTTAAAGCCAAAAGTATTCCCTGTAATTCTGCTGAAAAAACGGTTGATTTGTAGTTTAATTTGACGCCAAATTTTGAATTTCCTATTATAGCTGCTGATCCAGTGCCTTCTCTAGATTTTGAGTTTTATTTTAGATTTATAGACTGACACACGACACTTTGCAAACTGAACACAAATCTACATCTTACCACAAATTTTCACAATACAAAACTAACAAACTTAAAATCTGTTAATTTGTTACTTTGTTAGCATATTTGACTAGCTGTATAATTATTTATTTATTAGTCAAGATGGAGATAGGTAGCCGTTGCAGAGATAAAAAGACAAGGTATAGTTGGGATTCGGCTAGGAGAAGAACGTCAGACTTTCAGGAAGAAATCTGTATTTGGACGTTTCGGCTGCACATTGGCAGCCTTCTTCAGCTAAAAAATACAACTTATAAGTAAAAAAAAAATAATATACAACTTGTAAGTAAAAAACAGGCAGAAATGAGTATAGTAAATACATCAAGACAATAAATTTTAACCAATATTATTTTTAAACAATGAAAATACGGTAGTTGGAAAGTAAACAGCTTGTAGAAAGTAGTAAGTAAACAGTACAAAAAAACTAATTAGTACAAAAAGGAACATTTTTCATATAGTGAGAAAAAACAATCTATTCTATAAGTGAATACAATTTATAATAATTAATATATAGATACCCACCACTAGAGAATGCCTAGGGGGAAGGGAGGAAGACCTCGAGAACAACTTAGGTAACCATGGTTGAATGTATGAGGGACAGCAACTACACAGGGGGTTTTATAGTTTTGACAGGGGGAGGGGTGAGGAAGCGGTATGTCGGTGAAGATGAAAGAAGTGAAATTGCTAGGTTGTAAAAGTGTGTTGTAAAGCTGTTAAGAGTTTTGGGACACACAAGTAGAAAAATTGTCTGGAGCCTGGGAACAAAGATAAAAAGAAGGTCAGGACAATTTATGGAAGACGGCGGAGTAAGCAGGGGAGATGTTCTGTTTGTCGGTCGGTTTTTGTAATTAATGTCGTTTTCTCCTAGCCGAATCCCAACTAGACCTTGTCTTCGTATTTATTTATTATTTAATAAGATGTCACGGCTTGGCGATTCAACTTTTAACAAATATTAAATGAAAATATGTGTAATAATATAAAAATATCAAATTTGTTTTATGTCAACTTGTCTATGATGTCTGGTATTAGTTTAGGTTTTGTTACAATGGTTTGTGTGTTTGTCAATAAGGTTTTAGTATTTGGTAGTGTGTTGGCCGTAAGTTGGTAGTAAATGTAAGTATGTTTTTTTTTTGTTTTTTTTTAATGGAATACATAAAATCTTCGCTGCATATAAACGAACCTTTTCTCCCTTATTTTTTTTATTTTTTTTATTTTGATGTGTTGTTGGAAATTTAGTCATAGAGGTCATGTTATAATTTGTCAAATAAGTTAGTCTTCTACAGGTAGTTAAATATTTGTCCTATATATTGGCTCCTATCACCTAGTAGGTCTGTCACATTGTACGGTAAGTCATAGTTTTGTCTAAGTATACATTCTGTCAGTAGGTGTTTTATGGTCAGTGTTGAGTTGCAATGTTCACCTGTTGGTCTGTCCTGTCTCGTCATGAGGTGTAAGTGTGTCAGCCGTGAATGGCCGATTCGTAAGCGACATAATGAAACTTCTTCTCTCCTGTTTTTCTTTTGCTTGAAGGGCATTGACCAACTGTTTGTTTTATTTGTCTAAGTTTGTTCTCTGTTGTAATGTGCCAAGAGTGCTGCCAGTTTCCTGTAATTAACCTTGTGGCCTCAGCTTGCAAATCTTGTAGTGTATCATTGTGTATATAGTGATTGTTTTTTGTCTTGCTGTCGTCCGTGCAAGTACGTCAGCTTGAGTACTTTGTCCAATGCCCTCTTGTCCTGGGAGCCAATATATTGCTATTGCTTTAGTCGTCCGATGTATCCATTCAAGCATATTTATTTTCCTCATTAATTATTTTTCCATAGTCCCTTTAAATCATCCTATACCCCCTCCAGAACCAGAGGGGAGGGAACCAAGGACCGAAGAACCCCCCCCCCCCCCTTTCGGAGTTCGGATAAAGATAAAAGCAGCTGTGGTGTTGGAGTTTATCGATATAAGATAGGAGGGTTGTAAAGTCGAGTTGTAAAACGTAGTTTGCTTAAAGGCACCCTTATTACGGGCCGTATTCGGGAATATACGGCAAGCCGAACTCACAAAGAATCTTTCCTTCGAGCACTTTATCCACTCTTTAATCAGATGGGATATTTTCAGAAGAAATTATACATTTAATAACGAATTTTTTTTTGGCATATTTTCGTTGACTCGTCTTTCTTCGTGGATAATACCATATTATAAAAAATTTTTAGTGCAGTTTCTCCCTTCCTCCTTAGGGAGAAAATTTGGGTATATACATACATACATATATATATATATATATATATATATATATATATATATATATATATATATATATATATATAAAGGCAAGGCGGAACAAGGATTTTGGAGCGTAATTCGCGCAAAAAAACAACAAATCGGAACGCATACGTTTTCCAGTTCATTTAACTTGCAGGTGAATTTTTTATAAGTTTCTTAACCAAGTAAAACGAATGAAACCATTTTAAAGAGATGTCTGTAACCGTTTACGAGAAAACTCGAAACAACTGCTTCTCCGAGCTAATTTTCAGTTTGTGTATTCAAAAACGATTGATTCTCAATGGTATAGGGACGTAATAGAGAAAAAAAATGTTAATAGACATGAAATGTTTTGGGATCTTCCGCGGAATGTAGTGGTAAGGGGAAGGTGACCATTCGAAAGCTAAATTCTCTATTAAAAATATTCTGACAATTCTCGATAGGACGATATCAAACGGAGAAATAAGTGCTTAAAACTAAGAAATTGTTAGTTTTTTTGTTAAGTGGTTGTTTTTTTTTTTTAAATTGCATTCAAAATTAAAATGAGTATTTTAGTAAAACAAGGTATGGAAATGAAAAAAAAAAAAATAATGTTATAGTGATTTCAAGAGCGTTGAGAAAGAGGATGGACTATTTTCTCCTTAGGATACAATCAGTTTATTGTTTTAGCACTTATTTTGTTGTTGTTTTTTTACTGCGCATTGACGTCATGAGCGCCGGACTATCTATAGGTTGCCACCTATAACAAAGGGAATTGTTTTAGCGGGCCTTGATTTGAAAACCCTCAACCAGCTTCTTGCGCGACTTGAACCCTAATAACGAATGCTACTGGACATTGAGGAAACCCCAATATAAGTTTTCCTTAGTTTAATAATATATCAATATGAAATAGCCAACCTTTTAGTTATGCATTAGCGCGATACATTTTCCATACGGAAATTTCTTTATATCGTCGATACAAATGCAAACTAACGAATATGAAAAAATGCATCTTTCATTGTCCATCTTTAATAATTTCTGCTGGACTTTTTTACGGCAAATTCTTCAATCTGACTTCACTCTATTAAAGGTGTAGCGGAGCTGGTTTTAAATTATATTTTTCCGCGGGAGAAAAGCCCGCTGCACTAAAGTTTTAATGGAGCTTTCCCGCGGGAATAATTTTTACCGTTAGTTAAGGAGTTAGTATCCAGATAGTGAGCAGATAACCGGAGGATTCGGCATCTCAGCAGATTAAGCCAAGTGTCGTTCTCCTAGCAATTTGTATCCTGCTGCCTGCTCCGAGAGATCCACCAAAACCAGCCCAACATCTCGGTGCACTAGGATTTATCCGCAAGTACTGAACTTTTTACTAGATTTAAGGCAGCTTGCGATAACCCTAGGTTACCTTCTCGGTACAAGCAGTACCAGCGAGATCCAAGCTCCTGGCTACCAACTCTCCGCATGGAGATCCGCACATCATCTCTGGTGACGTCATACCCTTCTACTGATCTCTTCTAATTTATAAACACTTTTTATTTATGAACAATTATTTATTTCATTTATTTATTGACAGTCGTCTAATAATATTATTTATTTATTGAAGTTTAATTTTATTATTTTATTTATTCACGAGGAATATATTTATTATTTTATGAACACGCCTATTATTTATTTATTCTTTGTTGGGACCTTCTGACCAATATACAGACAATTAATTAACCCCAACAAAGGGAAAGTATTCCACTATCAAAAGGTCAAATCTGCCGAATATTTGACTGTCCAAAAAAAAGTTATGAATAAATACTTTTCCACTCTGAAAAGTGGTGATTTTCATATTCGTTAGTTTGCTTCGAATAAAGATTAAGGGGACGACCAAGATTAAGTTGATAAAAAGCAGTCTGAGAGACATCCCGAAAGGACACCAAGGACTAAAGAAAGAGAATTGAATCGTAACAGGACCAAAAAACTATTTCCCGTGGATCATCCTACGGTAATAAAGACACATAAAGGAGTAGAAATATTATCTTAGACTAGTTAGTATCTACATGAAGCAAAACAACATAAAACAGCAGTTGGAGGAAAAATGTTAAACAATGTGCTAAATTTAAACCCTGTTTCCTTAAAAAGAGGCAATTGGAGTCGGAAATCCCAGAAGATTGATTTGACTGGATTAATGCTGACAGCTGGAGGGGAGAGAAAGCAGGATTGTGGATAGGACTGGGAGATGGTGGGGTAGATAGTGGAGGATGGAGCTAAAGCTAAGCAGATTAGCTAAGGACCCGTCATCGGCCAGGGTTTAGAAGGCGGTGGAGATCCCACGGGGTCCTTGATTCCTGGGGTTAGCTCTCGTCTGGATGTACAGATTTACTATTTAGCTATTCCTTGCTTTGCTGGGGTCGTGAGTTTGGCTAAGTGGTAAGACAGCCTGACTTAGTTAGAAACTCGACCAGAAATTCTAAGGTGGATATCAGGATTGGCACGCCCGGCCTTTCAATCCAGGCAACGAATAGTAATATGGAAACTTTTGGAACAAACATTTTGCCTTCATAACTTTGCTTTGGCTGGATAGGAGGTGAACATATCAAAAGTCCTCACCCGTAGCCTTTGTGCGGGGGGGGAGGGGGGGAGGGTTAGAAGGTCCCATTTTTCCGGTTTTTAATTATATCTCGGAAACCCTGCGTCCTAGCGACATGACTATTCCATAACAAATGAAAGCTGATTAAATTTCCTATATGTTCTACTCAAAAACGTTTATCGAGATATCTTGAGTTTTCGAAATATCCGTTCTTGGAAGTCTGTCATTTTGGGGGAAAACACTTTTACTGCACATAGTCCTCTTTTTGACCGGATATCTCTTCAACGATGAACCCAAAAAATAAATGTCGGTTATGGGGTTGGAGAGCATTCCATTCGCTTCAATAATATATATTACTTCACTATTTTATTTATTTTATTTAAAACGTTATATAAGCACTCACATGGTCCTAGCAAAACCATTGCCAATATAATGGACAATATCTTATCTAATCGAGTGTAAATAAATGGTCAGCGGGGCCAAAATTATATATTTTGTGCTATTTATACGTCCAGTACTCACAATATTTACATAATGGAGTATATTTTGGACAATACATTGACTGGAAATGGTGAGAAATTGGAAGGCTCATTGGTCGAAATTTTTGGCCGGATATTATGAAGAGTACTAAAACTGATTTAACGTTTGAAGGAAAATACATAAAATAGTAAAGTTGTATATATTCTTGAAGGCAATGTAATGCTCTACAACCCTATAAACGGCAATTATGTTTTGGGTTTATCGTAAAAGAGTTATCTGGACAAAAAGTGTCCCCAAAATGACAGACATAAGAGCGGATATCTCAAAAACTAAAGATATCTCGAATAACTTTAATTAGTTGAACATGTAGCACATTTAATCAGCTTCCATTTGTTATAGAATAGTCATGTCGCTAGGACGCAGGGTTTCCGAGATATAAGTGAAAACCCGAAAATAGGACCTTCTAAACCCCCTTCCCCCCTCCCCCCGGCGCAAAGGCTACGGGCGGGGACTTTACTTGACCTCCTAACTAGCCCAACCAAAGTTATGAAGTAAAATATTTTGTTCCTAAAATTTCCATCTATTGCTGTTTTTAAGATTTGTTGTCTGGACTGTTTAACCCTTTCTGGACGGTGGGCTTCTCCAGCAACCAGCACAAAGCCGTGACTGGCTGACGGTGGGCTTCTCCAGCAACCAGCACAAAGCCGTGACTGGCTGACGGTGGGCTTCTCTAGAAGCCAGCAGAAAGCCGTGACTGGCTGACGGTGGGCTTCTCTAGAAGCCAGCACAAAGCCGTGACTGGCTGACGGTGGGCTTCTCCAGCAACCAGCACAAAGCCGTGACTGGCTGACGGTGGGCTTCTCTAGAAGCCAGCACAAAGCCGTGACTGGCTGACGGTGGGCTTCTCCAGCAACCAGCACAAAGCCGTGACTGGCTGACGGTGGGCTTCTCTAGAAGCAAGAAGAAAGCCGTGACTGGCTGATGGTGGGCTTCTCCAGCAGCCAGCACAAAGCCGTGACTGGCTGACGGTGGGCTTCTCCAGCAACGAGCACAAAGCCGTGACTGGCTGACGGTGGGCTTCTCTAGAAGCAAGCAGAAAGCCGTGACTGGCTGATGGTGGGCTTCTCCAGCAACCAGCACAAAGCCGTGACTGGCTGACGGTGGGCTTCTCTAGAAGCAAGCAGAAAGCCGTGACTGGCTGACGGTGGGCTTCTCCAGCAACCAGCACAAAGCCGTGACTGGCTGACGGTGGGCTTCTCTAGAAGCAAGCAGAAAGCCGTGACTGGCTGACGGTGGGCTTCTCCAGCAACCAGCACAAAGCCGTGACTGGCTGACGGTGGGCTTCTCTAGAAGCAAGCAGAAAGCCGTGACTGGCTGATGGTGGGCTTCTCCAGCAACCAGCACAAAGCCGTGACTGGCTGACGGTGGGCTTCTCTAGAAGCAAGCAGAAAGCCGTGACTGGCTGATGGTGGGCTTCTCCAGCAGCCAGCACAAAGCCGTGATTGGCTGACGGTGGGCTTCTCCAGCAACCAGCACAAAGCCGTGATTGGCTGACGGTGGGCTTCTCCAGCAACCAGCACAAAGCCGTGACTGGCTGACGGTGGGCTTCTCTAGAAGCAAGCAGAAAGCCGTGACTGGCTGATGGTGGGCTTCTCGAGCAGCCAGCACAAAGCCGTGACTGGCTGACGGTGGGCTTCTCTAGAAGCAAGCAGAAAGCCGTGACTGGCTGATGGTGGGCTTCTCCAGCAGCCAGCACAAAGCCGTGACTGGCTGACGGTGGGCTTCTCTAGAAGCAAGCAGAAAGCCGTGACTGGCTGATGGTGGGCTTCTCCAGCAGCCAGCACAAAGCCGTGATTGGCTGACGGTGGGCTTCTCTAGAAGCCAGCACAAAGCCGTGACTGGCTGACGGTGGGCTTCTCCAGCAGCCAGCACAAAGCCGTGACTGGCTGACGGTGGGCTTCTCCAGCAGCCAGCACAAAGCCGTGACTGGCTGACGGTGGGCTTCTCCAGCAACCAGCACAAAGCCGTGACTGGGTGACGGTGGGCTTCTCTAGAAGCAAGCAGAAAGCCGTGACTGGCTGACGGTGGGCTTCTCCAGCAGCCATCTCACTCTGTATGGTCGCTTCATTTCTTTTGTTGTATTTGGTTCAATAAGTTTGTATTTTTGTATAAATCTGTATTTGTTGTATTTTAAAAGGAGCAAATGGCCGTCGTTGCGAAGCTCGAAAATTAAAAAAAAAATACGGGCTTCTCTAGTTCTTTTAGACTATTAGTAAGATTACTTAGTATACGTGTTCGAGTCTTCTCCGAAGATGAAACATCGCAGCCCGGCCCTTCCTCAGCCAGTAATATTGAAGAGCATTCTAGGATTTGGGCAAAGACAGTGGGCTTTTTTTCGAAGCGTAAATAATGTAATTTGCTGAGGAAGCATCGCAGTTTCCAGGGATAAAATATTTCTTTCAGTAGTACAAAGGTGTTACGTGGAAAGTGTTCAGCACTAATTAAAGAATATATATACATTACTAATACGAGAACACAAATCGAGTGCCTGTTGAAGGGAGCCGTCAGGAGGGACGGGCAGGTATCGGGAGGGTCCCGTCACCAGGTACCCTCGCTCACACGACTGCCGCCGTCTCTATAGGGTTAACAGTCTTAACTTAAAATTAGGTGGCCGGATCATAATACACACTGACAACACAATTTCTAAAGTAGTGGATAACGCCTTAGATTCAGAAAACTCCTTACTCTACCATTAATTGTCGGCGCTAATTGTCTAGATGACAAACAGGCGTAAAAAAACAAAAATAACCACTTTAGTGCGCCTTAACGCCAAGAATCAGACACATCTACAGTATCTCTCAACTAGACAGTCCTGTATTTAAGCGTGAAACATGCTCTAACTTTGGCCTAACTGTCCGAAAACGCTAAGCAGGATTCGAACGAAAATGTGACCCAAAGAATAAGGCACACTTCTGCGCCACTTTCAGGTCACTCCCTGTAACCTTTATAGCCACTTCCATTCTGGGTCAAATTCTGCACATTATCCGCATTGAAATTATTTTCTATTAAGGTCAAAATTAGAATGTGTCTATTACTTTCCCCAGAGCAAGACTAAGCAAAATTGGATTTATTTTTTTAAAAAAAGAAACAAAGATATCATTCTAGGTTCGAATATTGTAATACAAAAGAATTTTGGTAAAGGTTACACCAGATCATGGATCTGTAATAATATACACTTTTAATGAATAACTGGTGAGAACAATAAGAACCAAACTAAAAATGGGTTTCTAAAGCATGTTGTAATATTTTGTTTTGTTTTTTAATTTTTCCATTATGAAAGAACGAAGGGTCAAGAATTTTATATTTTGTTTCGTTTTTACGTACGTTTATATATATACATACGGGCCGTTTCTAGGCCCGCTTAAAAGGTCTGAGCATTGTACTGACCACACTATGTGACTAGTATCCCTTATGTAGGAGAAATAGATACCTCTACAGCATCTGCCCTCGTGCCCTGTTACTACACACACACACACACACACACACATACATATATATATATATATATATACATATGTATATATATATATATATATATATATATATATATATATATAACGTCCATAGTACATTCATACTTCCGATTGGAAAGAAGTAGATCTCTTTGATGTGTGGAAGCTGGTTAAGAGCATTCTCTGACAATCCGAAATGCAGTCCGTCCGACGTGTTGATGTGTGGAAGCTGGTTAAGAGCATTCTCTGACAATCCGAAATGCAGTCCGTCCAACGTGTTAATGTGTGGAAGCTGGTTAAGAGCATTCTCTGACAATCGGAAATGCAGTCCGTCCAACGTGTTGATGTGTGGAAGCTGGTTAAGAGCATTCTCTGACAATCCGAAATGCAGTCCGTCCAACGTGTTGATGTGTGGAAGCTGGTTAAGAGCATTCTCTGACAATCCGAAATGCAGTCCGTCCAACGTGTTGATGTGTGGAAGCTGGTTAAAAGCATTCTCTGACAATCCGAAACGCAGTCCGTCTGACGTGTTGATGCGTGGAAGCTGGTGAAGAGCATTCTCTGACAATCCGAAATGCAGTCCGTCCAAAGTGTTGATGTGTGGAAGCTGGTTAAGAGCATTCTCTGACAATCCGAGATGCAGTCCAACGTGTTGATGTGTGGAAGCTGGTTAAGAGCATTCTCTGACAATCCGAAATGCAGTCCGTCCGACGTGTTGATGTGCGGAAGCTGGTTAAGAGCATTCTCTGACAATCCGAAATGCAGTCCGTCTAATGTGTTGATGTGTTGTATAAATCCAAGCACCCCCCCCCTCCAACGATTTCTCCAATGAAGACCCCACTTCCCCATCCTAACTCTATTTCAACTCGGATGAAGAGTTTGCTCAAAACTGTTTTAACAATCATTACCACTTACGGCGTCGGTAATCCGTGGATTGTGGTCTATTAGAAGTAGGAAATGGTTGATTTGATGTCCCTCTTCCCTGGTATTAAATGTCTTCCCCGGTATTAAGGGGAGAGATGTAGATCTTGAAGGATGATAAGAAGCTTGGTTATCACCAATTACAGGAGCATAACTTCTGCTAAGGGAACATTCATAAAATATCTTAACTCATTCGAGTAAATTATTTTATTCGAACACGGTCCTCAGGAGCAAAATTTGTTTTCTTACTTATATTGCTCATTTTTAATTTAAAAATAGACATTTTTACTATGGAAATCACTCAATTCGTAAGCGAATTCATCCGAATAAGATCATTACACACCTGGTGAGCAAGTAGGTCCTCGGAAAAAAAAATATTTTTTTTTTATACCGGATTGGGCTCGATTGCAATGTAAGGTAAAATGAAAATACAGATAATTTTTAATTCTTTTATACACAGTAAAACCAATGCTACATTTTGTTTCCCTGTACTTTACAGATTACTTTAGTCCAAGAAAAATCATATTTCGACGACTAGTTTACTCAGAATAACTGATAATTGGTTATTACTGTTATTGCACACACTGTGTACAAGCCGTTTTAAAGGCTCGGAAATCTATTGTGCAATTGGCCTCGAATGAGTTAGTGAATGTAATAGGAATCAAGTATTCTTATTTCTTCAATATTCTTCTTAATAAAATAATCGTAGAAGATGGTTTGGTCTTAACAATAATTAGTTAAAGACAGTCTATGCTGGTGAAGACGATAGTTTGATCCTAAACATATTTATCTATGGAAAGTCTAGGCAGTTGATAAAGGTCACCTAATCGTGTTCTACTTCAAAATCCATAAATACCTAAATATCTCGCTCGTAAAATATCTTATATTATCCAGATTCTAACGATTCCACACTAGACTTTGCACTCATTAAAATCCTGAAGCCCTCTCCCTATCGAGCGTCACCCATCCACTCTCTCTACCAAGACGACTCAGATAACAGTGGCCCAGAGATCTGCTGCAGTGACCAAGTGAAGTGTTAGCAATGGCTTTCTCTTCCTTCAAGTGCGACAATGCCTGTGGCTCACCGATCTCTCTTTTGCATGTTTGTCTTCTGATGTACTTAGTCCGATATCCTCGCGCCCAGGTAGCCATAATACTTTCTACAAACAAGCAACAAATTACTGGCTACAAACAAACAACAAATTGTTACAAAATAAGAACACAGTAAAAGCTTGAAGTAACAATACACCTTGACAAGAAAAGACCAAGTAGTACTGACCAGACTTCGCATTGGACACTCATTGCTCACGCGTAATTAACTTATGGAGAAAAATGACAAACCGATATGCAGACTTTGTAATATAACAGTCACAATTAAACATATACTCACAGAATGTAAAATACTTGGCCAATTGAACATTCTACATGCCCTACAAGAAGAACTTACAGAGAGTAGTCCATACATATACACTCTATACTCCAATATTTAAAACACATAAACATGTATCAGAGAATATGAATAATATTATTAAAAGTTATTCTATTTGAATAAATTAGTTTATTAGGCTATCAGTTTAACTGCTTATATTCCAGCACTCAATGTTCATCATAAAATATCTTTCTTTCATGTTTCTATTATTTCCAAAGACAGCTATGTAGTTTGTCAACACCTATGTTTTATTGTACACATTATTTGTAAATGTTAATGGCGGTTCTTCAGAAATGTAAGAGCATATAGCTTTTGTTGCGGTGCTCCAATAAATAAATTATTATTTTTTTTTTTATTTATTATTATTTATTTACAGAAATATTACAATCTACAGTATATGTATTATGTAATTTGACATAGGTATAGGTATAGCTTGACCACGCCTCAGGTGCCACCAGTTGTCAACCGAATACCTTCCTTTAGGAAGGGTTCTAGGATGACCTGGAGTCACCTTACGCCATCCAACCACACCCTGCGACTAGCAGAGGGGATTGGAGGCGAATGAGGCGTGGCCTGTGATATCACGAGGAGAGAAGATATCCATCGATATCACTCTCAATTATCACTATTACAATCACACTGACTTTTCAGCACTTCACGACACTTCACTGCCTTAGTAGATCCCGGGGCCACTTCCTATGAAGACGTCTGGGTGGAGAGGAAGGATGATTGGTGCTGGGAAAGGATTGGGCTATAGGATTAGGATGATTAATCAATTTACTATGGAAAGATGAGAAGCGGATAGGGATTACCAATAAATAAATATAAATAAATCACAGATTTCTCTTCGACACCGGCCTTTCGTCAGGTAAACCTCTATCAAAGTCATCTGAGCGTCCTTCTGGCGTTAATCGAGGATGAAGCACAGAACCTTCACACTGTATCATATTACCAGATGCATTCATATACGGAAAGTAATAACCAATAAAGAAATCAATATTAAAAAAAAAAAAAAAAAAAAAAAAAAATCGTGAACTGACCAGGCCCTAAGTTCATTTACTTTAGACTGCTTGAACCTGTATTCCGTTTCCTACGGCTGAATGGTAATACATTACGTCCTGGAACCCCTAGAATACCCCAACAATACTCAGCACGTGGGGAGATCTGCAGGAGAGAGCTAAACCATTTGTCAAAAGTAAAAGTCATTTAGAAACTCCTGCTTACTTCCAGGGCTCCGGGGATCTCTTAGAGAAAAACGGACAATTATTCAAAACGGGGAGAATTAAAAAAACGTCTAAAGGGAGAAATGCAGGGATGAGTTTGAAGGAGTTATTTAAAAGTGCAATATATCAAGGTGTCTGTGCGGAGTCAGGATGCAAAACCGCAGAATATAAACACACTTCAACAACCTGACGAGTATATCCTACAATTCGTTTGAAGGTTAGCAGTTTCATAATTTTTTTTTTTTTTTTAATGTTTTCTTAACAGATTTTTGAAATTGTTGTAAAATGAAATGAAATATTTGTTATTCTTATTCCGGGACGGATATCCCATAGGAATAATTTTGAATTTACAGACTAGTGAAAGAAATGTTATCAATCAGCTATTAAAGCTTTTATATCAATTAGAGATTGGGCAAAACTTGCAGGGATAAAAAGTGGTGGAAGAGTCGGGATTTAAAGGTTTCTAGGTTGGTAGAATGGCGGACAAACGAAGGCAAGGAATTCCATAGCGAGGTGGCACGGGTGACGAATGATTTTTCGAATATTGCTGTTCGGTGGGAAGGAATATAAAGATTGGAACGACGAGATCGGATTTTACAGGAGCGAACGGAGGATTTAAATTTAAGGAGTTGAAAAATATAAGAAGATCTTCGGGATTGAATTACTTGGTAAAGGACTGAGCCGAGGAAGTACTGTCGACGATAAAGAGGGAATAGCCAATTTAGCTCCTGGTAGAAATGTGACATGTGGCAGTATCTGGGGATCCCGAGGATAAAATCAATGAAACAGTTCATGAGGCGTTTGAGTTTTGCCTCGAGATGGCCAGAGAGTCCACCGTACACCAAACAACCATAGGCAAACTGGGGGAATAATAGGGAGGTTACAAGGAGTTGACGGGTCTTTGTTGGCAGGAGATGGCGGGAGAGGCTGAGCTGTCTAAGGATATGGATCGACGGGAAATTCGGGAAGTATGATTTTTCCAGGAAAGGTTTTGATCAAATATGATTCCAAGTGAAGAAGATTTTCCTTGCTTGAATTATTGCCTAAGTAATGCGAGTTATCTGCTAGAGAGTGAAGCTGTTTGTGTCTGTTTCAAATGATTTGTTGTCAGTGCTGCCAACAGGAGAAGCTGAAGAAAACTAAACCCCCTCACGGAATCACGCGACCTACCTGCACGCGACCATCCCCCCATCTCCTGTCTCCCATTCCCCCCTCACCCATCTCCCAAGCTACGAGCCAATGAACTTGGTATCCAATCGGAAAGAGTTCTTATCCCACGTTTGAGAAATTCTCCGAAGTTTCTTTAGCAACATTAAGCCCACTAGTTATATATATATATATATATATATATATATATATATATATATATATATATATATATATAAACCATTAATTTAATGTCAATTATATTTAGTAATTGATAAATTAATCAATTATTGTAAAGGAATATTTACATTAGTTTGTTATCGCTGGATCGGGCAAAATCCCGGAGTACCATAATCGGGCTCAACCGTCCTAATAGGATAGCCGCCAGTTTTTGGGCCTAAGAAATTCCCATGAGTATTTTAAGGTCTTAAAAAAAAATTAAAAACCTTAGAAGGCATCTATGAAGTTAAATAATAATTAAAATGTTCCAAATAGATGACTCAGCTCAATGCCAAAAAATGAATAGTAAAAGCACTGATTTTGCAATATCATAAAAGACATTATGTTTTTGTCTTTTATGTCTGTTAACAAAGCCATTTGTCTTTAATGTCTGTTATGAAAACGACATAAAAGACAAATGGCAACTGAACTGTTCGAGCATAACAGAAAACAATCTTCGACAAATTAAACAGACCGTAAGCGACTGGGCTTCGTCATACAGGGATTCAAGGCGAGAAGAAGTAGTGTTAGCCAGACTAAGGATAGGCCACACACGTATAACTCATGAATACCTTATGACAAAGTCTGATAAACCACTGTGCCAAATCTGTAACAAAGACCTCACAGTTCAACATATCCTGACAGACTGTAATTTGAGACAAGACTTGGAAATTCCACGAGACATGAACGAACTACTCCGTGATAGCAGTCACCATATCAACGCTATACTTACCTTTCTTAAAGACAACAATATTTTTAACAAAATTTAATAATCCCCAGACCAAACTCCTCAAATAGTCAACATGTGGGTGTAGTATGTATTACAACAACCACTTAATTTTCTTAATTCATTGTCTTTGATTGTCTAGACGACCCAAACTATGCTTTTAACATCGCCGTTGAAAGGTTTTTTTTTTTTTTTTTTTTTTTTTTTTTTTTTTTTTTTTTTTTTTTTTTTTTTTTAATAAACATCACTCATGACGTAATATATTCATTTATTCATCATTATTTTACATAGGATCCTTCCTATTGATTGTACATGGGGCTATTGTTCTTATGTATGTTGTCATATTATGCATAGAACCTATATTGTAAATAGAAACTGTTGCGATTATATATAGTCATATTGTACATAGGAACTATTTTCTTCGTTTCCTTTATAATTATAAGTTTTTCTTAAAAATGTATTGTTTTTTATTAGTTAATTTTACTTTTAGCTGTATCTTATTCACAAACTTAATTGTATAATTAGATTGATACACACAATAATGTAATTGGATTTGTAATTATGTAATATTGTAAATATTTTGTTGTTGTTATGTATTTCTATTTTATATGTGTACTTGGGCGAAACGCTGTCAATGCGGGGTGCTCATAAAAAAATTATAAAAAAAAAAAAAAATAAAATAATAAATGGAACCGTTTACATGCTTCCACCAATATTTTCGCAGCAGACATCCAATTCCTTGTTCTATAAATACGAGTACCCCGGAGGTCAAAGGGTCTAAGTAACAAACTCAATTTTTTTTTTTAGGAAAATGGATTCAAAGTTGAACATATCGTCGACACAAATGCAAAGTATCGAATGTAAAAACTACTACTTTCCAGAGTGAAAAAACGTTTATTCATTCCATTGCTTTTGGACAGTCAAACAGTCTGCAGATTCGACCTTTTGACGGTGGTTACTTTCCCCTTTCACTGAGTGAATTTAAATTTTAGATTTCGCCGTCCATCAGTCCAACAGCAATTATTATAGATTGAAAGTGAACAATTCGTTTTATCACATTCGATACTTAGTATTTCCAACGACGATATGTGGTAATAGCAAAAACTAGATTTTTACCGTTCCGATCATACTGGACGAATCTTCAGGTCCTTAGTTTTTTTGTTATCGATGATACATAATAGGTACATCATCCGGTTTATGATTAATATGCAAAAGAATTGGAGGATCCACGCATTTACCCGTTAATTTCCTTCTGTAGTTACAAAGTATAAATTACGAAAGTGCCAATACTCAAAAGGACGCAAGCTTGTTAGCAGCAACTGTCAAGAAAATCACTTAAACACCAGATTACGGTGCTTATAACCCATTTTTGTATCTAACTCATTTTTTTCTAAAATATCACTTAGACCCCTTGATGTATATATATACGATAGTGTGAGAGATAATCTTCATAAATGATAAATATTAGTGGTAATTTAAATGGTATATAGGCTGTTTATCAGTAGTTATATACAATACTTTATTATATTCTTGTTATATATTTATTATAAAATAAATTATATGAGTCCAATGTGCAAAGACTCATATATTTTATTTAAGCGGCGAGCATTGCATATTAATGGCAATTCATGGTTCAGTGTGACGTCACGGTGAACTAAAAATTGAACACAAAAGGAATAATTCTTTGTTTAAGGAAGAAAACAAATTCTTATTGATGGATTAGCAAGTGTCTCGTCAACGGAGAGGACATAAGAAAAAGTAAACCTTACGTACATAAATTGTACGATAGTTAACATGCATATTCCTAAATAGAAAATTATTAATTTTTTAGTTTCTAATTACTATATTATTTTAGCATAGGTTAATTTCTAGTCTACTGCTCATATATATGTATATATATATATATATATATATATATATATATTTATATATATACATGTATTATATAACATAGAAGCTAGAGATATTTTATCCGAAAATTCAATTTTTTTTTGATAGAGTGATTAAATCCTTGCAATGTGGTTAATGTGTAAAGGGCTGAAGAGGAGGAGGCACGTGGTGGGTTGATATTGGCCTCTTCATTAGAAGCCGGACTGTTATTAAATTTAATGGCAGGGATCCGGGGGGTTAAAGGGAGAGGGGGGGGTTGAGGGCGAGTCCATGATAGGGGCATAAATCGGAAGGGTCCACCGCTAACTGCTCTGGGGGTATTAGTGGAGTTCGGTCAACTACTGGCCGACTCTAGACTGTATTCGGAGTCATCAGCTAGGGGCAAGGTCTAACATGCACAGCCTGTGCTACTACCAGCTGTAGTGGAGGAGTTCGGTCAACTACTGGCCGACTCTAGGCTGTATTCGGAGTCATCAGCTAGGGGCAAGGTCTAACATGCACAGCCTGTGCTACTACCAGCTGTAGTGGAGTTCGGTCAACTACTGGCCGACTCTAGGCTGTATTCGGAGTCATCAGCTAGGGGCAAGGTCTAACACGCACAGCCTGTGCTACTACCAGCTGTAGTGGAGTTCGGTCAACTACTTGCCGACTCTAGGCTGTATTCGGAGTCATCAGCTAGGGGCAAGGTCTAACACTCACAGCCTGTGCTACTACCAGCTGTAGTGGAGTTCGGTCAACTACTTGCCGACTCTAGGGTGTATTCGAAGTCATCTGCTAGGGGCAAGGTCTAACACGCACAGCCTGTGCTACTACCAGCTGAGATCAAATATCGTGGAAGCCCATTTGCACATTACGGACCCTCGATTCATTTTCCCACTCCCATAGACCTCTCGTAGTTTGTGATCGGCCGTTGGGAGTCAGTATAAACCTCTGTGGGTAAAACCGATTTATATGAACGTGCTATAGTTTAAACACATACATCAACAATAGAGTAGTATAGTAACCATCTATCAGAGGATTTTTTTAGCTATGAAACCCCTGCGTGACGTACTTATATAAATTATATTCCTGATCCTAATAGTAAATTACCCTAATATTGTTTATTAAATCTGCTGAAAGTTGAAAGAGAATTTTCCCTTTTACATTTTGTATTTCCATGAAATAGCCCTTCACCGGAGCTTTATTAAAATGGATCCGTAATTCCCTAATTATCCTTTTCCTCTCTCTTTATTCTTTATTTCCCCGAATAAAAAATAATGAGACTTTAATTGCCTTCTCCCCTTTTTTTTGTTGTTTTCTTTGCATTTTAATTAAAAATACGTGAAGAAAGATGTTTGTCTTAGGGTTTTTTCTTATTATTTTTAGAATATTAGCCTCTTTATTATAAATAAAATTTCGGTAAATATCTGAATTTTATGTTTAAAAGCTATATTAGGAAGTAAATATATTTTCTGTTAATATTGAGGAAACATATATTCTGTATAGTCCTCCTTATCTGAACTAATTGGGACCGAACCCTGTTAGGATTAGTGAAAATTCGGTTTAAGCGGTATTCGCTTATAACGCTATATACGGTCTTTATGAAGCGTGTTAAGAGTGTCTGATGTGTCAAAAAGGAAAGGTAACAAATTATCTTATGCAATTAAGCGGCCTATGTGCGGATTCTCTAATCTTTAGCATATTAATCATGAGCACCTACATTGGACCCGTATTTCTCCCGATCCGATCCGATCCGATTTCGTTTGATCGAATAAGGCGAACGCGAGTGCCTATGTTGGCCTCGACCCGATCAGATCCAATATAGTCACAGCTCGTCTTTAATGACCTTGTAGTGAAGTGAAAATGAGTGATTAATTTAAGAAATATGACCTTATCACTCCCAAAATCCTTAAGAAACTCCCGAAAAAAGCCATTCTCTTCCTAACTTATGTATATAATGCCGTACTCAGAACAACATATTTCCCCATCCTCTGGAAATTTTCAGTTATTCGGATGATCCCAAAGCCCCCTGGTAAACCTATTCACCAACCTTCGTCATATCGCCCTATATCACTCCTTCCAATAATGGGTAAAATCCTTGAAAAACTCCTTCTCAAACGCCTTTATCCACTCCTGGATCCCATTATCCCATCTTCCCAGTTTGGTTTTCGCCACTCCCACTCCACTATTCACCAATGCCACCGTATCGTCGACAGCATGTCCTCATCCTTCGAGAATAAGCAGTATTACTCTGGCGTTTTCCTTGACGTAGCTCAGGCTTTCGATCGAGTGTGGCACCAGGGCTTGCTGTTCAAACTCAAAGAAACCCTACCTTCAACATATTACCTACTAATAAAATCCTACCTCTCTGACCGTTTTTTCCAGACATCCTATGGAACCTCATTATCTGCAATCTTCCCCCAACATGCCGGTGTCCCACAAGGTGGAATTCTCAGTCCCGTTTTGTTCCTGGCTTATACGGCTGACATCCCTTCCCATCCCCAAACTTCCATCCACATGTTTGCTGACGACACCGCTATTCTCACTGTTAACCAAAACCCAATTCTTGCTTCCAATTCCCTTCAAGAACACCTGTACCTACTTCAACCATGGCTAACTAAATGGAAAATGAAAGTAAATGCAGAAAAATCTAGCCATGCAACATTCACACTTCGTAAATCAAGCTGCCCACCAATAACCCTCCAAAACATTCAAATTCCACAGAAATCGCAAGCAAGATACTTAGGACTGATACTAGACAAACGCTTAACTTGGAAGCCACACATAACACAGAAAAGACAGGAACTAAACAGACGCTTTAGACTTTTATCACGCTTACTGGACAACCGCTCGAAACTTTCATTGACTAACAAACGACTTATATACAATACCATACTCCGACCAATATGGACTTATGGACTTGAACTATGGGGTTCCACTAAACCTTCCAATTCCTACAGAATACAAACAATGCAAGCCAAAATCCTTCGAAAAATATCCAATGCTCCTTACTATGTCTCGAACCAAACTCTCCATAATGACTTCAATATCCCCTTTATCCAATCCCTGGCCAAATCAGTCCATCAGAAGTTTCATTCCAATCTTCCCGGCCATCCAAATCCTTTGATAAACTCTCTATCCTCCTTACATAATCCACAAAATCCTCATATAAGGCTGAAGCGGCGTTGGCCTAGAGACAATTTGTTTTAACATGCCATCTGTAATGCTCAAAATTTATTGTGGGTTTTGTAATTGTACATATTCCCACATCACGCCTTACATTGTTAATTTTACAATACCAACTAAATTACTGGAAATATGTTTACACATTGTTGTAATTATCGATAAAGGTTAAAAAAAAAAAAAAAAAAAAAAAAAAAAAATTAAGAAATACCACCTAATAAGCATAGAAACCTTTGATTAGGTTGAATGTTGGAGGTAAAAGAAGTATTGGTATTCATATTTTAAAATGATTTAAAAGAAAGATAACTAAACGGTTATATACATTGGAAGGTTATAAATATTAGAAGGTTATAAACATTGGAAGGTAATAGACGTTGGATGGTTATAAACATCTTTCCACGCAATTTAATAAACAAGGGAAAGTAAAAACAAAATTGTGAATTGACAAAGTTGTTGTAAATTTTATTTCCTTTGATATAAAAAAAAAATGCATTGAAATCGGTTAAGATTTAGAACCTGTAGACCTTATTGAAACACAATGTGTGGGTTGGCGCCATTTTGCTTCGTCAGTACGAAATCGGTTTAGAAACAAACAAGTTTGAATGGTAAAGAATCGGTGGCCATCTGATTGGATGGAATCGGGTCTGGTCGGGACCACCTTCATTGAGATGCACGTGTTTGTTTTTCTTCCGACAGTCGGTGGCTATTGGATCGGAACGGGTCCAGTGTAGGTGCACCCTAAACCGGATGATGTATCATCGATAATAAACACCTAAGGACCTGAGGATTCGTCTAGTATGATCGGAACTGTAAAAATCTAGTTTTACCACAAATGTTCAACTTTGACTCTATTTTGCTCAAAGCATTGAGTTTGTTACTTAGACTCCTTCACCTCCGGGGTCCTCATATTTGTATAGGTTTTACTGTTCGGGGAGAAACATTTTATCATATCATCCTAAACCCCCTGAATATCATAGAGTTTTCCATACTGTCTGTGCTTTTAATAAGATGACTCAACATTATTATTATGTCCATTATTATTATCTGCGAATTTTGTATCGGGTTATCTATAGGTTATAACCCCTTTCTAGCCAGGGTAGGGCTGATGCCTTCTACTTTTTCCAAAGAAAAGCCACCATCCCATAGTGGGAATCGAACCCACGACCTTTGGCATGGAGTGTTAAGTGCTCACGCCTTAACACTCACGGCCACCGGCCGATTATTGACAGTCCAGTTAAATTAGCTAAGAAAATTGTGTTGCTGAAAAAACAAGAATAGTGGAAGTCTTCGAACATCTTTTTAAAAATTTAAATAAGCTTACGAAGTCAATAATTTTATGGTTTCTTCAATTTACAAGTTCAACACAAAATGTTCGGGCTTTTTACGGTTTTCCAGAGAAATTCCACAGAAACAAATCATTTAATCCAAACGTTTATTATAACCAAAGTTACTACTTGAGTACCAAAACCTTTCAATTCAACCAAACGGTGTTGATGAAAATGATTTACAATTGTTCCATTTTGCGTAAATTTTCGTATTTTTGGAATGCCGCTGTAATGCACCTGTAAAAATGTAGATCAACCTACAGGGTGTTGGAGGTGCAATAAAAACTAAAGGAAAACGAACTGCTTCGACACCACTGCGGACAATGAACTAATAATGGAGAATTACAAATATTATAGTCTTCTGGTATTGATCGTGTCACAAACTTCTTTGCCGACGTTTCGCTAGTCATACTGCCAGCTTCCTCAGGGCTTAGTCTGGATTCTCAGACTAAGCCCTGAGGAAGCTGGCAGTATCGCTAGCGAAACGTCGGCAAAGAAGTTCAATACCAGAAGTCTATAATATTTGTAATGACTCGGACCGTGGAAGCCTACGAGTTAAATAATGAAGTACAGTGAAACCTCTCTATAGTGGACACCTCTGGGAGACCCAAAGTTGTCCACTATAGAGAGGTGTCCGCTATACAGAGGGGTTGGTCCAGATGGATACGTACCGAATTTGTACATTTAATTCATGTTTTAATTAACCATTTAATAATTACCCATCACAAGATTTTTTTAAGTATATAGAAAGAAGTTCAATAAGTTTAAACTTAAAAAAAAATAATTAAAAACATTTTCAGGCTTATATCCTACTTGGAAGCTTGGAATCCTACTGAGTAACTGTTTCCGCATTCACCGAAGCCGATTCTCCACAAATGGCTCTAAATGAAATTTTGTACCAGCCACGAAATTTTTCCAGCCACTCCCATTGGAAGCTTTAAATTCAGAATAGCCCAACTGTCCAGCTATCTCTAGTGCTTTTGCCTGGATCATAGGACCTGATATGGGAATGTTTTGAACAAGCACTCTTTTGAACCATTCCAGTGTAGCGAGATCGATTGTTCGAGTTCTTAGTTCTCGGACAACATTTTTGTCACAATTTTCCGTCCATTTCTTCAAAATTTCATATTTATTTTTCAATATTTCTGCAGCTTGTGTTTTCCCTATCTTAAAAAACTCGGCAACTTTACGCACACCACATTTTTCGCGATTAGAAAATGTTATCACGACAATTTGTTCTTTAAGTGTCAGAGATTTCCGATTAGACATATTGAAGAGAAAGCACGATATTTACTCAACAAGAGCTAAAAACCAACTGAAAATTGAAGAGAGGGAATGTGAACGGATTGAGTTTTGGAATATTCCCGGAACCGTGATACCTCGTTGGCGAAACAATAGTAATCTACCAGCGGGAAAATCATATGCTTCTGCTGAAAAGGAAGAGGTTCCTGTTGTGAAGTTCCTAGGAAGATATTACTAGTCACTATTCTCTATGTATATCTTATTCTTACAAAGAGTTTGTTATTGTTAACGCATTTTACTGGAAACCTACACCGATGGGAACGCTTCTATAAATAACATTAGCTGTAATTGTCCGTAGTAAGGAGGTAAAAAATCAGGTTTTTCTGTCCGTGTCCTTTGTACAGAGGTGTCCGCAATATAGAGGTTTATTTTACCTATAGAAAAATTCTGGACTGCCAGAAAATGTCCGTTAATAGAGGTGTCCACTGTAGGGAGGTGTCCGCTAAGGGAGGTTTCACTGTAGTTCATTGTCCACAGAGGTAATGTCGCATTTTGATTACATCACATCCATTCGGAACTTTTTTTTCAAAACCACTTGGTCTAATTGAAATGAGGAACCAGGGGAGGGGGGACGATGAATGTCACTAAAAAGTAATTTTCAGAAAAATGAAAAAAACAAGTTTCATGTTCCGAGTTCAAGGTACAAATACTTCAAATTAAGCGAACAAATCAAGAGAAGTTTTCGTTTAAAAAATGTAATTGTTATTTCTTTAGATAACATAAGTTTATCTTCAGTTATGTACCTTTGACATTATTTTTAAAGGCAGGTGTTTTTGGCAAGCTTTCATTGAAGGTTTTTGAAGCTGGTTGAATCAAAAACTGTTTAAGGTGTTGAAAGTAATTGAACTTGGGCTCAGGCATTAGAACTGGCCAGCTGTAAAGATTTTTAAGAGTCCCTCTTGATCACACGTACTGCGCAAATATCTTTACTGGGGTAACGCAACGAAATACTGAAATCATTGTTGAAAATTGACCTGAAAGTATTATAATGTACAGAGTTTTAAGGGTTCTTCTCATTTTTTTTTTTTTTTTTTTTTTTTTTTTTTTTTTTTTTTTTTGTATGAATTTGCAGGCTGATAGTAATCTTCTAAGGCTAGTAGATGGCACAGAAATCTCCATTTCTTTTAACAAAGTGACATTTATCAGATTTTTTGGTGCTCTATCTTGGCAGAATTTCCTGATCTAAATTTTTGGATTAAACACTTTATTTCAGACGAATTTTAGAAAAACCGTTTAAAGTTCGAGGTCTTTCACAAATCATGGCTCTACCTCAACTCATAAAATAGGGCAAACATCATGCTATTCACGCTTAATGCCTATTTGAATAAATTAAACACATTTTCCGGACTTCTATAGATTTTTCCGCAGCGAAAATCTCATTTGTTCCAGTAAAGCATACCCAAACTCCATGAGTGCCCTGAAACAGAAGCTTATGGTTGTCGGTAGTAAGATCTTGGAGTTTGCAGCCATGCATTCATTAATTAAACACAGCTTTTATACTCCCATTATGCTGTTGAGTTTTACAGCTTCCTCCTTAACTTAACCTAACTTATAAAGTTTTGCCTCTCTTCGCTCTTGCACAGGTGGCTGGAATCCCTCCTAAAATTTGCTCTTCCTATCATCCGATCTTCGATATTATAGGTGGAGACAGTCAACCGAAATTTGGACATAGCTAAAATATTCTTAATTGCTTTTTTGTTACTTTGGGCCACAAAGGAAATAAGGAACTTCCTTGTAGAAAAGATTGTATAATGTGTCTGGCTGGTTCTGGCCGTATTTCGTACCTATACGAAGTAAGGATATTTTCAAAACAAAATACCACATTACCACCATGAAAAGGTGTATATCGAAACATGATACCCCGTTAAGTGTGACCGACAAATGGACAATATAACACATCCTGCATGTCCAACACGTGGACATGATAGCGTGATTTGTTTGTCCGACAATTGTACATCTTACCACGTCCCGTGTGTCCGACACGTGGACATCATACCACGTCCTGTGTATCCGACACGTGGACATCATACCACGCCCTGTGTGTCAGACACGTGGACATCATACCACGTCCTTTGTGTCCGACGAGAGGACATCATACCACGTCCTGTGTGACCGACACGTAGACAACTTACCAAGTCCTGTGTGTCGGACACCTGGACATGATAACACGTCCTGTGTGTCCGACACCTGGACATGATGCCACGTCCCGTGTGTCCGACACCTGATCATTCCACTTCCTGTGTGTCCGACACGTGGGCATGACACTGCGCTATGCCGGCCCGACTCATGGAACGAGACCCGAGTAGACTATCTGTGGATCTTCCACAGCCCTTCTACTCAAAACCCCATTATCTGATAAGACCACACCCTCACCTGCTGTCGTTGATGCCCCTAATCCTTCCTCCAACATCGCCTAACTGGATGATCCTCTCTCATCGGTACGACAGGATATTCCAAGAGGTATTTCCTTGTCACCACATTGTGTACACTGAGCGAGTGTTCCTTTTGGTTTTGATGTGTGATGCTCGAAAACATTTTCGGGAATCTCTATTGGCAGATATCACTTATGTATTTTTCTATGCTCTTTGTTTGGATGATTTTACTGGACATTCATGTTATCCAAATATTTGCCTAATACGGCTGATAAGAATATGGGGAAATAGCTTTTATTACTTTTCTGAACTGTGAAAAATAAAGGCTTAAATAAAATTAAAATATGTTTGACATGTACAATTTATGTTCTCAAAAGCGTTTACCAAAACATAAAAAGCTAACCATTATCAGTGAGTGATCAGAGATAAAGTGAGTGATCTTCAGGCATAAAAAATCAAAACGGTTTAAAAAAGGTTTAATGGTTGTACCTCAGATCACATTTACACTACAGTACACTTTTAATTTCTTTCTGGACTTACAATTGTAATTATTAAAAAAGTAATAATACTCAAGAGAACACAAGCTAGGGGCAGCAACTGCCAAGAAAATCACTTGGATCTCTTTACTACCATTCCTGTTTTTAACTCATTTTTTTCCAAAATTCCACTCTCGACGCCTGAGGTCCTCATATAAAACTCGTTAAAATGCTAGATATGTAGCACAGAGCTACAGACCTATAGACCTTATTAGATCTATTAGGCCGGCCACACAATATGAGGTAGACAGGACAGGTACACCCGTGAGGTAAACCTGTCTTGTCTACCTGTGACCCACACTGTTCAGGTGTACCGGACAGGTTTGTCAGTCTTCAACATGGATCCTCCAGGAGATGATCTACTTTATCTCTCTCTATTTGCAGTAATATTTGAGACACGTAAAAACAAACGGAAAAAACGCAAACAATGGCGTAAGGAATGGTTGCAGAGAAGAAATAAATTCACCCATATCAATCTGCTGAACGAATTAAGAGATGAACCAACAGATTATCGCAATTATCTGCGCATGAACGAATCAGTTTACATAGAGTTATTGTCACTTGTTTCTCCTTTCATTAAGAAGAAATATACACAAATGAGGGCCGCTATATCTCCACACGAAAAACTAACAGCTACTTTGTGATTCTTAGAAACCGGACAACCTTCTGGAATATTAGATCGAAAACTATTAATTTTACTTTTAGCCATACTCTCGTTTGCATTTGAATATATTTTCTGCAGGTTGTATACTAATTTGCGATATGCAGCATCCCTTTTATTTCTATTGTGAAAATCATCGTCTTTTATTTTCCATAAACATGGTTCATTTTTATAAATTTCGATAAAATCACTAAGAACTTCGTTAATTTTATGAGACATTTTACACTTTAAACTGATTCCATAAATAAATAAATAAAAAGGCCACAACGGTAAAACAAATCAACACAAATCAGAGTTGCAGAAAACTGAGACCTCATCAGGTACACCTGACAACCCCCACACACACATGAGGTCTACTCGCCTGTGAGGTGGAAATAATCGAATTTTCATCAGGTGTGAGGTCGCCGGAAAGGGTAGAGTGGGGGTAGTAAAGTTCCGCCACACACTATGAGGTAGACCGGACAGGTACACCCGTGAGGTGCACCTGTCCGGTCTACCTCATAGTGTGTGGCGGCCCTTAGGGATGAAATGGATCGGCATTTGCTAGGGGTATCCCCGTTTGCTAGGGGAATACTATATACTACGTTTTGAAAAACCAAAAACTCTGACGTGTATCGTGTTAACAGACACACATACAGATATATGTTAGCGTGGGGCATTTTCGGTGTCTACTCGATGATTGAAGACACTTTTCAAAACTTCCGTCATTAGTGCAACCTCAATAGCTACTTACCTTTGGAAAGAGCTAAAAGAGTTTTTGAAAATATCAGATTGGACCTATGAATTTTAATTTACCCTCGTAATTTCGTTGTAAATTTCAATTATGGCATAGTTATCTTGTGATTAATGGATGGATAAGTCTTCCTTGATTGCAGTACGTTATCATGTGATAATCAGGACTGTCTTACGTTATCATGTGATATGGAGTATTTTCGTACGTTATTCTGCTTTATCGTGTAAACCGTGTACTGTCTTACGTTATCATGAGAGGACGAGGATTACCCTACGATATCATGGGTTATCATGTGATATGAAGGAGTTTCGTCCTTTATTCTGTTTTATCGCGTAAAACGAGTACTGTTTTACGTTATCACGTGAGAACAAGGATTACCCTACGTTATCGTGGATTATCATGTGATACGAAGGACTTTCGTGCTTTATTCTGCTTCATCGTGTAAACGAAGGACTTTTTTACGTTATCACGAGAGAACAAGGGTTATCCTGTTTTCATGGCTTATCATGTGGTCAGTGCGCAGACTCAAAATGAAAATTGCCATGCTGAAAAGGCGGAAGTGTAGATTGTATTATGAAGGCCATGGATCATGGAGAAGTATGGCGGCCTATTTTCCCCATATGGAGGTAGACTGGCCGATATATAGCAGTGATTTGCATCAGCTCTTCAATCACCGGTGATTTATTCACAGTTCCAGCCTCCATTCATCAGGTCAAGGGTCACTTTAAGCTCCGTGAATGGACCTAATCTATTATCATGGTTCGGGTACTCTTTTGTGTACACCTACTTAATAACTAGATAGATAGATATTTATTTGTGTAAGATATATCTTGTACAAATAATATATTTTTTTTTTCATTTATTTATTTATTAAGAAAAATAAAACAATTTGTTCCTGATACCAAATACACTTTTTAGCACTTTCCTCCGAAGGAAAGTAGCTATTGAGGTTGCTCTCATGACGGAATTTTTGAAAAATTTCTTCAAATCTTTATCGATCCTACCTAGTACGCACCGAAAATGACCCCCGTTAAAATTTATCTATATATATATATATATATATATATATATATATAGAGAGAGAGAGAGAGAGAGAGAGAGAGAGAGAGAGAGAGAGAGAGTTTTGGGTTCGGGGGGGGGGGTTTACCCCGAACCCAACACACACTAATTTGACCATGTCAGCCGTAATATTTGTTATATTTCAACGAAACTTGGTATTCGTAGTGGTAATATAGAGAGAAAAGTGAGATATAAAAATGAACTAAATCGGTTCATTAGGAGGGGGGGGGGGGGTTACTCCGGACCCACAATACCTATTCGCCACTACCAGCCGTGATTTTTGGTATATCTCGACGAAACTTGGTATTCGTAGTGGTAATCTACAGGTAAATATTTTTTGTAAAAGTAAACTAAATCGGTTCATTAGGAGGGGGGGGGTTTACTCCGGACCCAAATTACTAATATAATCATACCGGTCGTAATTTCTGCTGTATTGTAACGAAACGCGGTATACGTCGTGGGTAACTCATGAGAAAGAAGTGTTGTAAAAATTAGCTGAATCGGACAATCGGAAAGGGGGGGTTTACTTTGTAATATATTTCAATAGAGAAGCCCGCCAGACGTAGCTTCACAAAGCCGCCGGAAGGAGCGCTTTCTACCACTAGAGGGACTGTATCCTGTTCCTGCGTTAGATCAAAATACGATAATATGAGGTTTTTTGTATTTATTACGTAGTCTAGTAGGTACCATGTGTAAACAAAACTCTGGAAGCAAATTAATAATTGATCAGTTACTCATTACAAAATTAAAAGAGATCTATGGATGTTTTTATTTTATTTATGTAGGATATTTTAAGCAAATTGTTCTGGAAAGCAGTCTACACTACCCAAATTCTGAGGAAAGTGCTTAGTTATGCAGCTCCTGTGTGACGGACTTTTTTTTTTATCATTAGTCTATGTGGAACCTTAAATTTTAGCAAACATTTTACAATATAGGAAATGAATGTGAAATAAAACCTATGCACATTCATAATAGAAAGTATAACAATATTAATATTAGACACTAAGTTTCTTTCCATTTTCAGTCTGGTTAATGACATAATTCTTTAACAATTTCACAGTAAATCACAACAAAAATTTCATACAATTTTAAAGTTAATATATTATTAACATCGCCAAAGGACATACCCACGTTGAATACTCCGGTTCCCGTAGATCACCGAAGTTAAGCAACGTCGGGCGTGGTCAGTACCTGAATGGGTGACCGACCACGTGCTTTTGGCATTATAAAAGGGTGGCAACCTATAGATAGCCCGGCGCTAATCGCCAAGTTGTAGATGCGCCGTAAAAAAAAAAATAAATAAATAAATAAATGAATAAATATTACAAAAATTATTTTTATAATATTTTTCACCAATGAAATGCTAGTTAATATATTATCTTAAATATATCAGCATTATTCAATTATGTTTATTAACCCTGGATTGACAGTGCTATTGACATCTACGTTCATTAAAACGGGGTGTAAATTTTACACCAAATTTTGAAAAATTTTAAAATAAATAAATTTCAATTTTTTCTTTTGCTTTTTTTTATACTACAACAATGTATAGAACAGGAACATCAAGAAATAAATTCAAACAGTAGGTAATTAAAAATTCACAAAATAGATAGAAAATTCTAAAACTCAATATTGTTCATATATCAAATAATTATCCTAACAAAAATATTACTAAACTGAAAATATTTTTAAACACTAAACTAGAATGATCAAAAGCCATAAAAAAAAAATTAGGATTCCGATTATTTAGGAAGAAGGAGGGAATCTCTGTGATTTACAGAAATTAAGGAACACGCCATAGAACAAAATGGTGGGGTATTTTTCACACCACGGTGTCATTCCAGGGTAAATGTGCGCTTCGAAATATAAAAAATAAAACAAAAAGTAAAACATGCGAAAAATGTTTATATTGTGAATCTACTTCTTGACACTAAAAGAGTGAAACTTCTTACAGGTTTTTTTCAAATCCCCTATGGTGGTTATATTTAACATACTTTGAAAAGCCTGGAGGTGAGAGGATGCAGAAGTGGATGGCTTTAAAATATCTTCTCTGTTTTCTTCAAGTGCTGAACAGTGTAGGAGGAGGTGGTATACACTATTGTTATGTATGTACTGTTCTTCGAGTGCTGAACAGTGTAGGAGGAGGTGGTATAGACTATTGTTATGTATGTACTGTTCTTCAAGTGTAGGAGGAGGTGGTATAGACTATTGTTATGTATGTACTGTTCTTCAAGTGTAGGAGGAGGTGGTATAGACTATTGTTATGTATGTACTGTTCTTCAAGTGTAGGAGGAGGTGGTATAGACTATTGTTATGTATGTACTGTTCTTCAAGTGCTGAACAGTGTAGGAGGAGGTGGTATAGACTATTGTTGTGTTTGTACTGTTCTTCAAGTGCTGAACAGTGTAGGAGGAGGTGGTATAGACTATTGTTATGTATGTACTGTTCTTCAAGTGTAGGAGGAGGTGGTATAGACTATTGTTATGTATGTACTGTTCTTCAAGTGCTGAACAGTGTAGGAGGAGGTGGTATAGACTATTGTTATGTATGTACTGTTCTTCAAGTGTAGGAGGAGGTGGGATAGACTATTGTTATATATGAACTGTTCTTCTATCATTACGTTTCTGTATACTAGTATAAGCTACAAATATAAAGACATTAAATATAACGTTCACTTAATGGTATACATACTGTTTTTCTTGTAATGTCTTCCAGAATTGAATTATGATTTTTGTTAATCTTAAGTTTTAATGTCTATTTAAATGTTGCCATAGTGTTTGATTTGTTTTTAAAATGTATTTCGATCGTCAAGTAGGTTTCTGGCTGAAATGTATTAAAGCTACACAGCACCCTGTAATTGGGATTCCTACTTGAATTTAAAATTAGCTACGGTTTTACGAAACCAGCCGAAGTTTATGGGACAGTGGCGTTAATATCAAAAGGAATAGAGTACAAGAAATTAGGAGCAAGAGCTCATCGAGATTGTATATTAGGCAGAGTGATAATCGGATTTTTAAGATTGAAAAAGTCCGTCACGTAGGAGTTGCTTTACTAACCCAATCCGCTGTGAGGGTGGGTTTACACTTGCTAGTTATTGCAGGATATTGATATCAGAGAGAAATTGCGACTATTGAAAACCCATGTAAAATGTATGTCTGCAATAAATTGCTCATGGTAGAATTTATTGCAGACATACATTTTACATGGGTTTCCATTAGTCACAATTTCTCTCTGATATAAATATCCTGCAATAACTAGCAAGTGTAAACCCACCCTAAGGTGTTCAGTTGTTTCCACATTCCCGAGGAAATTGTGTAAACGAACGTACAAATGAACAAATAGGTTTGCATTTTGATGTTCGTTATAAAAGTGTGAATGTGCCATGGGGAAGCTCATGAAACAATTTTCAAGGCTACAAGAGGACCTCAAAGGCGAAGGGTTCTAAGTAACAAACTCAATGTTCTGAGGAAAATGGAGTCAAAGTTTTGGCAATAGCAAAAACTAGATTTTTACAGTTCCTATCATACTAGACGAATCCTCGTTTATTTTCGATGATACGAAATAGGTACATCATCCGTTTAATGATGAATATGCAAAAGAATTGGAGAATCCGCACATAGACCCATTAATTTCCTTCTGGACTTAATATTACAAAAGTGACATTACTCAAGAGAACTAGGTTGCTTCGTAACAAATGTCATTAAAATAGAACCATTTTGTTGAGAGCCCGAACAGACAGATATATGAATATATATAGATATTTATATAAATTTGAACCAACGTTATTTTCGTTCTCTAGGTGTTCTGAAACGTAACATTTTCTAGTCGACACTTCCGGATTGCGTCATGAGGTCAACCTTATAAGCGGGTTTCCTACCTGTGGAGGGAGAGAGAAATCGCGCTAAAAGATGGTAAGGAATTCATGATGTAAGTCTTCAAAAATTATTTTTAAGAGAAGCTTAAAAATACGAAAAATATATTAAATTAATTATTAATTCTTGGGAAATTATTACTTTATTTATGATAAGATATTTCCTGCGTATGAAGCGGTCAATGCAGAGGATCCGATAAAGAGAGACAGAGAGAGAGAAAAAGAGAGATGTAATTGAGGTAAATGAGAGATAAAGAGAGAATATAGCTAACGAGGAGGGATAATGATGCAGGAACCAACATGAATCCCTACCAATATGCTCTTTTATGGCGCGGAAAATGTCATTAACACGGTGAATACACGGAGGAGATGCTGGGAAATGGCGGGAATGGATGATTCTAGCGGGAAATCATGGGGGGGGCTTGCAAAGTAATTAGTTATGCATTTAGCTCAAGTAAATTCTTGTTTTAGGATTTTAGGGGATTTCAGTACTTTTTATTGTAGCATGGATGTTTTCATGAGAATGTGGTAGATGCACTTCAGTATTAAAAAAAAAAAAAAAAAAAAAAAAAAAAAAAAAAAAAAAAAAAAAAAAAAGAATCCAGGCGCTGGTAACCTAGACGTTAAGCGCCTTAAAAAAAAAAAAAAAAAAAAAAAAAAAAAAAAAACTTCAGTATTTGCTATTGTGTATATATACAAATATATATATATATATATATATATATATATATATATATATATATATATATATATATATATATATATATATATACAGGGTGGTCCCGAAGAAAATCGCTATACTTGAGGAGGCGTTTTTGATTATGTCTAAACGCCAGATTTTTATCATTTTTGTGCTATTTGTCGTTCATGCCATAGGGAAAATTTAATTTTGACAACATTTTCAAATTCTGCATCAAAATTCCTATAAGATATTATATACCTTGTGCAAAAATGTCTCAAACCAAATTCACAGGAGCCACCTAAAGAAACATCTTATCAGTAATTTTGCTTATTTAATTAATTAATTTTGTTGTTTTAATTGGCCACAATTTGCCCATGCAAAGCATCTTTTTTTGGTCTTGAACACTTACTAACAAATCAGCAATGGTAATGGTAATGAAATCAGTAAATGGTAATGGTAATGAAATCAGTAAATGGTAATGGTAATGAAATCAGTAAATGGTAATGGTAATGAAATCAGTAAATGGTAATGGTAATGAAATCAGTAAATGGTAATGGTAATGAAATCAGTAAATGGTAATGGTAATGAAATCAGCAATGGTAATGGTAATGAAATCAGTAAATGGTAATGGTAATGAAATCAGCAATGGTAATGGTAATGAAATCAGCAATGGTAATGGTAATGAAATCAGCAATGGTAATGGTAATGAAATCAGTAAATGGTAATGGTAATGGTAATGAAATCAGTAAATGGTAATGGTAATGAAATCAGCAATGGTAATGGTAATGAAATCAGTAAATGGTAATGGTAATGAAATCAGCAATGGTAATGGTAATGAAATCAGCAATGGTAATGGTAATGAAATCAGCAATGGTTATGGTAATGAAATCAGTAAATGTGGAATATTAAAAATAAAAACCCTTTATTTCGTGACAAGTTACTTGTTTGGGTGGCTGCTGTGAATTCGGTTTGAGAAATTTTCGCACAAGGTATATGAGATCTTATAGGAAATTTAATGCAGAATTTGAAAATGTCATCAGAATTAAATTTTTCCTATGGCGTTAACGACAAATATCACAAAAATGGCCAAAAACTAGCGTTTAACAAAAACCACAACACCTAAATATATCTAGGGAAATAACGCAAGAAAAAAATTTTGCTTTGTGGTAATCAACTACACTTTAGACAGCGTACACCCCCGATATCCTTCGGGACCACCCTGTGTATATATATATATATATATATATATATATATATATATATATATATATATATAAATTCGAGCCACCGTAATTTTTTTGTGAACACATGAGTTCTGGAAAGTGAACTTTTCTAGCGAGCACTTTTGGATTGCGACATGCGGTCATTCTCATGAGCGAGCTTCCTTCCTATGGAAGGAGGGAGGAACCGCGCTAATAAATCCTTCTGTTTTCCTCTTTTGTATTTTCCTATTCACGGATAGTCGCGCTAAAGAGAGAGAGTAAGATAATTAGGGATGAATTACCGACGACATTAAACAGTAGATATATCTCCAGAGGGAGAGACAAACAGCTTTTTAACGAAGACTATCCGGCCAACAATTAGCTTGAATGTATCAAGTTTTTAACTAACCGAGGGGTAGGGGTTGGACTCCTTACCTCAGGGGCTAGTTTATCTCGCCATAATACAGCATAAATTGCGGGAGTTGAACCCTCCTAAAGACCGCCTCAGGTGGCTATAACCTCCAACCTCTTTCCGACGTTCTCGACCATTAACTCTACTCGAGAATAAAATACACGGACCGTGGCCTTCTTAGTCGACGGATTAATCACAAAACTCGGATTATCAGAAAGTTTATACAAGTCACATTTCTGCTTACAATTACCAAGAAGTTCAAAATTTCATCAAGCTAAGCAACAATGATATTAGTTAGTTGCCTTGATGGGTGACGGTCGGCAAAAACGACTTATTTTTGTCATTGTACATCTTGGAGGTACATAATATAAACTGCATTCCCGAAAATTTTTTTTATAATCTACTATATATTTTCCAAATACCACTCATTCACAGACCTCTCATCGCCCAGCCCAAAGCGCTTGACAGAAAAATTTGAAATTTTGCATGGACACTCCTTTTGGGGTCTAAATGCTCGCTAAGAAATGGGTAAAAATGCAGTTTCACGCCCTCCAAACCGATTTCTTTCAAATTTTGCACAATAACGTATGTTGATGCACTAAACACGAATACGATAAAAAAAAAAACGTCGGATTTAACTAGGAAAGAAGTTATTAAGCACTTAAGTTCACTGTTGTGCAGGTTATGAGAGCTAATGTAAACAACTAAATTTGTGACGACTTTAAGGCATAAATGACGACTTTAAGGCATACATGCTATGCGTTTCCGCTCGCTACGCTCGCTCAAGAAGATAACAAAACCCCAGTCAATCCAACTCGCTATAATTAATAGAATATAATATTAAGCACTAAAGTTAGGAAGGTTATAAAACTAGGCGTCATCAGCGTATTTGTAAACACGCGCATGCGCAGATATGTAACATTGGGAAACAGAGAACTCTCATTTGAAATGTTCAGAAACCATTTATTCGAAAATATTGTTAATTTTAAGGGCATCCTCACCTGTCGCTTAAGGGCATACGTGCTATGCGTTTCCGCTCGCTCAAGAAGATAACAAAACCCCAGTCAATCCAACTCGCTATAATTAATAGCTCTCATAACCTCCATAACAGTGAACTTCAGTGCTTAATAACTTCTTTCCTAGTTAAATCCGACGTTTTTTTTCTCGTATTCGTGTTTAGTGCATCAAAATACGTTATTGTACAAAATTTGAAAGAAATCGGTTTGGAGGGCGTGAAACTGCATTTTTACCAAGAAATGTTTCTTTGATTTTCAGACTTTTGAGTATTTTTAGAGGGGTTTGAATTTTTAGTTGGTTATAAAGAGAGCATGCACGCCTAGGCAGTATGCGTTGCTAGGACGATAACAGGTCAGCTATTACCGTATTGTATCTGTTTCATAATATAATTTTTATTTGCGGTTCATTTCAACTATGACAGCAGACCTTGAATTACTAGAAATAAACTGTGGTCCATCCGAGGTATTAATATCCCGAACCTTGCACAGCCTCCTCACCCATCAGCATCCCCAGTCAGAACACATCTTGTTAATGCTCGCAAATATAATAGGTGTTTCCAAATGACGTTTTGGAAACAAAAATATTTAAATTTTAACGTACATTATTATCTCAAGATTATCTATTTGTTGAAACTGGTCCAGAGCCCCCCAGTGTCAAGAAAAATTGTTCTTTGATTACAATTGATGAATAACATATAGTATGACGGGAGCTGTGATATAATAAACTGCACAAAATTATATAGTATCGTTAATTTTGATGATGCATTATTTAACGTTATAAAATAACCACTTATGCTCCGTGACGAAGCACGGGTAGTAACCTAGTACCCTATATAATTAAAACTTTTTTATTTGTTCTCTACAGCTCTCTTTTGTGTGAGTTTTGTGCATGCGAGGTACTAAACTACTTAATAACTATACAAAAACTTAATATTTCTGTTCAATATTCTTGATGAATAATGAAAGCGTCCACATGTAAAAAGAGAACACTGCACACTAAGTAGAAGTAACAACCAGTGCTCGAGACAGTTTGGCGACTTATTTCAATTTGAACACAATGTTGGGCAAAACTAAAACTAAATTCACTTTTTGGAATAAACTAAAACTAAACTAAAAATTGCAACCTAAAAAAAAATTAAAACTAAAATTTTACTAATTAATGGATTTTAACTAAACTAAAAGTAAAACTAAATATTTGGGAATTGACTAAAAACTAAATTAAAGCTTTAGTTTAGTTTAGTTTAGTTTAGTTTTACTAAAATAACATGAATTAATATAAATCGTATGTTATTTCGATACTTAAGTAAATTATTAAAACTAATAGAACTTGCTTAAGAATAAGAAATTGTGGCTTTTTCTCGTAATTTGCAAACATATGTTCTTTGATAAACTAAATTAGTAAACTAAAAACTAAAACTAAACTAAAATCACAAATTTAGGTCTCTATTACTAAACTAAACTAATTACCTTACTAAAAACGGAGTCCACATGATTAATAATTATACAAATCTAAAACTAAACTAAAACTAAAACTAAAAATACAACATTAGTTTAGTTTTAGTTAGAGAAAACTAACGTTAGTTTAGTTTACTAACGTTAGTTTTGCCCAACACTGTTTGAACATATGACAGAACATCTAATGGACCAATTTAGTTCATGATTTTTAAACACATCTTTCTCTTTAGACACCTTCATCCAGCGCCCGTCCTTGGCTGTTGAGCCACCCAGTAAAGCCGTGCGTGTCCTTCTGTGGTGTCATCTCCAGTGTTCGCCTGTAGGGCTGAGCAATGTGAAAGGTGATCCGCCGTCCCGTCCTCCTGAGAGCACAGTGGACAAGTTGGAGAATCTGCTAAACCTATCCTATGTAAATGTCTCTGCAGGTAATCGTGGCCTGTAGCCATCCTAAAGGTAGCCACTGCAATTCCTAGGGGAAGGCTGTCGGGGATAGGTTTTCATATTATTGGCTACCATCTTTTTCCAACTTGTTACGTATCTTCTTATCTTTTTTTTACACTGGAAGAGATTACATTGCATGTGTTTGTGTAACTGACAGGACGATTGGGTTGTCTCATTTTGCATCCTGGTTTGGCTAGCCTTTCGGTTTCTTCGTTCCCGTATATATTCAAATGTCCAGGTACCCATTTTAGTCGGATTTCGTTAGTTTTTTGAATCGTTAAAAGTATTTGCCTGTATTTTAAAATTAGGTCATCATGTGAAGTGCTAAAACTTTTTCGTTTTCACTTTGGAAAATGCTAAAACATTAAAAATGTTAATACATCTTTAAACATATGCATACAACTAATAATACAGAGAATAAATTGCATTCTCATGCGGGAGATGATGGGTTCGAGTTACACCGGTGGCAGGGGTTTTCTCATCTCAGGGCTCGTTGAGTAGGTTCCTTGCCCCACCATGGATGTCGGCGCTAATGGCTCAATTTTCTGTGCACCGTAAAAATAATAAATTGGAATAGAATTTCTCCCAGTGGGGGCGAGGTTAGCTTAGTGGTAGAGCACTGGACTAATATGCTGGAGGAAATATAATTAAATAGTTTAAAATAAACGAATAAATATTAAAAAAATTAAATAAATATTGGAGAAATGGGGGCTATAAAAAGATATGAATAAGAATAAATACATAAACACGAGAAGAAAACAACAATATAATATACAAAGGTAATCTGGTCTTCCTAGTGGTCAAATCATAAGAAGCGACTTCCTTGGTGCTAATGACTCGAAGCAGCAAAAGGGAAAATCAGGCGGCCGGAGCATAGTACTAACCACACTATCTCCCTAGTGTGCCGTATGGTCATGAATCTGATCCCTCTATAGTATCTGCTGCTCAGGGCCCTCGTGGCCTGTTATGGGTCTGATTGCCGTTTTTCCCAGCAGTAGTTTTGGTGGTTGCTCTGAATGGCGTGGAAAGGGATCGAGAAAGACACTGAAGTAGCGTGCATCGAACACTCAGTTCTGCTTGGTGAGGTTTAACGATCACTATGAGACAGCATGACTGTAGGGAAGGAGTGGTATACGCTAGTACTCGCAATGCAGGTTATTTATAGAGAAGGTTATGTAACTCTGCAAGTACATGACAGTTATCGTATGCTGAGGGAAATATTACCGACGATTTCACCACTTGCATAATCCTATGTCAATGAACAACGCTACGTGTAACTAAATATAAACTGATTAAGTCTCATTTGATACTGAAGAAGACTTTGAGAGTCCAGAGAAGGGAGATAGTGTTTAATGTTTATTTATACTTAGCCAAAGCTAAGGCTGAAAACCTTTTCAACTATAACGTGTCCTGTTCGAATATAGGGTTTCGTTGGAGGGAAAAGGGCGTGGCCTATATTCTCGGAAAGTGTAATGCGTTCTTAAAAACGCCCTGCGTTATAACCCTACCACTTGGAGGTTTAAAATGTCTTTTAGCCTTAGCTATGGCTAAGTATTGATAAACATTAAACACTATCTCCCTTGTCTGGGCTCTCAAAGCCTTCCCTAGTTTTAAACTAGATATAATCAGTTTTTATACTGCTTCACGTATTAAAAATAAATAAAAATCAGTCCCGTAACAGGCCACGAGGGCCCTGATGGGCACATACTGTTTTAGCCGTTGTTGCGTGAGGCTAACATATCAGGAACAAGGTCCATAGCACAACGGAGTCGTATGCACGTGGTCACTGCCTGGGAACGGAGCGTGTCAGGTACCCAGACAGAGGCTGGACACAGACTGGCTTAAATGGCGTCAGATCTGGCTGCAGTGTTGTACAGAAGCCTAGCTGTAGCAGCTCCAGTGTTGCCACCGAATAAAACTGAGAAGTTAGGGGGGCGCCGCTACACTGTAGAGGTATCTGATTTATGACCATACGGCACACAAGGGAGATAGTGTGGTCAGTACTATGCTTCGACCGCCTGATTTTCCCCTTGCTGCTTTGACTTCTTGGGTCATTACCCATTCAAGGTACCCATTGATAAATTAATTAAAGGCTGGGTTGGCATAGGGACGGTCAGGGAGGCCGAATTCTACCCATGAACGAAGAAATTAGAAGGAAAAAATCTTTAGTGCTTGCTCGGGATTTGAACTCAGGTCCTCCAACTTATTAGTCCAGTGCTCTACCACTGAGCTAACCTCGCCCCCACTGCTTCACGTTTTCCTCAAAATTTCGCGCATGCGAAATTTAACTTTTCAGTCTATCTGAACAGGGTATAATACAAGTGCTGGGAAGAGTAAATTTTATAGGTAGTTTAGTTTAGCACATCCATCAGCAATTTAGCACAACTTCCTTGATCAATCTACATAGTAATGCTGCTTCGTCGTGGCGGACTTCTAGGGTTTAACGTTCCGAGAAAGAAAAAAAAAACAGGAAAAAATAAAAATTTTAAAAGAATTTCCATTAAGTGTAATCTTCCTTGAATTAAAGTTTATAGCATTACTGCGGCTGGGAGTATTGTAAGGAAGGGGAGCGAAAAGGGAGGAGCCTCCTTTGCATGTTAATAACACAACTCATGAGCATATTTTGCAGGAACTTCTTCCGCCCCGAGAAGTTGTACAACAAAATAACTTTCCTTAGAAACAATCAAAATACTGGCGGGGGGGATGGGGGGGGGTGTTATCCGCTTTCCCGCGTAAATATTAGAATGCGCGGGCTTTAGTTAGTTAGGGATGGGGTTATCAAACCAAGGCCCTTCCCGTCATCCTACGATATTTCAGCTTAATAATAATACAGATCAATCAGTACATATAAAAAATCCGACAAGCAGAAGCTATATATATATATATATATATAAGGAATACGGTGTACACTACCCATATTCTGAGGAAAGTACTTAGTTATGCAGCTTCTGCGTGACGGACCGCATTTCTCCGTTGTAGAAGACTCTTCTATGATAGACTTGGTAACACATGTTCTTCTTATAGCTTGAGATATTTGGTGGCGTTGGCGTTCTCTGCTGTTTCAGAGGAATTAATCGAGTATATACAGGGTGTCCCACATTGAGATGTCATAACTTTAGGGGTTTATTCTGCACCTCATTTGTAGTTCAGGGACGCAGAAATGAGCGTCCTATCTCAACATGTAGCAGCAAACGTTTGGCTATTTTCAAAACTATTGGGTTTTCTTATGAAAAGTTGTGTTTTCCGGATTTCTGGTCTATGTATCGTAAATGACGACCTCATTTTTAGAATCTACATTAAATTTTCAATAAGAAACACCAGTTATTGAAATGTTGCCGTGTAAATTAGGAGCTACACTAAGAGCCATATAGATGTGAGCTATTGTTATTAGGGTTTTCTTAACTCATTCAATGCAGGGTGTCTATAAAAGAACTCCGGGGTTTTAAGACAAAATATTTTAATAAAGTAAAAAACGTACATACATGTTTTATACATGATTAGAAAGCTTACATTTTCAAGATTTTTTAACAACTTAGTAAAGTTCAATGTGAGCTCCGTTAGTGGCACGGCACACGTCGAAACGGTATTCTACCTCTTCCCATGTCCTGGCGAGCATGTCTGGGGGAACGGACGCCACGCAATGGGCGAGCAGATGGGGCGCCGCCACACTTCAGTTTGCGTGTGCGTGAGTCACTGGACGCTCGTTTCGGTAACAGGTGGATTGGAAGGGAAGGACCTATTCCATGGCCACCAAGGAGCCCTGATATGACTCCGTTGGACTTTTTCTTCTGGGGGCATATCAAGAATCTTGTGTATGCAGAGAAAATTCGAGATGTTATCCATCTCAGGGAACGAATAGTGAATTGCGTGGCGTCCGTTCCCCCAGACATGCTCGCCAGGACATGGGAAGAGGTAGAATACCGTTTCGACGTGTGCCGTGCCACTAACGGAGCTCACATTGAACTTTACTAAGTTGTTAAAAAATCTTGAAAATGTAAGCTTTCTAATCATGTATAAAACATGTATGTACGTTTTTTACTTTATTAAAATATTTTGTCTTAAAACCCCGGAGTTCTTTTATAGACACCCTGTATTTTCTTAATCAGCTATTTGTAGACTTAGCGGTTTGCCTCCGCCTCAAAAGTTGCCGTTCCTGAACTACAAATCAGGTGCAGAATAATCCCATAAAGTTATGACACCTCAATGTGGAACACCCTGTATATACAAGTATATATCTACTATATATTTCACTCACTCACTGACCTATCATCGCCCAGCCCAAACCACTTGACAGAAAAATTTGAAATCTTGCATGGACACTCCCTTTAGGATGAAAACACTCGCTAAGACCTTTTTCTTTAATATTCAAATTTTTAAGTATTTTTAGACGGGTTTAAATTATTCTTCTATTTTTAGAGTTGTTTTTTGTTTTGTTTTTTTAAGACAGCATGCTCGCGTAGGCAGCATGCATTGCTAGGACGATAACAGAACAGCTGCTTCCGTACCGTATCTATTTCGTAATATTATTTTTATTTTCGGTTCATTACAAATATGATGGCAGACCTTGAATTACTAGAAATAAACTGTGATTTTATCCCTCATAGAGTTTGGGCTATACCTGGAGATGGTCCATCCAAGGTAATAATATCCCGAACCCTTGCACAGCCTTTTCAAACATCATCATCCCCATCAGAATACTTCTTAGTAATGCTCGCAAATATAATGGGTGTTTCCAAATGGCGTCTGAGAAATATAAATTTTCAAATTTTAACGTACATTTACTATTGACAATAACATTTAACCTGTATTGGTTAAACTGCTGTTACCGGTAACCTATAGATAACGGGTTATCTGTGATCTTTGATAACTTATCAATTAATGTAAAACATATAGTGTGGTGGGAACCATGCGAGAATAAACTGCAAAAAAATATTTAGTAGTGTTAATTTTGATGTTACATTATTTAACGTAATAAAAAACCTACTTATCTGTCTTGACGAAGCACTGGCATTCAGCTATTACATACATATGAATGATGATAGTAAACTTACTATAAAATAAAAATAGGTATGTTACAAAAAATTAATTCTAAGAAAAATTAATTGTAATTCTGGCAAAATACTACGTTAAAACAAGCCGGTTCATGTAAAACCAATCAAAAAATAAGGAAAACATATTAGATTAATCATCCTTCAAGTTCGTCGGACGATAATTCTTGTGGTAAACAAGAACAATTAATACATAATTACCTATTTCCTGGCCAAATTTTTGGTACGATTTATTAAAACTACAACCCCGTTGAGAATAATCAGCATTCGGAGAAATATTAGAATCAGGATGACATAAATATTTATGCGAGGTAATGGTTGGTTTTCCTGTTGTCAGACGAATAAATTAGACGACAAGGAAAAAATAAATAAGGGTGGTTCCTGTAGGGCAGAAGTCGGAGGGTATGGCGGAGGAAGCCGAAGGAAACGGAGCGAAAAATTAGTTCTTTTCACCCTGAATCTATGGGATAGGGCACGGGGATGGCACGGAGAACCCTTGGAGGTGAACACTCAGGGTTCAGGGTAGTAACCTAAATCGGAGGTGGTGTTGACGGGGTGTAGGTACATGGAGGCAGAGGATAGGTGGCTAATGCAAAGACTTGCTAATCAAAAACGCCTAGAAACGATTTGTTCCTTCACGCTACATTTACTTGCATATAATTTAAACGGTAAAACGTCAGGAGCGTATAGGGGACCAAAAGAGAAAAAGTCCTTAGAGACTTACCTGTTTTTGCTTCGTTTTGGAGAAAATCGCAAAAAGAGTTTTTATTAGGGTACTTATTTATTTACATTTTTCATTGCAAATTTTTTCAAGAAATAATTTATTAAAATTCAATCTCTTGACATATTCTTGGTAATAAGTTCTGTACTTTTTGAAAATCCAATGAGTATCGATTATCACCTTTCATAATGCAGTCCCATTATTTCCTTATGTCAAAGGAACCTCCGCCAATTTGTAACTCATGCAATGCGCTTTTCACTTTTAAACACATTTTAACGAATTCCCGTGCTTATGAGCAACTGAAAGAGCAACACCAACTGCCTGACTCCTTAGATGAAACTCTAGGCGATCATACTGTTAAGTGTATAGGCTTTACAACTTACAAGAATGATTTGCAGTTTTCAATTCCGAGAGAACACTTAATAATGTTTTATTTATTTATTATTTATCTGATAACCGCTACAATACCAACAAAGTGGAGCGGCTTTTCAACCTTCAATCCCTCAAATTTTGATTTGACAAAATTTAATTCAGCCTTATATCAAAATTCAATACAACAAAATTTAGTAACACATTGAATTAAAAATACCACTGAAAGCATGGTTAAATATTTTTTATTTTTTTTTTTTATTTTTTTTTTATTTATTTATTTTTTTTTATATACGGTGCATCTACTCCTACGGTAATTAGCACCGTCGTCATTTTACGAACCTAAATATAGTTTCCTGCTTCGGAATAAAATTGTATGAAACGAAAGAAATGTTCTTAAATCTAAATTTAACCTACAATATACTAAAAATATTGGTTGCATCCTCTTTAAAAAATACCGGATCAACTTTACAAAATGACACTAAACCTAAACAGATTATATTTACAAGTGAATGAATGAATGAATGTAGCCTTTATTTACAAAATAGTCATAGTAGATAATTAAATAAATAAAAAAATAGATAAATAAATGGATAACTTTGCCTCTAATAAATAAATAATAATATAGTATAATACTTTGTTTGTATTTTAAGTAACTATTTTGTAGATCCTCCCATATTCCTGGGGTAATAGTCTGACTTCCCACGGGGACTAGTCCTATCGGGAAGTGGAGTCCTTCTATTTCCTTCATCCAGATCTACTTCCATCTGCTTCTGTCCCTGGCAGTCTTCACCCACACAGCACCAGCCTTGTTCCGCATGACATCGGCCCATCTCTTCTTCTCTTCTGTCCATATGGGATCCACTCTGTAGCCTGCTTTGCCCACCTGTCATTGTCTTGTCGAGCAACATGCCCTGCCCAGGTCCATTTGGTCTTCTTTGCATGTAGCAGGACGTCTTTCATGTCTGTCTGTGCCCTTATATGAGCATTAATTATCTTCTGTCTCCTTTTTACGTTCAGAATGCATCTCTCTACCGAACGTTGCCATATTTGCAATTTTTTTTTTCTTGTACCTTGGTGAGAGACCAAGTTTGGCATCCGTAACATACAACCGGCAGGATGCATTGCTCGAAGACAAGCTTCTTCCACTCCATGCTATAACTTCCCTTCATAATAAATTTCAGAACCCAAAACTTCTTCCAAGCTTGAGATGCTCTTCTCTGAAGCTCTTTTGCTGCACTACCATGAAAGGAAATAAGTTGGCCCAGGTAAATATATTCCTCCGTATACTCCAAAATGTTTCCGTCAAGTTTTACCGCTGTTTTTTCCCGGTTAGTCATGATTTTCGTTTTGGAGTAATTTAGCCTTAATCCCACTTTATTTCACTCCTCCAAAAGTTCCCCTAACAGAATATTTACAAGTACGTATTTACAATAAATACAACTAAACATAGTTTCACACACACAAAATCATGCGTTACTCACACATTCATTCAATAAATTACTTTCACACAAATAAATAAACACATGTACAAATTTGTACATTATGTTATTTTGGAATTATTCTTATATTTGGGGATAAACACTAATGTCTTTCAGATACTCGATTAGTCTTTTCACAGATGGCTGTCTCCTGCTCAAGATATCTCTCAGGGTATTTGGCAACTGATGCCAACGCCTTGCTTGCTCGAGTTGTGGACACTCCACCAAGATGTGCATTACATCCAGCAGGGCGCCACATCTCTCGCAATAGGGCCTGCGTCGGCCAACAAGATGATATCCATGAGTAAGGCGCGTGTGACCAATTCTCAGGCGGGTTATCACTACTTCCTCACGTCTTTTTAAGGTACTTATTGGGGCTATTGGCCATTACGGAGCTCTCAACTTGTTTAATAAATGCCTCTTTACTGTTGAACTCCTCCTGCCATTTATTCTTTACTAGGAGTTTCAAGTAACTCTTCGCATCTTGTAAATGAATTTGAGAGGCAGGGTCAGCTGGCATAGCAGCAGCCTGCCTCGCCAATTCATCCGCTTTTTCGTTGCCCCCAATCCCAGTATGCCCCGGTATCCAGAGGAACGAGACGGTCGTTCCTGCTGAGTACAAGGCAACCAATACATTGAAGACCTCATGCAGATGCGAGCATGGTTAAATAATACTCATATACAGGTGTATGTGTGAATGTGTATATATATATATATATATATATATATATATATATATATATATATATATATGTGAGTAGTAGAAAAAGGGGGTTTCTGGCACACTTCCAAAATTCCCTATTTTCCCGAAAAAATGCACCCACCGGGTTTTTAACGATTTTCATTTTCTTTTCTCAAACATCCAAAATTTTGAAAAAAAATATATATAAAAAATGGGTTATCATTTTTCTCAGATTGATCGGTTTTAGACATCTTTGTTTTCTCGAAAGTCGATAATATGCATTGACTTACCATCACTTATATCTTTTAAACCATCGTAAACAAAAAATAGTTTTTGTGAATTTAATTGTTGAATATCTTTTTTATTTAATTTATCAGTAAATCTATCTGGTAGATAAACTTGAAATTTATCTTCTTTATGTTTTAAAGTAACAACTATTCGTTTTCCAAATTTTGTTAAAATTTCTTTAAATTCTTTAATCGGATAAGGTTGACCACATTTCAAATCTGATAGTTTCTTTATTGGAATATTTTAACATTGACCAACTAGCTGAATCTTTTTCAATGCTTCCATTTATTACAAATAAAATTTATCAAATAAATTAATTCAATTTTATAAAACCTTTATTACAATTGTATTTTTTTATGCTGAGTAGGGTAAAAAGGTCTTTTTGCTTCCAGCTTCGTGAGTTAAACTAACTTTAACTTAGTTAAAGTTTCGAGAAAACAAAGATGTCTAAAACCGTTCAATCTGAGAAAAATGAAAGTGATTAAATTAATTGTATAATATTTTTACTTTTTGAGGATAACCCATTTTTTATGTATATTTTTTTCAAAATTTTGGATGTTTGAGAAAAAAAAATGAAAATCGTTAAAAACCCAGTGGGTGCATTTTTTTAGGGAAAATAGGGAATTTTGGAAGTGTGCCAGAAACCCCCTTTTCTACTACTTGTGTGTGTGTGTGTGTGTGTGTGAGTGTGAGTGCGTGTGTGTGTGTAGGTATGTATGTATAAATATAATCACTAAACAATAATTACCAATCAAAGGAATGGCTTTAATGACCTTAAGGGTTGACATGCCATAAAAAAAAAAAAAAAAAAATATTGCAGACATATTGCCAGTAGCGATATTCTTAGTAGAGCCTTTGGTCTTCGGATCCTAAACAGTGAGATATGTAATACTTGATGTTATCCTTAACATTCTTTCGTTTTTTTTTACATTTTTGCTTTCTTCTATGATTCCTAAATCAGTTTACAGTCACGTACTCAGTTATTTAGTAGTGAATGGCATCAGCCACAATGTCTAGTACTCAGTTATTTAGTAGTGAATAGCATCAGCCACAATGTCTAGTACTCAGTTATTTAGTAGTGAATGGCATCAGCCACAATGTCTAGTACTCAGTTATTTAGTAGTGAATGGCATCAGCCACAATGTCTAGTACACAGTTATTTAGTAGTGAATGGCATCAGCCACAATGTCTAGTACTCAGTTATTTAGTAGTGAATGGCATCAGCCACAATGTCTAGTACACAGTTATTTAGTAGTGAATGGCATCAGCCACAATGTCTAGTACTCAGTTATTTAGTAGTGAATGGCATCAGCCACAATGTCTAGTACTCAGTTATTTAGTAGTGAATGGCATCAGCCACAATTTCTAGTACTCAGTTATTTAGTAGTGAATGGCATCAGCCACAATGTCTAGTACTCAGTTATTTAGTAGTGAATGGCATCAGCCACAATGTCTAGTACTCAGTTATTTAGTAGTGAATGGCATCAGCCACAATGTCTAGTACTCAGTTATTTAGTAGTGAATGGCATCAGCCACAATGTCTAGTACTCAGTTATTTAGTAGTGAATGGCATCAGCCACAATGTCTAGTACTCAGTTATTTAGTAGTGAATGGCATCAGCCACAATGTCTAGTACTCAGTTATTTAGTAGTGAATGGCATCAGCCACAATGTCTAGTACTCAGTTATTTAGTAGTGAATGGCATCAGCCACAATGTCTAGTACTCAGTTATTTAGTAGTGAATGGCATCAGCCACAATGTCTAGTACTCAGTTATTTAGTAGTGAATGGCATCAGCCACAATGTCTAGTACTCAGTTATTTAGTAGTGAATGGCATCAGCCACAATGTCTAGTACTCAGTTATTTAGTAGTGAATGGCATCAGCCACAATGTCCAGTACTCAGTTATTTAGTAGTGAATGGCATCAGCCACAATGTCCAGTACTCAGTTATTTAGTAGTGAATGGCATCAGCCACAATGTCCAGTACTCAGTTATTTAGTAGTGAATGGCATCAGCCACAATGTCCAGTACTCAGTTATTTAGTAGTGAATGGCATCAGCCACAATGTCTAGTACTCAGTTATTTAGTAGTGAATGGCATCAGCCACAATGTCCAGTACTCAGTTATTTAGTAGTGAATGGCATCAGCCACAATGTCCAGTACTCAGTTATTTAGTAGTGAATGGCATCAGCCACAATGTCCAGTACTCAGTTATTTAGTAGTGAATGGCATCAGCCACAATGTCCAGTACTCAGTTATTTAGTAGTGAATGGCATCAGCCACAATGTCTAGTACTCAGTTATTTAGTAGTGAATGGCATCAGCCACAATGTCTAGTACTCAGTTATTTAGTAGTGAATGGCATCAGCCACAATGTCTAGTACTCAGTTATTTAGTAGTGAATGGCATCAGCCACAATGTCTAGTACTCAGTTATTTAGTAGTGAATGGCATCAGCCACAATGTCTAGTACTCAGTTATTTAGTAGTGAATGGCATCAGCCACAATGTCTAGTACTCAGTTATTTAGTAGTGAATGGCATCAGCCACAATGTCTAGTACTCAGTTATTTAGTAGTGAATGGCATCAGCCACAATGTCTAGTACTCAGTTATTTAGTAGTGAATGGCATCGGCCACAATGTCTAGTACTCAGTTATTTAGTAGTGAATGGCATCAGCCACAATGTCTAGTACTCAGTTATTTAGTAGTGAATGGCATCGGCCACAATGTCTAGTACTCAGTTATTTAGTAGTGAATGGCATCGGCCACAATGTCTAGTACTCAGTTATTTAGTAGTGAATGGCATCAGCCACAATGTCTAGTACACAGTTATTTAGTAGTGAATGGCATCGGCCACAATGTCTAGTACTCAGTTATTTAGTAGTGAATGGCATCAGCCACAATGTCTAGTACACAGTTATTTAGTAGTGAATGGCATCAGCCACAATGTCTAGTACTCAGTTATTTAGTAGTGAATGGCCTCAGCCACAATGTCTAGTACTCAGTTATTTAGTAGTGAATGGCATCAGCCACAATGTCTAGTACTCAGTTATTTAGTAGTGAATGGCATCAGCCACAATGTCTAGTACTCAGTTATTTAGTAGTGAATGGCATCAGCCACAATGTCTAGTACTCAGTTATTTAGTAGTGAATGGCATCAGCCACAATGTCTAGTACTCAGTTATTTAGTAGTGAATGGCATCAGCCACAATGTCTAGTACTCAGTTATTTAGTAGTGAATGGCATCAGCCACAATGTCTAGTACTCAGTTATTTAGTAGTGAATGGCATCAGCCACAATGTCTAGTACTCAGTTATTTAGTAGTGAATGGCATCAGCCACAATGTCTAGTACTCAGTTATTTAGTAGTGAATGGCATCAGCCACAATGTCTAGTACTCAGTTATTTAGTAGTGAATGGCATCAGCCACAATGTCTAGTACTCAGTTATTTAGTAGTGAATGGCATCAGCCACAATGTCTAGTACTCAGTTATTTAGTAGTGAATGGCATCAGCCACAATGTCTAGTACTCAGTTATTTAGTAGTGAATGGCATCAGCCACAATGTCTAGTACTCAGTTATTTAGTAGTGAATGGCATCAGCCACAATGTCTAGTACTCAGTTATTTAGTAGTGAATGGCATCAGCCACAATGTCTAGTACTCAGTTATTTAGTAGTGAATGGCATCAGCCACAATGTCTAGTACTCAGTTATTTAGTAGTGAATGGCATCAGCCACAATGTCTAGTACTCAGTTATTTAGTAGTGAATGGCATCAGCCACAATGTCTAGTACTCAGTTATTTAGTAGTGAATGGCATCAGCCACAATGTCTAGTACTCAGTTATTTAGTAGTGAATGGCATCAGCCACAATGTCTAGTACTCAGTTATTTAGTAGTGAATGGCATCAGCCACAATGTCTAGTACTCAGTTATTTAGTAGTGAATGGCATCAGCCACAATGTCTAGTACTCAGTTATTTAGTAGTGAATGGCATCAGCCACAATGTCTAGTACTCAGTTATTTAGTAGTGAATGGCATCAGCCACAATGTCTAGTACTCAGTTATTTAGTAGTGAATGGCATCAGCCACAATGTCTAGTACTCAGTTATTTAGTAGTGAATGGCATCAGCCACAATGTCTAGTACTCAGTTATTTAGTAGTGAATGGCATCAGCCACAATGTCTAGTACTCAGTTATTTAGTAGTGAATGGCATCAGCCACAATGTCTAGTACTCAGTTATTTAGTAATGAATGGCATCAGCCACAATGTCTAGTACTCAGTTATTTAGTAGTGAATGGCATCAGCCACAATGTCTAGTACTCAGTTATTTAGTAGTGAATGGCATCAGCCACAATGTCTAGTACTCAGTTATTTAGTAGTGAATGGCATCAGCCACAATGTCTAGTACATATTCTAATGTTGAATAAGCTAACGTGTACGGTTTCTGCAACGGTAATAATTTAGAAGTGGTCTGAGATTATGCGCGCCGATTCGCAAATGGAAGAGAGCTTAACCCCTTCAGGTCCGAATTTTTATTTCTTGATAAAAAAAATTTATTTTCCTGCCATAGTTGTGTATTGCTCTTGTGAAGATTCCTGATTTTTTTCAGAATTTTATGGTCTACCTGACATGAGTTATGTAATGTCCAGTATACTGGACATTGGTTCTCAAGTAATGCGATTTGTGGATGAAAACCGAAATTCAAAATTTCGAAATATTAAAAAAATATATAATTAAAGTAGTAATTTATTACCAATTGAAAATAAATTAATTCAAAAAAATCAATTTGAAAAATTATTAGTAAATATTATTGTAAAAGCTCAAATATCATAAGGTATTGTAAAAATAGGTTCGAATTTTAGACATGAAATTGTTGTCAGCACAGAGTAATAATGAAAATTAATGAAATTGAAATATTTACAGACTAGTCTCAAAAAGAGATATTTGATTATTTAAAAAAAAAAAAAAACTAATAAGAATATATTTTTTGAAAATCATGTGAACGGACAGATGATATTAGATGTCAAGTGGAAGAAAAATACATAGAGCTTCAAACCAAAGTGGTAGTAAACATCTATTGACCATAGGCAGTGTGATACAAAGTAAAGAAGTTATGTCCAGCCGGCTGGACGAGGGAACTGAAGGGGTTAATCGACGAGTCTACGACGAGGGGTTAACTAGATAGTCTAAGACAGACTGGATATTCGTTACTTCGTAATGAAGACGTCCAATGCCAGGTAGCATTAAGAGCAGATTGACGGAGAAGAAATTGAGTCCAACGCCACGTTGATATCAATCCAAAGACTAAAGCATTTGAAGAGAGAGCTTCAGCTGCAGGCATATGACACACATTTCAATGTAATAATGGCTACCCGTACCATCTTCAAGAAGTGCAGAATTTATTACCTAAAGGTTATGTCAAGAGATTGAATTTTAGTAATTAATTTCTTGGAACAATTCGCAATGAAAATTTATTTCCATTGTAAATAATATGGATCGATGAAAATACCTTTACAAGAGGAGCCATTCTCAACCAAATTATTATGTGTGGGCTTATAAAAACCCCAGAGCAATTAGAGAGAATTGCTTTCAGCGTGAATTTGCTATAAATGTTTGGCTTGGAATTTAGAACGGATTACTGGTGGAACCGTATTTTTTTGTTTTTGCGATTTTCTTCAAAACGAAGCAAAAACGAGCAAATCTCTAAATGACTTTTTATCTTTTTTTCGGTCCCCTACAAGCTATATATATATATATATATATATATATATATATATATATATATATATATATATGAATCAGTGACGTAACAGGCCAATAAGGGCCTAGAAGCGCAGATTCTGTAGAGGTATCTGATTCCTGACCATACGGCACACTAGGGAGGTAGAGTGGTCAGTACTATGCTGTGGCCAACTGATATTTCCCTTTGCAGGTAACCATTAATTAATTAATTAAAGGTTGGGTGAGCCTACGGACGATCTGGGTCCCTAAATCCAACCCTCTACCAAAGACACTAGAAGATAAAAATCTTTAGTGCGCGCTCGGGTTTTGAACTCGGGTCCTCAACTGTTCTGGATCCCTGAGCTAACCTCGCCACCATATATATATATATATATATATATATATATATACATACGTGTGTGTGTGTGTGTGTGTGTATGTATGTGTGTGTGTGTATGTGTGTGAGTAAGTGATGCACGTGGATACCACTTTCCCCAGTGGTGTAGGAAATGAAGAAGACTCGAGTAAGTAAGGTGACAGGTGCCTCCTACGTGTCGAGAAATGACAACACCACCACCACATCCCCTAACATACCCCGTCCCGTACCGTCGTATCATTAGAACCTGTTTGAAGTATTAATTCGATCCGGTCTCTTCTACTACGTGAACAGACTCTATACCTACTCAGGTCCCTCCCTCCACGTGTCTGCTTCTTATCTCCTCATCACAGATAACGCATTGTCAATCTACTTGGGCCTGAAGTCTCTGGAACTTATGACGGGGTTCTGCCTAACTTGGTAATAACATTTTCTCCAGGTGTTTTCATAATAAATTTGCACTCTTGAAAGAATATTTCGAAACGTTCTTCAAATCTTGATCAATCCAACCTACTACATGACTCCCGTAGATTTAAATCTATACAACTATATATACATTTATATAAATCCTGATTAATTCCTGTGAAAACAGCAGTGACTACCAATGCCACCAAATATCAACCATGCGGCTTGGCCCCAATTCAGTTTGACCATTAATACAGAGTAAACCCCAAAATTTAATGAACTGATTTAGTTCATTTTTTCAACACTCTTTTATCATTAGATACCCACGACGTATACCGAATTTTGTTACTATTAAACAGAAATTAAGACCGGTATGGGGAAATTTGTAATTTGGGTCGGGAGTAAACTCCCCCCCCCCCCCCCCCCAATGAACCGATTAAGTTTATTTTTACCACACATTTTTCTATTAAGATGGCCACAACAACTAGCGAGTTTGGGCAAATATCCACTTTGGGTCTGGAGTAAAGCCCTCCACATTGACCGATTTTTTACTGGTTATGAATTCGTTCAATTTTTTGCTAGGGGAACACTAAATACTATTGCTAGTTAAGTGGCAAAAAAAAAAAAAAAATACTTCAGTGTCATGTTAACAGTCAAACACATACACACTGCTTCATTTTCCCTTTAGAAATGCAACCCCATTTTCCCTACAAGAATCTTCACCTTGATAATCACGGGGCAGAAGTAAACAGCCAGTCTATTTTCAAGGGTTCGAGCCTCGCTTGTAGCTGATGCCAGGTGAAGGGGCTCGGCCGAACTAATGGATTTGTGGAGCCTCTTATTCGTGTCAAATCACCCGGAAAACGAAAATATATAAATTTTAATAATTAACTATTTGTAGTAAAAACTGACTATTAGATGCTGAATTAACTGTTTGCATATATGGCAAATGTAGCAACAAGGTACAGCCCTCCAAACCCACGCTCCAATAAGGAAAAATACCTTATTACATTCATATGAAATATCAAGTCTAAAATTTTCAGCTTGTTTTTCTCTGATTTCTGAGTTTGATCTGGTTATGTTATCTGGGGCGAAATTGCGACATTAAAAGTTGAACGCTTACGTTTTTGTGTGTATAAGCCTGTAGGTTACGAAAACGTATATATGTGTATGTACACACACACACACACACACACACACACACACACACACACACACACATATATATATACATATATTTCTGTGTCTTTGAGTGTGTGTATGAATATATGTGCGGGGAATCAAAAGGATGACGTACGATAATTTTATCTATTATTTAAATTTTTTTTTTTTTTTTGGTAATTTTATGAATTCATATGATTTTATGTAAATTAAATTGATTTTAACTCTACGTTGGTTTCTTCCTTATTTTCATATCGCTGTTTTTCATTTTTATTGTATTTATTAATAACCTTTTGTCAAAAACTAAATAACAATAACAAAACTATGTTGAAAAATCCATGATTTATACAAATCTTGTGTAGAACATAACAGCCATTGCACGTGTTTATTATGGAAAGGAAAATTGGGCTAAAACTATTCTAAGTTCTAGATTGTTAGTATTTCATACCCCGGAAATGGTACCAGCCCCCTCCCACCGAAATTTTCCCAGCCTCCCCGAAAGTATTTCCTATATACGCCCATGATATTGTAGGATAACTAAAAAACACAACGTCCCCATCACAATTATTTAAGACATTTTTAGTCCACAGCTTGGCATTGAGTGTATCCATTATATTACAGGCGGTTCAAACCGCTACCACAATAAATAATTGTGTTTTCGTTTTCCTGATTGATACAGTTCTGCGATCGCCCATCCAAATCAATAAATATATATATGGGTGGATGGATTGGGTGTTTAAGGATAGAAAACATCTAGGTCCTCACCGCCCATGGTATCATTCATACATTCCACCATGGTTACCTAAGTTGTCCTCAAGGTCTTCCTCCCCCCCCCCCCCCTAGGCATTCTCTAGTGCTGAAGAAGGCTGCCAATGTGCAGCCGAAACGTCCAAATACAGATTTTTTCCTGAAAGTCTGACATTTTTCTCCTAGCCGAATCCCAATTATACCTTGTCTTCGTATCTCTGCAACGGCTAACTATCTCCATCTTCTTTATATATAACACTATTTTTCTATCCTTAAAACTATAGACTTTGTTATTAGACTATTTACTATTTACACTAAAGTGTTCTTTGATATTTGTTTTGTAGGTGAAAGTGATGCTGAAAGTGTGCGAGAGGACTGAAGATGATTCTCCGTTGACAGTAGATTCTCGACGGAGACAAGTTACCCTCATAGACCCTGCAGTAACATCACCAGCAACCCCTGAAGATAGGAGGCTAGGCATCGCTGCACCCAAGATGTTCGCTTTCGATGCTATTTTCACAGAGAACGAATCTAGGGTGAGACTTCATATCTATTTATCGAATACAATATTATTTTTTTTTTATTTATTTTTAACACTCCAATGGTCGCGTGAGATCTCTCAGATACAGAGCATCTTACGCAGACTAAGGGACGTAAGTGCGCGGGTCTAGCTATACCCTTTACTATTCCTAGAGCAGGTAGTGGCTGATGGGTCAGTTCTGACCTGACGCTCCTCCAAGCAGTAACTATCCACTAAAACTATTTTGTATCTCATAGATACCACGCGACCATATTTTTACTTTTAGAAAAGAGGGCACATTGGTGTCATAAATACCATAAAATAAAAACAACAACAAAATAAATTTACTTATGATATCAAGTATGAATATGGATGCAGCGATTGATGAAGAATCAGGGGTAAACAAAAATAGCTCTTTAGCCGAGAGCACCAAAACTAGAAAGCGATGCCAAATGTTTTGGGCTAACAAGACTACAAGGCTCACCCAGTATAAATTCAAGGGGTGCGGCCAATATTTATGTCTCTATCATTGCACATTATATTGTCAATATAATGGTGGATGATGATACAGAAGACGTTTTTTGAAGTTATATATTTCTACAAAATATTATTAATATTCGCCCTAATATTTCCTACCTACTTGCTATTTGTATATTTCAACTATATGAGTTTGCATATAATAAATAAATAAGATATAATACAATCCAAGGTGATGAATAACCCTTCAAAGTTCAACATATACATTTATTATATAATAAAAGTATATGTTGAACTTTGAAGGGTTATTCCTCACCTTGGATTGTATTATTAATTAATACCCTTCCCCTTTTCATCCACATATTTAAATAAATAACATATTCTTGGTAAATTTACTAATTTTTTATATATTAATCTCCTGTTAAGAGTTTTTGTTCATTCTTAATACAATAGATAAAGTTTTTTTCATGGTAAATGAGACTGAAACTCAGGCGTATCTCTCAGATACAAGGCTACCACCAATGGTAGTTTCAATGGTGCGACCATTGGAGTGTTAAAACGATGTTCATTGAACATTTTTTTTGTTACTGCAAACCCACAACAGGTCGATTTGCTTTATATATTTATATGTAGAATGCATGCGGGGATCCCCAGAGACTCCCACATAACACATTTCTACCAGGAGCTAAACTGGCTATTCCCTCTTTATCGTCGACAGTACTTCCTCGGCTCAGTCCTTTACCAAGTAATTCAATCCGGAAGTCAGTTCTTATATTTTTCAACTCCTTAAATTTAAATCCTCTGTTCATTCCCCCGTAACACCCGATCTCGTCCTTCCGATCTTTATATTCCTTCCCACCGAACAGCAATATTCGAAAAATCATTCGTCACCCGTGCCACCTCGCTATGGAATTCCTTACCTCTGTCTGGCCGACATTCTACCAACCTAGAAACCATTAAATCCCGACTCTTCCACCACCTTCTATCCCTCCAAGTTTTACCCAATCCCTAGTTTATATTGAAGCTGTAGCATTTATAAGTTTATATATTAAATTCATTATTATTTTGTAATTTCAAAATTATTCCGGTGGGACTTGTGTCCCGGAATAAGAATAAAATTTTCATTTCAGTTCGTTTCAGAATTAGATTCATAAAATCTAAGAAATAACACATTTAATGCCCCATTAAAACCGTTATAATTAATAAATTATAAATGTAACGGAGAAAATAACAAGCATAAAGGAGCAACGATGACATAAAAAACAATATTTGGTTTATTCAATACATTATTGTAATTAGGTAAAGATGGAATGGTTGGGATTCGGCTAAATAAACCTCAATATGATTTTGTTAAAAAAAATCTATATTTCGGACGTTTCGGCTACTCATTGTAGCCTTCGTCAGTTAAAATGACAAAAAAAGAAATTAATACAGAAACAAAAAAAAAATTTATAATTGTGATAGGTAACAGAACTATAAATACAATTAACTTATAAAAAAACATATCGTCTTAAATTTTTAGAATGAGTAGAATGAAAAAGTAAATAGGTACAATAATTGATTTTAATAGTAATTAGTAACATTAATTGATTTTACAAAGAAATAAGAAACTACATACCAATGACAAATATAGTAGCTGATAGTAACATTAATTAATTTTACAAAGAAATAAGATACTACATACCAATGGAAATGCCGAGCGGCAGAGGAAGACCAAGGTTGGCAATTAAGTAACCATTGTGAAAGTGTCTAAGGAAAAAGGAATCTACTGGGGTATATGTAGCTGAAAACAGCAGGTGGTGGGAGAAAGGTCGGTAAGGATCAAAAGGCATGTTTATGACAGGAAATGAGAAAAAGGTGTTAATGGAAGGATACCCAAGGGGCATGGGAAAATATTAGCGTACATAGGAGAAATGCCTTGTTTGTCAGTTTTGTAGTTTATATTGTTTTTGTTTAAGTTTATGTGTACACATTCCGAGATCTGTAGTCTTTTTTTGTTTCGTTGTGTAGAAAGAATTTTCGTGTCGTCGAAGTTAAAAGTGTGTTTTTGCGTAATGGCGTGTTTAGCAAGTGCAGATTTATTTTATTTTATTTATTAGTGATGGTTCGTTTATGTTGTGTAAGAGGTGAGTGAATGTCATTTATGGTTTCTCCTTTGTATACACCATTACAGGAAGGGGTTTGGCAAGGGACTTGGTAAACACAACGGGTGGTTTGTTCAAAAGGGATGGGATCTTTGAGTTTGGTATAGAGGGTTTTGAGTTTGTTGGTAGTTTTTAAACCAAAATTTTGTTTAAAAACTACCAACAAACGAAACGCGGTATACGTCCTGGCTATCTAATAAGGAAGAAGTGTTGTAAAAATGAACTAAATCGTTCTATCGGAAGGGGGATTTACTTTGTACTATGTTTGAATTGAATTGAAACAGGTGTTATTTATGTTTTTATTTTATTTGTCGACCTATATAGGTTATTTTAAGCAAATTATCCAGGAATGCACTCGACACTACCCAATTCTGAGGAAAGTGCTTAGTTATACAGCTCCTGCGTAACGGACTTTTTATATTTTAATTTATTTTCGTAATTTCTGAAATTCTATCTATTTCTGTAAAACGGTTAAAAATGCTTCCTTGGAATTGGTTTGAATCGATTCACCGTGCCAAAATTCCTACAAGAAGTAAAGTGTACCCGGGGGCCTATACTTGCCAAGCCGGTAAGATAAGGCGGAAGAAACAATGAATTTTTCAATTCGAACTTTTGAATCAGGCAATGTATTTTGGTTACCGGACCAGATGATATTATTTTTTTAAATTTGTAAACAACATGGACGGGTAATCTAAAGGATACAACGGTTTTCAAGCCGGAGTATGTATTTTCCATATTCCATAGAAAGGTCATAAGTTGGGTCGTTTCATACCTACGAGTGAGAATCTAATCCAAGACCTTTGACGCGGAGTGGTGCAGCCTTAGCACTTGCGGACATCGGACCTCCACAAATGATCCAATATCATTCATGTATGACGTGCCTAGATCTACTGATCCTTGATCTGATGGTGTTTCTCCTTGAAGATAGAGATCTGAAGGATGCCTTTCCGAACCGCTTCGTTCTCACAGACCATGCATAGGTCGAGAGTACGGGAGTATTTCCTGGCATTCCACGGAAGGTCAAAATCCTCGTTCCGATAAGCTGCTTTGAAAATGAATGAATGAAAAAAAAACTTTATTCTGGGACTTCGTCCCATAAGAATAAAAATAAGTACAAAATAAACAATAAACAAATTTAATCTAAAAATATAAATATGAATAAAGAAAAACAAAAGTATAAAAGAACAAAACAAAAAAAGCAACTAATACAAATATTATATGTGAAGCCTTAAATAATAAAATGAAATATAAGTAAATATGTACATTCATTGGAATGGGGCAATGATGATACAATGATCAGAGGGGGATGGGAATAAAATTAAAGAGTTTAAATAAACAAATAAATATTAAAAAGTTGAATAAATATTAAAGGAATGGGGGCTATAAAAAGATATAAACTAGGAAAATGCATAAACACGAGAAAAAAACAGCAATATAATTTACAAAGGTAATCAGGTCTTCCTGGTGGTGAAATTTTAAGAAGCGTCTTCCTGGGAGGATAGGAGAAAAGCAAAGAGGCGGGATTTAAAGACAGGTAAGGAAGGAGAGTGTCGAATGGAAAGAGGGATAGAGTTCCAGAAGGAGGAGGCTCGGGAGATGAAGGAACGGTCGAAGAAGGCTGTTTTATGAGTGGGAGGATAGAGATCGGAGGGACGGGAGCGGGTACCACGGGAATGGACAGTCGATTTAAACTGCAGGAGGTTGTAAATATAGGAAGGAGATTTGGAAGAAATGGTTTGGTAAAGGAAGGAACCTAGAAAATATTGTCGTCGAATTGATGGAAATAGCCACTTCAACTCGGAATACCGGTGTGAAATATGGGCATCCGTGGGGGTATCGAGGATAAATCTGAGAAAACTGTTCATTAATCGCTTAAGACGAACCTCAAGCTCCCCAGTGAGCCCTCCATAAACCAGGCAACCATAGTCGAAGTGGGGGAACACTAGAGAAGATACAAGAAGCTGACGTGTAGGAGTAGGGAGGAGGTGACGGGAACGGTTAAATAGTTTAAGGGTGGCTATGGAGCGACGAGTGATTAGGGATAAGTGATTTTTCCAGGATAGGTTTTGATCGAAAACAAGGCCCAGGTTCTTGGCAGTGGAAACATATTGAATAGGACTGGAGTCAATGGTGAAGGAAGGGAGGATAGGAGGGAGAGATTTCAAGAGGGGAGCTGAGCCTATCACTATCGCTTTGGACTTTTCAGCATTCATCAATAATTTGTTGGTCTTGGCCCAAGCTGTGATCCTGTCCAAGTCTTCCTGAATTTTTCTTGTTGCTTCTAATAGCTCAGAGGGGGGGAAGGAAAGGTAGATTTGGGAATCATCGGCATACATGTGGAAGTTGCAAAATAGGATAGAGGATGGGAGATCATTTATGTAGGCTGCAAACAGTGTTGGGGATAGAGAGGATCCCTGTGCGACACCTCGGTCTAGTGTAAGGGAGGAGGATTGGGGTTTGTTTGGAATGGCTACTGATTGGGAGCGGTTAGAAATGAAGGATTGAAACCAGGTCAGAGCACTGTTAGAGAAAGAAAAAGATTGAAGTTTTGAAAGGAGTATGTCATGGTCAATGGTATCGAACGCTTTACTGAAATCTAGGAGTATAAGGATGGAAATTCTTTTGAGATCAATAGCGGATTGGAGGTCGTGCGTAATTTTTAGAAGTGCGGATTGGGTGGAGTAACCTGGACGAAAGCCAGATTGGTGGGAGTTTAAGCGGGGTTGTAGAAAGACGGATATTTGGGATTGTACGAGGCGTTCAAGTGGTTTAGAAAGATTGGAAAGGATAGAAATAGGACGGAAGTCGGTGGGAACAATTGGATTGGAAATTTTGTTTAAGGGATGAACAATTGCTTTCTTCCATGATGTGGGAAAGACGGAGTTTTGCAAAGAATAATTGTATATGTGGAGTAGGTGGGGTAGGATAACAGGAAGGGAAAGTTTAATAAGCTCCACGGGTATACTGTCCGAACCTTTGGACTTAGAATGTGATTTCATGACAGCTTTGAGGAGTTCTGAAGGAGATATATCTAAGAAATAAAAATTATCAGAGTTAAAGGTATTAGAAGGAACAAAGGGCGTGGAAGGAGTAGTTGAGGAGGAGACGGCACTGAAATGGTTATTCAGCTCGTCGGGTGTAACATGGATGGTGGGAGTGGGTTTAGTCTTTGCGAGGGAAAGGCTACGAAGGGTGTTCCAGAGGGAGCGGGAGTCGGAAGCTGAGGAGAGGGAGGTCTGGTAATACAGGGAACGAGCGCGGCGAAGGGTGGATTGAGTGAGGTTACGGAGTGATTTGAAGGTCTTCAGGTCCTCTGGGTGTCCAGTACGGATTGATCGTCGTCTTGCAGCATTACGTCTTCTCATCATTTCTTTAATTTCGGGAGTGAGCCACGGAGCAGGGGGACGGCGAGCGAGGATTGTCTTTACAGGAGCATGTTTATCAAGGATGGCAAGGAGGTTCGAGGTTAGAAAATCGACTTTGGCATCAATGGAGGGATAGGAATGAATGAGTGACCAATCTACTCCAGATAAGTCAGGCTCAAGGGATTCAAAGGTAAGAGAGTTGAGGTTTCGATAGGAGATGGTTTTAGGGGTAAAAGAGGGCATTTGGATGTTATAGGATATGGAAATAAGATCATGTGCTGAAAGGAATGGAACCGGATACTGGTAGAAGGATAGAAGGTGACTCGGAGAGTCAACAAGGAAGTAGTCGAGAAGGGTATTAGAAGTAGAGGTGTGGTGAGTAGGTGAGAATGGGACTACGTATAGCCCTAGGGAGGAGGTGAGGGATTCAAGGAAACGCTTATCAGGGGAATTAGACAGGAAGTTGATATTTAGGTCCCCGGCTAGGATGGTGTGATCATAGGAAGGGATAAGTTTTAGAAGAAGATCTTCGAAATCGTGCTCGAAAGGCGTGTTGGGAGGACGGTAAACTACTACCACAAGGATACGAGAGGATGAAGAGGATACTTCTGCAAAAAGATACTCGATGCGAGGATGGCCCAGAGAGGGTGAAATGTGAAGGATACGGGAGCGGAGACTACCGTGCACGTATAGAGCGACCCCAACTATGCTTTGGTATACCACCAACTACCAACTACCTATAGGTATACCACCAACTGCCAACTAGCTACATACAGGTATGCGATAGGAAGCATTGGTTTAGTTGAGGGCAAGTTAGGCCCATTGGAAGAGAATGTTATGGAGGTCATGATTTCGAATCTCTACCAGATGGTACAGAATGGTTTTATAATGAGATGGAGATAGTTAGCCGTCACTGGGGAAATTACCTGAAAGGGAGAACAAATGGTGAAAAACACACAGACGGAAAGAGCCATGGAAAAAACTATGTGGAGGTCCGGAGAGCTTGTGCATAATATATAAGTAGATAGGAGATACGCCTTGTTTGTAGGTTTTGTTATTTAAATTAAAGTGTACGCATTCAGAGATTTTCTGAATCGTCGAAGTTGAATGTGTGTTGTTAGCCCGGTTGCTCCCTACCGAAGAATTAGTCGATTAATTGGAGACCGGTGGTTAAGCTAAGGCCGAAGAAAGAGTGGATTCTTCAATTCGAACTATTGAATAAGGCAATGTATTTTTGTACCGTAATTTCATAAAAATCGGAGCATTTTTGAGCCGTTCAGAGATGGAACACACACACACACACACGCACACACATATATATATATATATATATATATATATGAGCGCGTTTCCTCCCCACCTCCTTAGAGTGGAACCACGCTTATGAGCTTAACACCAAGAAGCAATCCGGAACTGCCGACTAGAAAATTTCAAGTTTCAGAACCCATAGACCACGAAAATGAAACAACGTACGAAAATGAGAAACGTATTTTTAATAGTGTTTTCCTGCAGCGAACATTGAGGAGGCGAGGTCATTTCCGCTTAGGATACTGTCAGTTACATGTGGAGGCTCCTTAAATCTTCCTTATCTTCAAGATTTTATTTTGTATCCTTCACCAAAGCTCAAAATCCAACAATAATTGCTTCTTTCACTACTAATGACACTGGGAATATGAACGGAAATGCGCTAAGATAACGCAGTTAAGATTCGTGACTTTTCTTTAGTATTTGCTTGTTTTTCATGGGCAGATCTGTCAACGACTTAATTCTTGACAGTTAGTTTGTGTCGTGAAGGCGGGTGTTTTCTTGCTGAAGATGGCTGCCAATGAACGTGCCGTAATGTTCTAAATATAAATCTTCAAGAAAATCTGATGGTTTTCTTGCTGAAGATGGCTGCCAATGAACGTGCCGTAATGTTCTAAATATAAATCTTCAAGAAAATCTGATGGTTTTCTTGCTGAAGACGGCTGCCAATGAACGTGCCGTAATGTTCTAAATATAAATCTTCAAGAAAATCTGATGGTTTTCTTGCTGAAGATGGCTGCCAATGAACGTGCCGTAATGTTCTAAATATAAATCTTCAAGAAAATCTGATGGTTTTCTTGCTGAAGATGGCTGCCAATGAACGTGCCGTAATGTTCTAAATATAAATCTTCAAGAAAATCTGATGGTTTTCTTGCTGAAGATGGCTGCCAATGAACGTGCCGTAATGTTCTAAATATAAATCTTCAAGAAAATCTGATGGTTTTCTTGCTGAAGATGGCTGCCAATGAACGTGCCGTAATGTACTAAATATAAATCTTCAAGATAATCTGATGGTTTTCTTGCTCAAGATGGCTGCCAATGAACGTGCCGTAATGTTCTAAATATAAATCTTCAAGAAAATCTGATGGCTTTCTTGCTGAAGATGGCTGCCAATGAACGTGCCGTAATGTTCTAAATATAAATCTTCAAGAAAATCTGATGGTTTTCTTGCTGAAGATGGCTGCCAATGAACGTGCCGTAATGTTCTAAATATAAATCTTCAAGAAAATCTGATGGTTTTCTTGCTGAAGATGGCTGCCAATGAACGTGCCGTAATGTTCTAAATATAAATCTTCAAGAAAATCTGATGGTTTTCTTGCTGAAGATGGCTGCCAATGAACGTGCCGTAATGTTCTAAATATAAATCTTCAAGAAAATCTGATGGTTTTCTTGCTGAAGATGGCTGCCAATGAACGTGCCGTAATGTTCTAAATATAAATCTTCAAGAAAATCTGATGGTTTTCTTGCTGAAGATGGCTGCCAATGAACGTGCCGTAATGTACTAAATATAAATCTTCAAGAAAATCTGATGGTTTTCTTGCTGAAGATGGCTGCCAATGAACGTGCCGTAATGTTCTAAATATAAATCTTCAAGAAAATCTGATGGTTTTCTTGCTGAAGATGGCTGCCAATGAACGTGCCGTAATGTTCTAAATATAAATCTTCAAGAAAATCTGATGGTTTTCTTGCTGAAGATGGCTGCCAATGAACGTGCCGTAATGTTCTAAATATAAATCTTCAAGAAAATCTGATGGTTTTCTTGCTGAAGATGGCTGCCAATGAACGTGCCGTAATGTTCTAAATATAAATCTTCAAGAAAATCTGATGGTTTTCTTGCTGAAGATGGCTGCCAATGAACGTGCCGTAATGTACTAAATATAAATCTTCAAGAAAATCTGATGGTTTTCTTGCTGAAGATGGCTGCCAATGAACGTGCCGTAATGTTCTAAATATAAATCTTCAAGAAAATCTGATGGTTTTCTTGCTGAAGATGGCTGCCAATGAACGTGCCGTAATGTTCTAAATATAAATCTTCAAGAAAATCTGATGGTTTTCTTGCTGAAGATGGCTGCCAATGAACGTGCCGTAATGTTCTAAATATAAATCTTCAAGAAAATCTGATGGTTTTCTTGCTGAAGATGGCTGCCAATGAACGTGCCGTAATATTCTAAATATAAATCTTCAAGAAAATCTGATGGTTTTCTTGCTGAAGATGGCTGCCAATGAACGTGCCGTAATGTACTAAATATAAATCTTCAAGAAAATCTGATGGTTTTCTTGCTGAAGATGGCTGCCAATGAACGAGCCGTAATGTTCTAAATATAAATCTTCAAGAAAATCTGATGGTTTTCTTGCTGAAGATGGCTGCCAATGAACGTGCCGTAATGTTCTAAATATAAATCTTCAAGAAAATCTGATGGTTTTCTTGCTGAAGATGGCTTCCAATGAACGTGCCGTAATGTTCTAAATATAAATCTTCAAGAAAATCTGATGGTTTTCTTGCTGAAGATGGCTGCCAATGAACGTGCCGTAATGTTCTAAATATAAATCTTCAAGAAAATCTGATGGTTTTCTTGCTGAAGATGGCTGCCAATGAACGTGCCGTAATGTACTAAATATAAATCTTCAAGAAAATCTGATGGTTTTCTTGCTGAAGATGGCTGCCAATGAACGTGCCGTAATGTTCTAAATATAAATCTTCAAGAAAATCTGATGGTTATCTTGCTGAAGATGGCTGCCAATGAACGTGCCGTAATGTTCTAAATATAAATCTTCAAGAAAATCTGATGGTTTTCTTGCTGAAGATGGCTGCCAATGAACGTGCCGTAATGTTCTAAATATAAATCATCAAGAAAATCTGATGGTTTTCTTGCTGAAGATGGCTGCCAATGAACGTGCCGTAATGTTCTAAATATAAATCTTCAAGAAAATCTGATGGTTTTCTTGCTGAAGATGGCTGCCAATGAACGTGCCGTAATGTTCTAAATATAAATCTTCAAGAAAATCTGATGGTTTTCTTGCTGAAGATGGCTGCCAATGAACGTGCCGTAATGTATTAAATATAAATCTTCAAGAAAATCTGATGGTTTTCTTGCTGAAGATGGCTGCCAATGAACGTGCCGTAATGTACTAAATATAAATCTTCAAGAAAATCTGATGGTTTTCTTGCTGAAGATGGCTGCCAATGAACGTGCCGTAATGTACTAAATATAAATCTTCAAGAAAATCTGATGGTTTTCTTGCTGAAGATGGCTGCCAATGAACGTGCCGTAATGTACTAAATATAAATCTTCAAGAAAATCTGATGGTTTTCTTGCTGAAGATGGCTGCCAATGAACGTGCCGTAATGTACTAAATATAAATCATCAAGAAAATCTGATGGTTTTCTTGCTGAAGATGGCTGCCAATGAACGTGCCGTAATGTACTAAATATAAATCTTCAAGAAAATCTGATGGTTTTCTTGCTGAAGATGGCTGCCAATGAACGTGCCGTAATGTACTAAATATAAATCTTCAAGAAAATCTGATGGTTTTCTTGCTGAAGATGGCTGCCAATGAACGTGCCGTAATGTTCTAAATATAAATCTTCAAGAAAATCTGATGGTTTTCTTGCTGAAGATGGCTGCCAATGAACGTGCCGTAATGTTCTAAATATAAATCTTCAAGAAATTCTGATGGTTTTCTTGCTGAAGATGGCTGCCAATGAACGTGCCGTAATGTTCTAAATATAAATCTTCAAGAAAATCTGATGGTTTTCTTGCTGAAGATGGCTGCCAATGAACGTGCCGTAATGTACTAAATATAAATCTTCAAGAAAATCTGATGGTTTTCTTGCTGAAGATGGCTGCCAATGAACGTGCCGTAATGTTCTAAATATAAATCTTCAAGAAAATCTGATGGTTTTCTTGCTGAAGATGGCTGCCAATGAACGTGCCGTAATGTTCTAAATATAAATCTTCAAGAAAATCTGATGGTTTTCTTGCTGAAGATGGCTGCCAATGAACGTGCCGTAATGTTCTAAATATAAATCTTCAAGAAAATCTGATGGTTTTCTTGCTGAAGATGGCTGCCAATGAACGTGCCGTAATGTTCTAAATATAAATCTTCAAGAAAATCTGATGGTTTTCTTGCTGAAGATGGCTGCCAATGAACGTGCCGTAATGTACTAAATATAAATCTTCAAGAAAATCTGATGGTTTTCTTGCTGAAGATGGCTGCCAATGAACGTGCCGTAATGTTCTAAATATAAATCTTCAAGAAAATCTGATGGTTTTCTTGCTGAAGATGGCTGCCAATGAACGTGCCGTAATGTTCTAAATATAAATCTTCAAGAAAATCTGATGGTTTTCTTGCTGAAGATGGCTGCCAATGAACGTGCCGTAATGTTCTAAATATAAATCTTCAAGAAAATCTGATGGTTTTCTTGCTGAAGATGGCTGCCAATGAACGTGCTGTAATGTTCTAAATATAAATCTTCAAGAAAATCTGATGGTTTTCTTGCTGAAGATGGCTGCCAATGAACGTGCCGTAATGTTCTAAATATAAATCTTCAAGAAAATCTGATGGTTTTCTTGCTGAAGATGGCTGCCAATGAACGTGCCGTAATGTTCTAAATATAAATCTTCAAGAAAATCTGATGGTTTTCTTGCTGAAGATGGCTGCCAATGAACGTGCCGTAATGTTCTAAATATAAATCTTCAAGAAAATCTGATGGTTTTCTTGCTGAAGATGGCTGCCAATGAACGTGCCGTAATGTTCTAAATATAAATCTTCAAGAAAATCTGATGGTTTTCTTGCTGAAGATGGCTGCCAATGAACGTGCCGTAATGTATTAAATATAAATCTTCAAGAAAATCTGATGGTTTTCTTGCTGAAGATGGCTGCCAATGAACGTGCCGTAATGTACTAAATATAAATCTTCAAGAAAATCTGATGGTTTTCTTGCTGAAGATGGCTGCCAATGAACGTGCCGTAATGTACTAAATATAAATCTTCAAGAAAATCTGAGGGTTTTCTTGCTGAAGATGGCTGCCAATGAACGTGCCGTAATGTTCTAAATATAAATCTTCAAGAAAATCTGATGGTTTTCTTGCTGAAGATGGCTGCCAATGAACGTGCCGTAATGTACTAAATATAAATCTTCAAGAAAATATGATGGTTTTCTTGCTGAAGATGGCTGCCAATGAACGTGCCGTAATGTTCTAAATATAAATCTTCAAGAAAATCTGATGGTTTTCTTGCTGAAGATGGCTGCCAATGAACGTGCCGTAATGTTCTAAATATAAATCTTCAAGAAAATCTGATGGTTTTCTTGCTGAAGATGGCTGCCAATGAACGTGCCGTAATGTACTAAATATAAATCTTCAAGAAAATCTGATGGTTTTCTTGCTGAAGATGGCTGCCAATGAACGTGCCGTAATGTTCTAAATATAAATCTTCAAGAAAATCTGATGGTTTTCTTGCTGAAGATGGCTGCCAATGAACGTGCCGTAATGTATTAAATATAAATCTTCAAGAAAATCTGATGGTTTTCTTGCTGAAGATGGCTGCCAATGAACGTGCCGTAATGTATTAAATATAAATCTTCAAGAAAATCTGATGGTTTTCTTGCTGAAGATGGCTGCCAATGAACGTGCCGTAATGTTCTAAATATAAATCTTCAAGAAAATCTGATGGTTTTCTTGCTGAAGATGGCTGCCAATGAACGTGCCGTAATGTTCTAAATATAAATCATCAAGAAAATCTGATGGTTTTCTTGCTGAAGATGGCTGCCAATGAACGTGCCGTAATGTTCTAAATATAAATCTTCAAGAAAATCTGATGGTTTTCTTGCTGAAGATGGCTGCCAATGAACGTGCCGTAATGTATTAAATATAAATCTTCAAGAAAATCTGATGGTTTTCTTGCTGAAGATGGCTGCCAATGAACGTGCCGTAATGTATTAAATATAAATCTTCAAGAAAATCTGATGGTTTTCTTGCTGAAGATGGCTGCCAATGAACGTGCCGTAATGTTCTAAATATAAATCTTCAAGAAAATCTGATGGTTTTCTTGCTGAAGATGGCTGCCAATGAACGTGCCGTAATGTTCTAAATATAAATCATCAAGAAAATCTGATGGTTTTCTTGCTGAAGATGGCTGCCAATGAACGTGCCGTAATGTTCTAAATATAAATCTTCAAGAAAATCTGATGGTTTTCTTGCTGAAGATGGCTGCCAATGAACGTGCCGTAATGTTCTAAATATAAATCTTCAAGAAAATCTGATGGTTTTCTTGCTGAAGATGGCTGCCAATGAACGTGCTGTAATGTTCTAAATATAAATCTTCAAGAAAATCTGATGGTTTTCTTGCTGAAGATGGCTGCCAATGAACGTGCCGTAATGTTCTAAATATAAATCTTCAAGAAAATCTGATGGTTTTCTTGCTGAAGATGGCTGCCAATGAACGTGCCGTAATGTATTAAATATAAATCTTCAAGAAAATCTGATGGTTTTCTTGCTGAAGATGGCTGCCAATGAACGTGCCGTAATGTTCTAAATATAAATCTTCAAGAAAATCTGATGGTTTTCTTGCTGAAGATGGCTGCCAATGAACGTGCCGTAATGTTCTAAATATAAATCATCAAGAAAATCTGATGGTTTTCTTGCTGAAGATGGCTGCCAATGAACGTGCCGTAATGTATTAAATATAAATCTTCAAGAAAATCTGATGGTTTTCTTGCTGAAGATGGCTGCCAATGAACGTGCCGTAATGTACTAAATATAAATCTTCAAGAAAATCTGATGGTTTTCTTGCTGAAGATGGCTGCCAATGAACGTGCCGTAATGTACTAAATATAAATCTTCAAGAAAATCTGATGGTTTTCTTGCTGAAGATGGCTGCCAATGAACGTGCCGTAATGTACTAAATATAAATCTTCAAGAAAATCTGATGGTTTTCTTGCTGAAGATGGCTGCCAATGAACGTGCCGTAATGTACTAAATATAAATCTTCAAGAAAATCTGATGGTTTTCTTGCTGAAGATGGCTGCCAATGAACGTGCCGTAATGTACTAAATATAAATCTTCAAGAAAATCTGATGGTTTTCTTGCTGAAGATGGCTGCCAATGAACGTGCCGTAATGTACTAAATATAAATCTTCAAGAAAATCTGAGGGTTTTCTTGCTGAAGATGGCTGCCAATGAACGTGCCGTAATGTTCTAAATATAAATCTTCAAGAAAATCTGATGGTTTTCTTGCTGAAGATGGCTGCCAATGAACGTGCCGTAATGTACTAAATATAAATCTTCAAGAAAATCTGATGGTTTTCTTGCTGAAGATGGCTGCCAATGAACGTGCCGTAATGTTCTAAATATAAATCTTCAAGAAAATCTGATGGTTTTCTTGCTGAAGATGGCTGCCAATGAACGTGCCGTAATGTTCTAAATATAAATCTTCAAGAAAATCTGATGGTTTTCTTGCTGAAGATGGCTGCCAATGAACGTGCCGTAATGTACTAAATATAAATCTTCAAGAAAATCTGATGGTTTTCTTGCTGAAGATGGCTGCCAATGAACGTGCCGTAATGTTCTAAATATAAATCTTCAAGAAAATCTGATGGTTTTCTTGCTGAAGATGGCTGCCAATGAACGTGCCGTAATGTATTAAATATAAATCTTCAAGAAAATCTGATGGTTTTCTTGCTGAAGATGGCTGCCAATGAACGTGCCGTAATGTATTAAATATAAATCTTCAAGAAAATCTGATGGTTTTCTTGCTGAAGATGGCTGCCAATGAACGTGCCGTAATGTTCTAAATATAAATCTTCAAGAAAATCTGATGGTTTTCTTGCTGAAGATGGCTGCCAATGAACGTGCCGTAATGTTCTAAATATAAATCATCAAGAAAATCTGATGGTTTTCTTGCTGAAGATGGCTGCCAATGAACGTGCCGTAATGTTCTAAATATAAATCTTCAAGAAAATCTGATGGTTTTCTTGCTGAAGATGGCTGCCAATGAACGTGCCGTAATGTATTAAATATAAATATTCAAGAAAATCTGATGGTTTTCTTGCTGAAGATGGCTGCCAATGAACGTGCCGTAATGTTCTAAATATAAATCTTCAAGAAAATCTGATGGTTTTCTTGCTGAAGATGGCTGCCAATGAACGTGCCGTAATGTACTAAATATAAATCTTCAAGAAAATCTGATGGTTTTCTTGCTGAAGATGGCTGCCAATGAACGTGCCGTAATGTTCTAAATATAAATCTTCAAGAAAATCTGATGGTTTTCTTGCTGAAGATGGCTGCCAATGAACGTGCCGTAATGTTCTAAATATAAATCATCAAGAAAATCTGATGGTTTTCTTGCTGAAGATGGCTGCCAATGAACGTGCCGTAATGTTCTAAGTATAAATCTTCAAGAAAATCTGATGGTTTTCTTGCTGAAGATGGCTGCCAATGAACGTGCCGTAATGTTCTAAATATAAATCTTCAAGAAAATCTGATGGTTTTCTTGCTGAAGATGGCTGCCAATGAACGTGCCGTAATGTATTAAATATAAATCTTCAAGAAAATCTGATGGTTTTCTTGCTGAAGATGGCTGCCAATGAACGTGCCGTAATGTTCTAAATATAAATCTTCAAGAAAAAAAATGTTCTAAATATTATTATTATTATCTGATTTTTTTTGTTAGCCAAATTCCAACTGTTCCCTGACTTCTTATCAGAAATATTTTATATTCTAGTATTATCGTTTAATGTTCCTACGGGTGCGAGATCGTCCCTAGGCCCACTTAGCAATAATCTCCTACATTACTGACCAAACTATCTCCCTAGTCTGGTGTATGAACAAGATTCAAGTACCTGTGTCTTGTACCAGGGACCCTCCTGGCTGGTTCTGATACTGATGGTTATGTTGCACGATGTAGAGTACGTAGGACGGAACTAACCCTCATTATTGAATCATCAATTTCCGGCCTAAGCTAAGGGCTTAAGCATCTGTCAGAATTAATCTACTGGCTCATATGCAAATTCAGGGATTAACAAAACCAGGGATTTATACTCCCCGTATCATTTTTCATTCCTCCATATTTAATTATTAACAAATTTAATGAAAAGAAAATACTATTTATGGGTTAAGGTAAATACTATTTATGGGTTAAGGTAAATACTATTTATGGGTTAAGGAAAATACTACTTATGGGTTAAGGTAAATACTATTTATGGGTTAAGGAAAATACCATTTATGGGTTAAGGTAAATACTATTTATGGGTTAAGGAAAATACTATTTATGGGTTAAGGAAAATACTATTTATGGGTTAAGGAAAATACTATTTATGGTTTAAGGAAAATACTAGTTATGGGTTAAGGTAAATACTATTTATAGGTTAAGGTAAATACTATTTATGGGTTAAGGTAAATACTATTTATGGGTTAAGGTAAATACTATTTATAGGTTAAGGTAAATACTATTTATGGGTTAAGGTAAATACTATTTATGGGTTAGGGAAAATACTATTTATAGGTTAAGGTAAATACTATTTATGGGTTAAGGTAAATACTATTTATGGGTTAAGGTAAATACTATTTATGGGTTAAGGTAAATACTATTTATGGGTTAAGGTAAATACTATTTATGGGTTAAGGTAAATACTATTTATGGGTTAAGGTAAATACTATTTATGGGTTAAGGTAAATACTATTTATGGGTTAAGGTAAATACTATTTATGGGTTAAGGTAAATACTATTTATGGGTTAAGGTAAATACTATTTATGGGTTAAGGTAAATACTATTTATGGGTTAAGGTAAATACTATTTATGGGTTAAGGTAAATACTATTTATGGGTTAAGGTAAATACTATTTATGGGTTAAGGTAAATACTATTTATGGGTTAAGGTAAATACTATTTATGGGTTAAGGTAAATACTATTTATGGGTTAAGGTAAATACTATTTATGGGTTAAGGTAAATACTATTTATGGGTTAAGGTAAATACTATTTATGGGTTAGGGAAAATACTATTTATAGGTTAAGGTAAATACTATTTATGGGTTAAGGTAAATACTATTTATGGGTTAAGGTAAATACTATTTATGGGTTAAGGTAAATACTATTTATGGGTTAAGGTAAATACTATTTATGGGTTAAGGTAAATACTATTTATGGGTTAAGGTAAATACTATTTATGGGTTAAGGTAAATACTATTTATGGGTTAAGGTAAATACTATTTATGGGTTAAGGTAAATACTATTTATGGGTTAAGGTAAATACTATTTATGGGTTAAGGTAAATACTATTTATGGGTTAAGGTAAATACTATTTATGGGTTAAGGTAAATACTATTTATGGGTTAAGGTAAATACTATTTATGGGTTAAGGTAAATACTATTTATGGGTTAAGGTAAATACTATTTATGGGTTAAGGTAAATACTATTTATGGGTTAAGGAAAATGAAACAGGACGTGAGTGTCTGGGAGTCAAGGAATTGTAGGACTCCAAGTGAAGAAGTATGTTTTATGCTACGGATAGGCTATACAAATAACTCCAAAGAAGTCTTGGGCATTCTACACAAAATGCATAACTCTAGGTAGCCCATATATACATATATTTATATATGCTCTCTAGGTCCCAGGCGAATGGTCTGATTTTGATTAAATTTGGTACAAAAGTTTTTCGTCGAATTTGAAAGATCAAGTTCGTTAACCAGCAAAATCCGTTCTACAGAACATGGTTTTTGGAGCGAAATTTGAGCAAAAAAAAAAACCGTTCCGCTTACTTAATCTGCTTGCAAGTACTCGTTTATTGGTTTATTGGCCTAGAAAAAAGAATGAAACCATTTTTACGGCGATAGCTTTAACCGGTATTGAGAAAATTGGAAACATAGTTGTCGAAAGAAGTTTTTGGTATGGGTACTTAGAATCATGGGATTCAGTTGAAACATTTTCTGCATGTTTTAAATTCATATAAACAAAGATTTTAAATTTTGGTTAGATTTGGAGTTAAGGAAGGATTAGAGACATGAAACATATTGGGAACTTCGTACGTTTTCTTTAATATCTCGAAAACGGTTGAGAATCTTAATAAGCGGAAGGATACCATTCGAAAGATTACTAAATGCTCTACAAAAAAGGCTCTGAAGAAATTTTGATCAGGCATTTTCAATCGGAGAAATGTGTGCATAAGACTTCAAATGTGTTTGTTAGCACTTTCCTCCGAAGGAAAGTAGCTATTGAGGTTGGACTCATGACGGAATTTTTGAAAAATTTCTTCAAATCTTTATCGATCCTACCTAGTAGACACCGAAAATGACCCCCGTTAAAATTTATATATATATATATCTACATATATATATATATATATATATATATATATATATATATATATATATATATATGTCTGTTAGCACGATAGAGGCCAGAGTTTTTGTTTTTTCGTCACGAAACTTGGTATATAGCATTCAATTAGCAAACGATTGAACGAGTTCGTTAACCACCAAAGTCGGTCCACCGGAAGGGGGGGTTTACCCCAAACCCAAAACACTAATTTGACTATGTCAGCCGTAATATTTGTTATATTTCAACGAAACTTGGTATTCGTAGTGGTAATATAGAGAGAAAAGTGAGATATAAAACGGAACTAAATCGGTTCATTAGAAGGGGGGGTTTACTTCGGACCCACAATACCAATTCGCCGCTACCAGCCGTAATTTTTGGTATATTTCGACGAAACTCGGTATTCGTAGTGGTAATCTACAGGTAAATATGTGTTGTAAAAATAAACTAAATCGGTTCATTAGAAGGGGGGGTTTACTCCGGACCCAAATTCCTAATATACTCATACCGGTCGTAATTTCTGCTGTATTGTAACGAAACGCGGTATACGTCGTGGGTAACTCATGAGAAAGAAGCTGAATCGGTCAATCTGAAAGCGGGGGTTTAATTTGTAATATATTTCAATAGAAAAGCCAGCCAGACGTAGGTCCACAAAGCGCTTTCTACCACTAGAGTGACTATCCTGTTCCTGCCTTAGATCAAAATACGATAATATGAGGTTTTTTGTATTTATTACGTAGTGTAATAGGTACCATGTGTAAACATAACTCTGGAAGCAAATTAATAATTGATCAGCTACTCATTACAAATTTAAAAGAGAACTATTCATGTTTTTATTTTATTTATGTAGGATATTTTAAGCAAATTGTTCTGGAAAGCAGTCTACACTACCCAAATACTGAGGAAAGTGCTTAGTTATGCAGCTCCTGCGTGACGGACTTTTTTGTTCTTTTGAACGGGTTTTCGGAGTTTTTTAGGTCACTTTTTATTTATTTATTTTTTTTTTTAATCCATTTATTTATAGAATTAGTATTATAGTAGAAGAAGTCAAGAAAATTAGAAACGTTTTGTTATTTGTTTTGATATTTGATACTGTGAAATAACTATTTGTAGTATTCGGGCTGGCCAACCAAGCTGTAGGTTGGGATTCCAGGTAAAAGGGTACGCTGGCCCTTTGTAACGGCCCGTAAAGGGATTTCACGAATCCTCGAACCAAAATAATAACTGTTTCTATTTCAATCATTCAAAATTAGACTAGGGATAAGAACGGAAACGCGCTAACGGACGCAGTTCCTGCGATTCGGAGTTTTTTTTACCTCATTTGGAGAAATCAGAGCTTAAATTTAGAAATAGACGGTTTCCTTCTTTTGAAGGGTTTTTAATTAGCTGTGGTTTTTGTTTTTAATTGCATTTAAAAGTCTACTGTCATTTCCTTCTGCATTGTTGACACTTAAATCTCTCTTTCCTTCGAGATATTATTAGAATAATGGTTTCATAAAGCATCAAAAGAAAAAGTCCGTCACGCAGGAGCTGCATAACTAAGCACTTTCCTCAGAATTTGGGTAGTGTAGACTGCTTTCCAGAACAATTTGCTTAAAATATCCTACATAAATAAAATAAAAACGTGAATAGTTCTCATTTTGTAATGAGTAACTAATCAATTATTAATCTGCTTCCAGAGTTATGTATACACATGGTACCTACTACACTACGTAATAAATACAAAAATCCTCATATTATCGTATTTTGATCTAACGCAGGAACAGGATACAGTCACTCTAGTGGTAGAAAGCGCTCCTTGCGGCGGCTTTGTGAACCTACGTCTGCCGGCTTTTCTATTCAAATATATTACAAATTAAACCCCCGCTTTCCGATTGACCGATTCAGCTCATTTTTACAACACTTCTTTCTCATGAGTTACCCACGACGTATACCGCGTTTCGTTACAATACAGCAGAAATTACGACCGGTATGAGTATATTAGGAATTTGGGTCCGGAGTAAACCCCCCCTTCTAATGAACCGATTTAGTTTATTTTTACAACACACATTTACCTGTGGATTAGCACTACGAATACCGAGTTTCGTCGAAATATACCAAAAATCACGGCTGGTAGTGGCGAATTGGTATTGTGGGTCCGGAGTAAACCCCCCCTTCTAATGAACCGATTTAGTTCATTTTTATATCTCACTTTTCTCTCCATATTACCACTACGAATACACAGTTTCGTTGAAATATAACAAATATTATGGCTGACATAGTCAAATAAGTGTTTTGGGTTCGGGGTAAACCCCCCCTTCCGGTGGACCGACTTTGATGGTTAACGAACTCGTTCAATCGTTTGCTAATTGAATGCTATATACCAAGTTTCGTGACGAAAAAACAAAAACTCTGGCCGCTATCGTGTTAACAGACACACATATATATATATATATATATATATATATATATATATATATATATATATATATATATATATATATATATAAATTTTAACGGGGGTCATTTTCGGTGTCTACTAGGTAGGATCGATAAAGATTTGAAGAAATTTTTCAAAAATTCCGTCATGAGTGCAACCTCAATAGCTACTTTCCTTCGGAGGAAAGTGCTAAAAGCTAGTTACAACGTCTTAAGGGGTAATACAATTCAAGTCATTTTCTTCAATTTATGGATAATAAATAAACCAATATTTTTCAATTCTGTATGCCATAGGTTTTATATGGGATATTCAAGTATCCAAGTAAAAAAAGCTTTAATTCTTCGAAAACAAAATGGCGGCGCTGTATCTGACGAACGGAAACACTCTTTTTTCACGTGCGTTAGTTTGCAGGTGGCAATTTTTAATCTAGATCAAAAAACTAATATATTTTTTTAAAGAGAAGGTTAAATATAGTAAAGTACATAGGATTTTTAATATTTTTTTTTTTTTTTCGTAAATGGTGAACAATTCATAATTTTCTTCTAAAAACTCCGTCGGTCATAAAATTACTAGCAAATATCCATAGGAATGTGCAGTTAAAATTTGAAGTTTATCGGGAGGGAATTGAAAGGGCTAGAGTATCGCCCGAAGTGAAAATTATAGCTTTGAGGAAATCTACTTTTAAAGTTTAATGCACCAAACAATTTCTTTTATTTTTTTTCTTTTTAAATATTTTTTCAGAATTTCAATCAATCAAATAATTTATTTGTTTTTGAGAATGTTTCCCATACAAATAGAGTGTGTACTATTCATAAATATACATAGAATTTTATAATTCTTTACATTGACCAGTTCCAAAAATCCCCCCAAAAAAACTTTACAAACATAAATTAATTTAAAAAAATATATATATAGAGAGAAAACTTTATTTAAAAAATATATATTTATATAACGTACATTTCTCCTATGTACGCTAATATTTTCCAAAAACTCTCCCGACCTCCCACTTAGATTTTTCCCATGCCCCTTGGGTATCCTTCCATTAACTCCTTTTTCTCCTTTCCTGTCATAAAAATGTCATAAACATGCCTTTTGATCCTTACCGCCCTTTCTCCCACCACCTGCAGTTTCCAGTTACATATACCCCAGTAGATTCCTTTTTCCTTAGACACTTTCACAATGGTTACTTAATTGCCAACCTTGGTCTTCCTCTGCCGCTCGGCATTTCCATTGGTATGTAGTATCTTATTTCTTTGTAAAATTAATTAATGTTACTATCAGCTACTATATTTGTCATTGGTATGTAGTTTCTTATTTCTTTGTAAAATCCATTAATGTTACTAATTACTATTAAAATCAATTATTGTGCCTATTTATTTTTTCATTCTACTCATTCTAAGAATTTAAGACGATATGTTCTTTTATAAGTTAATTGTATTTATAGTTCTGTTACCTATCACAATTATAAACTTTTTTTTTGTTTCTGTATTAATTTCTTTTTTTGCCATTTTAGCTGACGAAGGCTACCAATGAGTAGCCGAAACGTCCGAAATATAGATTTTTTAAAACAAAATCATATTGAGGTTTATTTAGCCGAATCCCAACCATTCCATCTTTTTACATATCTCCTGTATGGTGAATAGATTGGGCAACAGCAATGGAATTGTTGAAGGGTTTCATTGGTCTGAAGGTTACAAATATTGCATGGATCTTGTGGTGTTAATTGGGAAGAAGTTCTATGGTATGAAAGTCTGACAAATTTTACGCTGGATGTTGGAATTTTAGTTAGATATGTTTTCATAATTTCTTGCAATAAAGATAAAAACATGGTTTTTAAATTTGAAATTTATCGAGACTTTAGTTGAAAAATCGAATTTGTAGCACATTTATAAACTGTTCCGATAGATAAGCATTCGTGGATGTCATTTTTGATTAGTTAAGGAAGCAGTAAGCTCATAATATGCAAGGTAGTAATACTCCTTAATTTAGTATAAGAAGGGCGAAAATCATTCTGCTACGAGAAACGTTTCGAAGCAATTAGGATTCTTAGCTTTAATTCTCCACTTTCTACCTTGAGTAAGAGCACTTTTTTACAGTTTACATTTTATTGAGTTGAACAAATAACTTGAATATTGATCAATGAATTTGTCCCTAATGATTGTGGATTGAAGTGGCCGACTTGGAAGGAACGACCTCTTGGTGAGTGGTTGTTTGGTGAAGTGTCGAGATGAGTGAGTACACTCACCAAGTTTTGAGTGGGTCTCCTTCGTTAACTGCCCCTCCAAAACATCACTTCCTCTTCGCCCTCCTTTACTTCCACCAATCCTAACGCAGATAAATACGCATTAGTCCGAGCTAATGAACCCCATTATCCTAAACCTGCATTAATGTCGCCAACTACTATAAATCATCTCTTATCTTCATTTACTGTAACAGTAGCACTCTCCCAGAGAATGTACCTATTCAGGTTGCACTTATTAAAGAATTTTTGAAATATTTCTTCAATTCATTATCGATCCTGCCTATTAGATATCGAATATAACCCCCGTTATAATTTATATTATATATACTTGACTCATTATCTGGAGCTCTTAAAAGAGATTTTTTCTTATAGCGTCGTTGTTTTGGGGTTGGACTCTGATCACAGACCGTCCCTAGGTCCACCCATTCTTTAATTTATTTAATGGGTACCAGCAAAAGGGAGAATCATGCGACTGGAACATAGTACTGATCTCCCTAGTTTGCGAGAATCTGATACCCCGACAGTATCTGCCCCTCTGGGCCTTTGTGGCACACATTTATATATATATATATATATATATATATATATATATATATATATATATGTCTGTGTGTGCATGTATTATAAATAGATAACACAATACGACTGTTCATTAAAAACTTATGTTCGAACTATTTTGATTTTTAATATTTTTTCTTCAATTCAATTTATTGTTAACTTATACATAACTGAGATTTTGAAACGGGTTATGTACGAGTAAGCAATCCAGGACGAGCCTCACCGTAGAATGCCTCTCATGCCACCCTACGTGTCGTTGTATTATAATAGCAGTCCCGAGTCAGTAACGAAACTCCGAATGGTTGTAAGGTTCAACTCGAGTATCCTCCTTGGATTACCAATGTCCGTTTTGAAGTGCAGATATCTCTTGGCTGCAAGTGCCGTACAACTGCATATAATATGGTATGGATTTTCGTCATCTTCAAAGCATTGTCGACACCTTGTATCTCTTGGGTAGATAAGAAGGTATATATGTGTTAGCTAGGCTTACCGTGGAACATGAAGTACAGCACAAAGGGAAAAGGTGCAAAAATATATTTTCCAAAAATAGAGTTTTATTCAGAAGCCAACTATCATTATTGTAAAAAAAAATGCAAATTAAGGAAATTGTAATTGTTGGGTATTTTGTATTTACGTTCAATATAAGGAATTGAAAAATATTGATTTATTTTTTATTTATAAATTCAAGAAAATTACTTTGATTATGATCGTACAAGAAGGAATTACTCCTCAACAGCTAACTGCCTCGTTATAAGAAATCGTTTGTACATATTTACATGAACACTCAATCAAATATCGGACTTATTTGCAAATATTAGCTGTTCTTGAGAAATACCTCGCAGAACCATCTTCAGTTAAAAATAACCTTACTATTCCATAATCTAACAGCACTCATCAAGAAGCAGATATTGTCGCCCTAACCAACAGCTGTGTAGTTCTGCTCTGCATCTAACTAAACCAATCAACAAAACGGGGAGATATACCGCGAGGCTTGGGTCCCTGCTCGTTAAAACCACCATCGGCTGGGTTCGGAACTGTTGCAAGTCCTTAATCTAGATACTCCTTAAAGCAGAAATCATATCTGCATTCCTGCATTCTATTCCATTCTAACCAATGTGGCTATGTATGATAGCTAAGGCCTTTTTACAGTGAAAAACGTAGCATTGTCATACGTAGCTTATTGGATGTATTTATAAATATATCATCAGAAGAGGATTATTAATAAGTTACATTCAAACGAAAAAATAATAATAATTGTAACTAAATTAATATATTACTGGAATAAGTGAGTATTACCAAAATTATTTTGATTAAGACCAAAGAATGTATTGAACTATAAACATTATTCTAAAATTCAAGTTTACTTTTAATTTTCTACATCTGTACCTAAACGTTTGGTAAATTTTGAATTTGTTTTGTATAATTATTAAATAAAAAAATTGTTAAATCATGCCTATTATCGATGTTATTTATTTATCCTTGTTTTTACCGAATACTGTAAATTAATGCAGGATCTTGGTAAATTTGTGTAAAGTGATTTAAATTTATCATCGTGGTATTTTTTTTGTATCTTGCCAAATATTGGCTGCTATGCTCATATTCTGTGCGTAGCTTGGACTTATTTTGTTATGAATGCGATGCGATTCGCATTCCTAAAAGTCAGTCACGCAGGAGCTGCATAACTAAGCACTTTCCTCAGAATTTGGGTAGTGTAGATTATTTTCCACAACAATTTGCTTAAAATATACTACATAAATAAAATAAAAACATGAATAGTTCTCTTTTAAATTTGTAATGAGTAACTGATCAATTAATAATTTGCTTCCAGAGTTATGTTTACACATGGTACCTATTACACTACGTAATAAATACAAAAAACCTCATATTATCGTATTTTGATCTAACGCAGGAACAGGATACAGTCACTCTAGTGGTAGAAAGCGCTCCTTGCGGCGGCTTTGTGAACCTACGTCTGACGGGCTTTTCTATTGAAATATATTACAAATTAAACCCCCGCTTTCCGATTGACCGATTCAGCTCATTTTTACAACACTTCTTTCTCATGAGTTACCCACGACGTATACCGCGTTTCGTTACAATATAGCAGAAATTACGACCGGTATGAGTATATTAAGAATTTGGGTCAAGAGTAAACCCCCCCTTCTAATGAACCGATTTAGTTTATTTTTACAACACATATTTACCTGTAGATTACCACTACGAATACCGAGTTTCGTCGAAATATACCAAAAATCACGGCTGGTAGTGGCGAATTGGTATTGTGGGTCCGGAGTAAACCCCCCCTCCTAATGAACCGATTTAGTTTATTTTTACAACAGTTATTTACCTGTGGATTACCACTACGAATACCGAGTTTCATCGAAATATACCAAAAATCACGGCTGGTAGTGGCGAATTGGTATTGTGGGTCCGGAGTAAACCCCCCCTTCTAATAAACCGATTTAGTTCATTTTTATATCTCACTTTTCTCTCTATATTACCACTACGAATACCAAGTTTCGTTGAAATATAACAAATATTACGGCTGACATAGTCAAATTAGTGTTTTGGGTTCGGGGTAAACCCCCCCTTCCGGTGGACCGACTTTGGTGGTTAACGAACTCGTTCAATCGTTTGGTAATTGAATGCTATATACCAAGTTTCGTGACGAAAAAACATAAACTCTGGCCGCTATCGTGTTAACAGACACACATATATATATATATATATATATATATATATATATATATATATATATATATATATATATATATATATATATATAAATTTTAACGGGGGTCATTTTCGGTGTCTACTAGGTAGGATCGATAAAGATTTGAAGAAATTTTTCAAAAATTCCGTCATGAGTCCAACCTCAATAGCTACTTTCCTTCGGAGGAAAGTGCTAAAAAAGAAGTCCAAGCTTATAGGTTGTAGAAAATAAGGAGGGAAAATACAATTTAGACCTTATTTTATACTAGTACTGCACTCAGATACAGGTACTAATCAGAACTGTAAAATGTTACAAGTACCTTTCAGTACTTTACACAAGTACGGTTGAGAGTCAGGACTTTACACAGGTATTTGTTCGAGTCAGGACATTACACAGGTATATGTGCCAGTCAGTACTTTACGTAGGCATGGTACCAGTCAGTACTTTACGCAGGTACATGCACTAGTCTGTACTTTACACAGGTATAGGAACCAGATAGTGCATTACACAGGTACAGATACTAGTCAATACTTTACACAGGTATAAATACCAGTCAGTACTATACACAGGTATAGGAACCAGACAGTACTTTACACAGGTACAGATACTAGTCAATACTTTACACGGGTATAGGTACCAGTGAGTACTTTACACAGTTATAGGTGACAGTCAATACTTTACGTAGGCATAGGTTCCATTCAGTACTTTACACAGGTATAAATACCAGTCAGTTCTCTACACAGGTACAGGGACAAGTCAGTACTTTACACAGATACAGGTATCCAGTACTTAACACTGATGTAAGTATCAGTACTTTATACATATACAGGTAACTAATAATTTAAACTGATGAAAATACCAATAATTTACACAGACAGAGAAACCAAGTACTTAACACTGTTTCAAGTATGAGTATTTTATACAGATACAGGTACCCAGTAATTTAAGCTGAAGAAAGTACCAATAATCTACACAAACAGACGTACCAAGTACTTTACATACATAGAAGTACCCTTTACACTGATGCAGGTACGCTGAACATTACTCAGATAGAGGTTCCCAGAAATTTACACATAAAGAGGTACCAGTACTTTGCCCATAAAGAGGTACCCAGTACTTTACACATAAAAAGGTATCCTATACTTTACACTAATGCAGGTACGCTGTACATTACTCAGATAGAGTTCCCCAGTACTTTACACATAAACAGGCACCCAGTACTTTACATGTAAAGAGGTACCCAGTGCTTTACACGTAAAGAGGTACCCAGTGGTTTACACATAAAGAGGCACCCAGTGCTTTACACATAAAAACGTACCTAATACTTTACACTAATGCAGGTACCATTACTTTACACATATAGAGGTACCGAGTACTTTACACCTGTGCTTTACACAAATATACGCTCCACTACTTTACAAAGTATCTACACCTTCATTCGTGTTATTCTTCAAAGGTAAGAAATCCACATTATTGCCTACTTCTACTTAGAGAGGTTCACATTTAAAGATAAAATAAAAAAATAAAGATAAAAACGTTGATATCAGATCAAATGAAATTGTGTTGTATATGTTCCTTGTTGTGGAGAGAAGAAGGGGGTTTTGGGTTTTTGCTGTGGTGGAAACGAGATCCCGAGGACGACGAGGCTCTTCGCTCAGGGAATTTTATTATTATCTCATAAAAAATTCCATACATGGTTAGGGTCTGATATTCGGTGGCCTGGTTTCTCTAGAAGCTCCTCTACCCTCGAAGGCTGCTTGTAGTATATATACACTAATCATCTCGGGGGGAAGGGGGGAGGGGGTACCGCATTATTAGGGAGGCTCTGGAATCTCATGGTCATTCCGTGTCCGATCTTTCACAGATATTAAATTTCTTTCAAACTCATTTATATGCTCAGGCGTGACAACTCTGCACACAAGGTTGTGGGTTCAATTCATACTTGCAGGGCCGCCACATGGGGGGACTGCCGGGTACTGTTGTCCTGGGGGAGCTTGTCAAAAGGATGGGGTTTAGAAATATAGACGGGTGTTATTGGAACGGGATCTATATTTTTTTTATGTACATAAACGACAAAACAAGTGCAGTCCCAGAATAGTATATTTCATTAGGAGTCGTAATAAAACTACAAGTACCGAAAGTCACCTTTGCTGCACCGATTGTCCTATATATTTACATTATGCATTATTATTACCTATATATTTACATTATGCATTATTATTACCTATATATTTACATTATACATTATTATTACCTATATATTTACATTATACATAATTATTACCTATATATTTACATTATGCATTATTATTACCTATATATTTACATTATACATTATTATTACCTATATATTTACATTATACATTAATATTACCTATATATTTACATTATACATTATTATTACCTATATATTTACATTATACATTATTATTACCTATATATTTACATTATGCATTATTATTACCTATATATTTACATTATACATTATTATTACCTATATATTTACATTATACATTAATATTACCTATATATTTACATTATACATTATTATTACCTATATATTTACATTATACATTATTATTACCTATATATTTACATTATACATTATTATTACCTATATATTTACATTATGCATTATTATTACCTATATATTTACATTATGCATTATTATTACCTATATATTTACATTATGCATTATTATTACCTATATATTTACATTATGCATTATTATTACCTATATATTTACATTATACATTATTATTATTACATTATTTATTTATGTTCTTCGCTACCGACTGATTTACCTATTTATTAATAGTATTTTACGCTGCAATTTGTTCGTAGCAAAAAATGTAATTTGTGTCTGTACTGTTTATGTTTAGATTTAATTGAAATTAGAATTAAATTTGTGTGATTTTAGTCAAGTCATTTGCTGACAGTCAGCTAATTTTCAAGCAATTGAAACAGTTATTAGTTTGTTATTTTTTTTTTTTTATAATTTATTTATGAGCACCCCGCATTGACAGCGTTTTGCCCAGGTACACATATAAAATAGAAATACATAACAACAACAAAATAGTTACAATATTACATAATTACAAATCCAATTACATTATTGTGTGTTTTAATCTAATTATACAATTAACTTTGTGAATAACATACAGCTAAAAGTAAAATTAACTAGTAAAAAAAAAACAATACATTTTTAAGAAAAACTTATAATTATAAAGGAAACGAAGAAAATCGTTCCTATGTACAATATGACTATATATAATCGCAACAGTTTCTATTTACAATATAGGTTCTATGCAACATATAATAATATGACAACATACATAAGAACAATAGCCCCATGTACAATCAATAGGAAGGATCCTATGTAAAATAATTATGAATAAATGAATAAATCACGTCATGAGTGATGTTTATAAAAAAAAAAAAAAAAAAAAAAAAAAAAAAAAAAAAAAAAAAAAAAAAAAAAAAACTTTCAACGCCGATGTTAAAAGCATAGTTCGGGTCGTCTAGACAATGAATTAAGAAAATTAAGTGGTTGTTGTAATACATACTACACCCACATGTTGACTATTTGAGGAGTTTGGTTTGGGGTTTGTTAAATTTTGTTAAAAATATTGTTGTCTTTAAGAAAGGTAAGTATAGCGTTGATATGGTGACTGCTATCACGGAGTAGTTCGTTCATGTCTCGTGGAATTTCCAAGTCTTGTCTCAAATTACAGTCTGTCAGTATATGTTGAACTGTGAGGTCTTTGTTACAGATTTGGCACAGTGGTTTATCAGACTTTGTCATAAGGTATTCATGAGTTATACGTGTGTGGCCTATCCTTAGTCTGGCTAACACTACTTCTTCTCGCCTTGAATCCCTGTATGACGAAGCCCAGTCGCTTACGGTCTGTTTAATTTGTCGAAGTTTGTTTTCTGTTATGCTCGACCAGTTAAGTTGCCATTTGTCTTTTATGTCGTTTTTATTTTGCCGTGAAACTTCTTTGTGGTACAATGGTAGTTTGTTCTGATGTTTCGTGAAAAATTTCAAAATTTTCTTATATTGTTATACTAAAATATTTATTTTACTCTTAAAGCCGATTTAACCGATTAAAAAAATAGACTATTAAAGGGAAATAAATTCTCAAAAGAATGAAACTGACAGCAATTGAGTATTAGAAAATCCTCACACGGCATCTTTCAATTGCGGAAAGATCTATTTTAAACAAAAGAAAAATTGTTTCTAAGTTTTCGTATCCTGTTTTACTGACATTTGATTACTATCAGAAATTACAAAAATAGCAATCAATAAAAAAAAACCTATGCGAAATATTAAAAAAAAACTATTCAAATAAACGAAACCAACAACTTGAAAGCTATAAGCAATTATTTCTCCGAATGTCTGAATCGGGGAATTTTAAGCACCCAATCGTTGATTATAAGCACCCAGATAGTTAGTAAAAATAATTTTACTAACTTTTCTCACAAAAGATTACTGATATCGCCTTGAAAATAAGTCATTAGTTTCCCTACGTTAGTACCTGGAAACCTACGTACGAAAAGTGGAACGGTTTTTTTGCGCCTGAATTTCGTGTTCCAGTAGAAGGATTCTGCTGGTTAACGAATTTGATGTTTTAAATTACAAAAAGTCTTCCCCCCCCCCGCCAAAAAAAAGTAGACTCTCTCTAATCCGGCGTAATCGGGACCAGGGTACAGTCGGATTAGAGAAAACACCGGATTAGAGAATTGAGTTAGAAGCGGTCACTTATGGTTTTTAAGAAAACCTTTTTTTTTGGGATATAATAATATGTACCTACCATATTTAATATTGCATATTCAAAATGTTATTTATTAAATTCCTTTTAAAACTTGTACTCCGCTCGCGATGAATGTTCGAACTTGACTAGCGAAAATCAGGTATTCCAGCCGCTGGTGCCTTAGTAGAAACATTTATTTTCTTAGGAAGCGTTGATCGTCGGGGTTTCGGTCAGTGTTCTTATTCAATAAAACACATTTTATTTGCTAAAATGTATATTTATTGCCGCCAACGTTTCGGCTTGCTATACAAGCCATCTTCAGGGCTGTAAAAACATATATGGTATAACAATGGTAAGGACAAAAAAAAACAACAAAAAAAACGCCTTTATCCTTTATCTTTACCTCCGTCCCTCTGTCCTTACTCCCAGGTCGACTTCCCCCCACCCCCATCCTCTCCTGTCTAGCCCTGGCCCAATCCTTCCCTGTACCTGCAATATCCATCGGCAAGTCCTTTATCTTTACCGCGGTCTTTACCCTCCGTCCTTACTCCCAGCTCCACTTCTCTCCACCCCCCCCATCCTCTACTGTCTAGCCCTGCCCCATCCTTCCAGTCTTCAGAAATGTTCTCTTCTTAAAACGGGACAGTTCTCAATCTTCTCAATAGGTATGTTACTATGACACTTGTACTGTATTCGCTTGGATACCATATACATGTACAGTTATTTATATTGCTATTATTATACTATATATATACATTTATATTTTCAAGCATATAGGTACTCATATTTATGTTAATGTGTCTAGCCTTTTTTTTTTTTTTTTTTTTTTTTTTTTTGTCCTTACCATCGTTATACCATATATGTTTTTACAGCCCTGAAGATGGCTTGTATAGCCAGCCGAAACGTTGGCGGCAATAAATATACATTTTAGCAAATAAAATGTGTTTTATTGAATAAGAACACTGACCGAAACCCCGACGATCAACGCTTCCTACTTCCGAACGGTCGACCATATCTTCTCAATTTATTTTCTTAGTAGAAACACAAGTTGCTGCCTCTAGTACGAAACATATATGCCTTCTTTGACTTCCATTTAATGAAACAATACGAAACAAATGTTTGGCTAGCTAGGAAGGGAAGGTTTTCTAGGAACCCTCGAGCAGGTCTAGCTCCGAGATCCGTCACTCATTCCTCTCGGAGACCACCGGATTAGAGAGAGCGACGAATAAGAGAACGCCGGATAAGGGAGAGTCTACAGTAATATTGTATCAAATTTCATCAAAAACGGTCAATTTTTGAGCCATTGGGAGAGCGATTTCATGAAAGTATATATTGAATATTAATTTTCTACAAAATATTAACTCTTTTTATTTCAAGTTTTCCAAATGAAACATGGGACAAGAAGGTTGTACAAACGCGCTAAGATAGAGCCATTCCTGCGAGTCGGACGCTTCCTAAAACATAAAATAAGATAATTACTTACATTTTAACTTATATTAAAAATAAGACTAAAATAAATCTAAAATAGCAAACCAAATTAATATGAACATAGAACAAAAATTAATGTTTAAGTTTGTTGTCTATTTAAGTCAGAGTTTTATAATAATTTGTTTGTTAATTTTTCAGGCGTGAGTAGACATAAAATGAATGTGATATTCATGTGTATATGTTTATATACAATTTATAATTGTTTTACAGGGAGAAGTGTGCGCCACTGCTCTCTCTGACGTCATCCACGCTGTCCTCAATGGAACGGATGGCTGCCTCTTCACCTTCGGCCATTCAAGGATGGGTAAGTAGTATATATATATATATATATATATATATATATATATATATATATTTCAGTATATGTAGAAGTTGCCATACACAAATCACGATTTAATTTCAAAAACAAACCTAAGGGTGGGTTTACACTTGCGAGTTATTGCAGGAAATTTATATCAGACAGAAATTGCGACTAGTGTAATCCATGAGCAATTTATGTCTGAGATATATATTTCTATCACGAGCAATAAGTGTCGACACTTCTATACCATCAGGTGAATACGCTGATTATAAAGAGAGCAATAAATGTCAGGGAGAAATATCTTGGTTTCTAGCTATATTGCCGAAACTTCTATACCAACAGATGTAAACACTGATTATTTATTAGTTGCAACAGGTCCGACTTTTATCGCTTGGAGTTTTAACAGTTCGTCTTCTTTTCTCTTTCATTATGGGGGATAGTACAGTTTAAAAATATAGTTCTAATTAATAAAATTTCATAAAATGAAATAGTATTTCATTAAGTTAAATACCTACTTACCTTATGTTAAATATCCCAATGTTATAGCTAGTCGTTCTGGAACACTAATAGCGTCTCTAAATTTTGTGTCTTGCTTTGATATAAGAGGACCTATTTTACAAGCAAGCTTTTCGAAATCTGATGGTTTCATTTTTAAAAAATTCGAAAACTGCGCTGGATCCTCGATACAGAGCTCAGACATTAATTGAGTGAAGAAACCTAATTTTTCCCGCCTTAAAATCCAATCTCGAACCCATACAGAACGTTCCCCCCTCCCCCCCAACATTTGTATAATAACTAAACATGCCGCTATTTTGCGTTTCGATGCGTTCTTCATTGCAAGCAGAATGGACTAGACAGGGCATATATGTATGAGTGTAAACAGGCCGGACATTTATTGTAAAGCGAGAAATATCCTGTAGATATCCATGATATAAATGTCTACCTATTTCTCTCCGCATGTAAACTTGCAAGAGAATTTCTATCCGACACTTATATCGCGACATATATTTCCTGCGAGAAATATCAAGTGTAAACGCACCCTAAGACAAAAATCCATTCTTTGACATGTATATGACAAAATATATAACTGAGACTAGCATAAGATGGAAATTAAAAGATGGCCAAAAAGTCCGTCACGCAGAAGCTGCATACGTAAGCTCATTCCTCACAAATTTAATGAGTTTACCCCCCAATTTGAAATGTTTAACAATTTTAAGCATGGCTTACACCATCCTTCCTTCACCACCCGTTCCTGGACCCGACCCACTACAACCACTACTTTTTTTTTGTTTTTCGTTTTTAACGGCGCATCAACTATTTTGCTATTAGCGCCGGGCTATTTATAGGTTGCCACCCTTTTATAATGCCAACAGCACGTGGTCGGTCACCCATTCAGACTACTGCTAATTATTTTTAAAATAATTAAAGATTCCCTGAGTTCACTCCAGTCACTACAAAAAATGTACGCATTACACCCTACTTGCACTGAAATCAAAGAACACATTCATTACTTACAGTCACTAGGAAACCACATATCTTCATGGTGGCTGCCAGGACATGAAAACCTTGGACTAAGCACGACTGCTGACTTACATGCCAAACTTGCGACCCAGGTGGACACCTAACCACCTTATCAACTTTACTACAAAGACATAACAACAATTAACCGAAATACCATACATCAGAAGTGGCAACATGATTGGAATAATATGACTGAAAACAAATTGAGACAAATCAAACACATACTTACTGACTGGCCATCCGCTTACCGAAATTCCCGAAGGGAAGAAATAGTTCTAGCAAGGCTGCGAATAGGCCACGCACGCATGACTCACAAATACTTAATGAATAATACTGAAATACCAAAATGTCGGATTTGCAATAGAGAACTAACAGTTAAACATATATTACTCGACTGCCTTCTTATAACGAACTTGGACATACCAGGGGACATTACTGCCCTACTTACTGACAGTAGCCACCATATTGATGACATACTTACACATTTAAAAAACGTAAACCTGTACGACAAAATATAAAAATCTGATAATTCTTTTATTTAAAAATTAAATAATTTTATCTCATATTTCAATTGTTGTATTATTTTTTTTCTATTTATTATATTTTTTTTATTATTAGTTTTTTTTATTTTTTTTAATATGTAAATAGTAATACAGTATACTTAACTGGCGTAGGATAACAACATATCTATGAACAGCATATAGCTACAAAGTTACTCGATGCAATTCTTCCCAAAGTGGTGCATCCTTAAACATATCTATGAACAGCATATAGCTACAAAGTTACTCGATGCAATTGACCCCAAAGTGGTACATCCTTAAACATATCTATGAACAGCATATAGCTACAAAGTTACTCGATGCAATTCACCCCAAAGTGGTGCATCCTTAAACATATCTATGAACAGCATATAGCTACAAAGTTACTCGATGCAATTCTTCCCAAAGTGGTACATCCTTAAACATATCTATGAACAGCATATAGCTACAAAGTTACTCGATGCAATTCTTCCCAAAGTGGTGCATCCTTAAACATTTCTATGAACAGCATATAGCTACAAAGTTACTCGATGCAATTCTTCCCAAAGTGGTGCATCCTTAAACATATCTATGAACAGTATATAGCTACAAAGTTACTCGATGCAATTCTTCCCAAAGTGGTGCATCCTTAAACATATCTATGAACAGTATATAGCTACAAAGTTACTCGATGCAATTCACCCCAAAGTGGAGCATCCTTAAACATATCCATGAACAGCATATAGCTACAAAGTTACTCGATGCAATTCTTCCCAAAGTGGTGCATCCTTAAACATATCTATGAACAGCATATAGCTACAAAGTTACTCGATGCAATTCTTCCCAAAGTGGTGCATCCTTAAACATATCTATGAACAGCATATAGCTACAAAGTTACTCGATGCAATTCACCCCAAAGTGGTACATCCTTAAACATATCTATGAACAGTATATAGCTACAAAGTTACTCGATGCAATTCACCCCAAAGTGATACATCCTTAAACATATCTATGAACAGCATATAGCTACAAAGTTACTCGATGCAATTCACCCCAAAGTGGGTACATCCTTAAACATATCTATGAACAGCATATAGCTACAAAGTTACTCGATGCAATTCTTCCCAAAGTGGTGCATCCTTAAACATATCTATGAACAGCATATAGCTACAAAGTTACTCGATGCAATTCACCCCAAAGTGGTGCATCCTTAAACATATCTATGAACAGTATATAGCTACAAAGTTACTCGATGCAATTCTTCCCAAAGTGGTGCATCCTTAAACATATCTATGAACAGTATATAGCTACAAAGTTACTCGATGCAATTCACCCCAAAGTGGTACATCCTTAAACATATCTATGAACAGCATATAGCTACAAAGTTACTCGATGCAATTCTTCCCAAAGTGGTGCATCCTTAAACATATCTATGAACAGCATATAGCTACAAAGTTACTCGATGCAATTCACCCCAAAGTGGTGCATCCTTAAACATATCTATGAACAGTATATAGCTACAAAGTTACTCGATGCAATTCACCCCAAAGTGGTGCATCCTTAAACATATCTATGAACAGCATATAGCTACAAAGTTACTCGATGCAATTGACCCCAAAGTGGTGCATCCTTAAACAAAATATAGAAATAAATAAAATAATTAATCAAATGGTTACGTATTTATGAAAAAGCAAGCTGCTTCCAAAAATCGGTTGAAAACCTCTACCTGGTCGACACCCCAAATCGTGATCGGGATCCCATTTCACGGCCGACGGCGATGGTCCCGATTTAGGGTCCCGGCATCGGATCAAGTATACTAGCCTAAGCGAAATTATATAAACAAAAATAAGGTAGAAGTGAAGTTTCACGCCCTCCAAATCGATTTCTTTAACGCTTTTCACAACAATGTATTGTGATGCACTAAACACGAATACGTTAAAAAACCCTTCGCATTTAACTAGAAAAGAAGTTATTAAGCACTAAAGTTCACTGTTAGGAAGGTTATAAAACTAGGCGTCAACAGCGTATTTGTAAACACGCATGCGCAGATATGTAACATTGGGAAACAGAAATCTCATTTGAAATGTTCATAAACCATTTATTCAAAAATATTGTTAATTTTAAGGGCATCCTCACCCGTCGTCACCTGTCGCTTAAGGGCATACGTGCTATGTGTTTCCGCTCGCTCAAGAAGATAACAAAACCCCAGTCAATCCAACTCGCTAAAATTAATATAATTCTATTAATTTTAGCGAGTTGGATTGACTCGGCATGTATGCCTTAAAGTCGTTATTTATGCCTTAAAGTCATGTATGCCTTAAAGTCGTCACAAATTTAGTTGTTTACATTAGCTCTCATAACCCGCATAACAGTGAACTTTAGTGCTTAATAACTTCTTTCCTAGTTAAATGCGAAGGTTTTTTTTAACGTATTCGTGTTTATTGCCTCAAAGTACGTTATTGTACAAAATATGAAAGAAATCGGTTTGGAAGGCGTGAAACTTCACTTTTACCAAAAATAATTTTGCTCTTATATATTTTTACTGAAAATTAAAATAAAACCTTGCTTTGTACTGTAATGCTAACAATCCCAGGACCCTTAAGTGCTTAGGCGTGAGATCACTATACCTAATACCGTGGTTTCGATTCCCACTAGGGGTGGTGGCTTTTAGTTCTAGAAATGAAAAGGCATCATCCCAATCCTAGTTCGAAAAGTTTGGTAACCTATAGAAAACGCGGCCCTGAAATATGTTTTGCTTACAAATGGGCGTTATAATGTAAATAACTACAATGTATTATAGAAACACATATGATGTTATTATTATTTCTAAGAAATTCTTTTTTAATTGTTAAATAATTGCTTTGGAAAAGATTATTCCATTGGTTAGGGGCGAAAACTCTCTAGGCCAGATTAGCTAATCTAATAGGGTCTGATGAAGATGTCGAAGTTTGGCTTTGAGAGGTTTTCGAAGAACGAAGAAGACGCAGACGAAACTACTTGCGACGAACATGCAACGGAACCTTCGCCGCTTTTTATGAGACCTTTGTCGAAAACCACTCATCCACCTACGGGAATCAAACCTCAACTATCTGTACAAGATAAAGGGTAGGTTCAGGTCAGGTCTTGAAGTACTTAGCGTAAAAGTGAAGTTTAGGCTCCTTATAACCAATTACATTCAAATTTTGCACGAAAACATATTTTGATGCGCTAAACCCGAATCCGTTAAAAAAAAAATCGCTCTCAACTAGGAAAGAAGTTATTAAGCACTAAAGTTCACTGTTATGGAGGTTATAAAAGCTGGCGTAAACAGTGTATTTGTAAACATGCGCATGCGCAAACATGTGACATTGGGAAACAAAGAACTCTCATTTGAAATATTGATAAACTATTTATTCAAAAATAATTGTCAATTTTAAAGGCATTCTCACCCGTCGTAACCTGTCGCTTATGGGCAGAAGTGCTCTGCGTTTCCGCTCGCTCAAGAAGATATCAAAACTCTAGTCAATCCAACTCGCTAAAATTAATAGAATTCTATTAATTTTAGCAAGTTGGATTGACTAGAGTTTTGATTTCATCTTGAGCGAGCGTAGCGAGCGGAAACGCATAGCATGTATGCCCAAAAGTCGTCCTAGACATTCTTCTTAGCTTTCTTCTCCGTTAGACGCGATGTTCGGTGGATTTACAATACTTTTCATGAGCGGAACAAGAAATGTGAAGAATGTTTCATTATTTAAAAAAAGTTTTTTTAATAAATAGGTGCTGTTTAATTTAAATAATTGATAGTAAATTTCAATTAGACTTCTTTCATAAGGACTTTTCCATACCTGCGCATGCGCATGTTTACGAATACGCTGTTTTGCCAACTTTTATAACCTCCATAACAGGGAACTTTAGTGCTTCAACACTTTTTCCCTAGTTGAGAGCGATTTTTTTTAACGGATTCGTGTTTAGTGCATCAAAATAGATATAGTGCAAAATTTGAAAGTAATCGGTTATAAGGACCCTAAACTTCAGTTCTACCGAAATAATTAATAACTTGGGAAATGGTAATAACTTAATAATGATTATGGCACTATTAAAAAAGACCTTAGCCAAAGGCGCTAAACTGTAACAAAAACAAAATCAAATGATTTTCGTGTTTGCTTTAAGACGACAGAAGACCTCCGATACTTCTGATGCTGAAACCCCAACGAACGACGGTTCGGTTTGCAAGAGGAAGAGATCGGACCAAGAGAACGCAACGATTCCAGAACCGTGCACTAGATGCGGTTTGAAGATTGCCGAGACCCCACGATGCAGATGCTGCGATGCTAAGCTTGAAGACCACAACCTTACAGCTATATATGTCTTCGACAGGATTGGTTCCTTTCCGATGACCATGAACCTTCAAGATTCGCCGGGTATTCTTCTAATGATCATCTGCGGTCTGTTGGTGGTTATCGGCGGAGAGGTTCTGCTTTTGATGGCCTTCTTCAAGGCATCGGCTATATAAGCTTACAACCAACAAATAAACTTCAAAAACACATTGTTATCTTTTATAGTTTCTGTTTTTTTCCCCGACATGTAGGCCATTAGCGCCGACATCCAGGGTGCAGTGACGATTTTCCCCAACGAGCCGTGAGATGAGAAAATTCCTGCCGCCGATGGGGATCGAACCCACCATCTCCCGATTATGAATCTAAGCCGCTAGCCACTAGACCAAGGGAGACCCCTTGTGAGGTTTGCTCTACAAATTTAAATAACACAGTTGCCTATTCTGGAAGGTGCTCTGGAAATTGTTTGCGATCGAAAAAATGGTACAATAGCTAAATATAATGGTACAATAGCTAAATAAAATGGTACAATAGCTAAATAAAATGGTACAATAGCTAAATAAAATGGTACAATAGCTAAATAAAATGGTACAATAGCTAAATAAAATGGTAATATAGCTAAATAAAATGGTACAATAGCTAAATAAAATGGTAATATAGCTAAATAAAATGGTACAATAGCTAAATAAAATGGTACAATAGCTAAATAAAATGATACAATAGCTAAATATAATGGTACAATAGCTAAATATAATGGTACAATAGCTAAATAAAATGGTACAATAGCTAAATATAATGGTACAATAGCTAAATATAATGGTACAATAGCTAAATATAATGGTACAATAGCTAAATAAAATGATACAATAGCTAAATATAATGGTACAATAGCTAAATATAATGGTACAATAGCTAAATATAATGGTACAATAGCTAAATAAAATGGTACAATAGCTAAATAAAATGATACAATAGCTAAATATAATGGTACAATAGCTAAATAAAATGGTACAATAGCTAAATAAAATGGTACAATAGCTAAATAAAATGGTACAATAGCTAAATAAAATGATACAATAGCTAAATATAATGGTACAATAGCTAAATATAATGGTACAATAGCTAAATAAAATGGTACAATAGCTAAATAAAATGGTACAATAGCTAAATAAAATGATACAATAGCTAAATATAATGGTACAATAGCTAAATAAAATGATACAATAGCTAAATATAATGGTACAATAGCTAAATAAAATGGTACAATAGCTAAATATAATGGTACAATAGCTAAATAAAATGGTACAATAGCTAAATAAAATGGTACAATAGCTAAATAAAATGATACAATAGCTAAATAAAATGGTACAATAGCTAAATAAAATGATACAATAGCTAAATAAAATGGTACAATAGCTAAATAAAATGATACAATAGCTAAATATAATGGTACAATAGCTAAATAAAATGATACAATAGCTAAATATAATGGTACAATAGCTAAATATAATGGTACAATAGCTAAATAAAATGATACAATAGCTAAATATAATGGTAAAATAGCTAAATAAAATGGTACAATAGCTAAATATAATGGTACAATAGCTAAATAAAATGATACAATAGCTAAATAAAATGGTACAATAGCTAAATAAAATGGTACAATAGCTAAATAAAATGATACAATAGCTAAATAAAATGGTACAATAGCTAAATAAAATGATACAATAGCTAAATATAATGGTACAATAGCTAAATAAAATGATACAATAGCTAAATATAATGGTACAATAGCTAAATATAATGATACAATAGCTAAATATAATGGTACAATAGCTAAATATAATGATACAATAGCTAAATAAAATGGTACAATAGCTAAATAAAATGATACAATAGCTAAATAAAATGATACAATAGCTAAATATAATGATACAATAGCTAAATAAAATGATACAATAGCTAAATAAAATGGTACAATAGCTAAATAAAATGGTACAATAGCTAAATAAAATGATACAATAGCTAAATAAAATGGTAATATAGCTAAATAAAATGGTACAATAGCTAAATAAAATGGTACAATAGCTAAATAAAATGGTAATATAGCTAAATAAAATGGTACAATAGCTAAATAAAATGATACAATAGCTAAATAAAATGGTAATATAGCTAAATAAAATGGTACAATAGCTAAATAAAATGGTAATATAGCTAAATAAAATGGTACAATAGCTAAATAAAATGGTACAATAGCTAAATAAAATGATACAATAGCTAAATAAAATGGTACAATAGCTAAATAAAATGATACAATAGCTAAATAAAATGGTACAATAGCTAAATAAAATGATACAATAGCTAAATATAATGATACAATAGCTAAATAAAATGATACAATAGCTAAATATAATGGTACAATAGCTAAATAAAATGGTAATATAGCTAAATATAATGGTACAATAGCTAAATATAATGGTACAATAGCTAAATAAAATGGTACAATAGCTAAATAAAATGATACAATAGCTAAATATAATGATACAATAGCTAAATAAAATGGTACAATAGCTAAATAAAATGATACAATAGCTAAATATAATGGTACAATAGCTAAATAAAATGATACAATAGCTAAATATAATGGTACAATAGCTAAATATAATGATACAATAGCTAAATATAATGGTACAATAGCTAAATATAATGATACAATAGCTAAATAAAATGATACAATAGCTAAATAAAATGGTACAATAGCTAAATAAAATGGTACAATAGCTAAATAAAATGATACAATAGCTAAATAAAATGGTAATATAGCTAAATAAAATGGTACAATAGCTAAATAAAATGGTACAATAGCTAAATAAAATGATACAATAGCTAAATAAAATGGTAATATAGCTAAATAAAATGGTACAATAGCTAAATAAAATGGTACAATAGCTAAATAAAATGATACAATAGCTAAATAAAATGGTACAATAGCTAAATAAAATGATACAATAGCTAAATAAAATGGTACAATAGCTAAATAAAATGATACAATAGCTAAATATAATGATACAATAGCTAAATAAAATGATACAATAGCTAAATATAATGGTACAATAGCTAAATAAAATGATACAATAGCTAAATAAAATGGTAAAATAGCTAAATAAAATGATACAATAGCTAAATAAAATGGTACAATAGCTAAATAAAATGATACAATAGCTAAATATAATGATACAATAGCTAAATAAAATGATACAATAGCTAAATATAATGGTACAATAGCTAAATAAAATGGTACAATAGCTAAATAAAATGATACAATAGCTAAATATAATGATACAATAGCTAAATAAAATGATACAATAGCTAAATATAATGGTACAATAGCTAAATATAATGGTACAATAGCTAAATATAATGGTACAATAGCTAAATAAAAATCTTAAATGATATGATAAATTATCTATCATTTAATTTGTTTTATATCAACGCCCTTTCATTAATGAAAGAGATTGTTGGGACGGGTAATATACAGGTTACCACCCTTTGCTACCCAGGATAGTGCTGATGGCTTCAGAGGATACCTTGTAATAATTTCTGTATTTAATTCATGAAGGTTTTTCTTAGTGACTCCTAAAATTCTGCCCCCAATCAGAAACGTTTATAGGAAATAATTTCGGGATAGAACACTGGGGGATTTGAGGGTATGGAAAAGGTCCCAAGATGAAGGTGGGTCCGAGGAAATTGTAAATATTCTTTAAATAAAAATGTTGATTTTGGTCATCTTAAGCTTAAGAAAAACAGGGCAAATGTTGACGTTTTGGGTTTTTAAACCTTTTTTTTTTTTTTTTTTTTCTTTTTTTTTTACTAAATACCTAGTTAATGTCATTTTTGTTGCATTTCTATGATTTGCAAAATCGTTAGGCTACAATTTGTATTGCACAGAATATGAATTTTTAGCCAATTAAGTGATCTTATTTAATTAATTTGTGATGTTATTATGGCCGATTATATCAAAATTGAGGAGGAGGAGCTGCAACCCCCTCAGCCCCCGTCCCCCTTTATATATGCCCTTGTCCCCAGTGGTGGCTAAATTAGAAAAATAAATTGTTTAGGCAAAAAAATAGTACTAAGTTCTAATAATGTATGTTCTTAGTTTATCAAATACTTCCTTAATGTTTTCCAGGTGCCTAGTTATAAAAATTTGATGCTTCACCCCCAGGCACGGCGGTAAGCACATACTAAATTAGCCCCCCCCCCATAAATGTTTGTCTATGTATTGTAGAGCCGTCTATGCTCATCCCATGAGTAACATATGCTAATTAGCATATTAATATGCTACTTCCCGCAGGTGTAGCAAAGTCCTGGAACACTTCCTTCAATAGTTCCCAAGGAGAGGACAGGAACTGAGGAAAGGAGAATGACTTGCCGGGATTTCATTTCCCACAAACTAGAGACGAAATGGAAGCCGAGAGATGAACATCTGTTCCTGCAGGATATCGCCTTCGTCCTTCCTTTTGGAGTATCCTGCCTCTCCAGTTTGGTCCTTCATTATCTCGGGAGAAGGCCTTGTTCGTCGGATCCTCCCTCATTTGAATATTCAATTAGCAAGGGTTGGCAACAATGATCCCGCATTTCTCTTTCATGGCCGCCGCCGACAGGTCTACCAACCCTGGAGATTATTTTTCCATTACCCGCGCCTCCACGTGACGGCTGTCTGTTTTGTCGGCGGTCTTGGAGGGCTTACAAACAACAACGGGAAAACAATTAAAATCTTTAACTACACTTTTGGTTTCCTCTTGTTTTAAAACAGCAAAAAACCACTTTACCTCAAGTAATGACGAACAAAACTTGCTCAGTTTAACTTTCTTCGGACACTTATTATGTATTCCATTCGTTGCAAGATGGTGGCAGAAACATTGCTGGCGACGCACAGTGGCGACGCACGACTTTTCGTGTTTCAAAAAAGGTTAATCCTCCAAATCTTAACCGATTTCAATGCAATTTTTTTGAGTATGGCGATCAAATAGGATAGCAACTTCAAAACATGTACTTTTAGGCAAAACTAAGCGGAGAGGATAGCTAAGTACCGCTTTTAGGCAAAACTAAGCGGAGAGGATAGCTAAGTACCGCTTTTAGGCAAAACTAAGCGGAGAGGATAGCTAAGTACCGCTTTTAGGCAAAACTAAGCGGAGAGGATAGCTAAGTACCGCTTTTAGGCAAAACTAAGCGGAGAGGATAGCTAAGTACCGCTTTTAGGCAAAACTAAGCGGAGAGGATAGCTAAGTACCGCTTTTAGGCAAAACTAAGCGGAGAGGATAGCAACTTCAAAACATGTACTTTTAGGCAAAACTAAGCGGAGAGGATAGCTAAGTACCGCTTTTAGGCAAAACTAAGCGGAGAGGATAGCTAAGTACCGCTTTTTTCTTTTACGCCAAATAAATTACGCATAATTGAGTTTCATTACGGATATCGTCGATACAAATGTACAGTGTAGCGGCGACTCGCTCGCGTACTCATGCTTTGTGCCGACGGAAGTTGACACTTAGTTCCTTGGGCATCGTTCGCGAGCGAGTCATACGCTAGTTATAAATCCATCTGGTAATCTGAATTAGGTTACTCAGATGGTAACGAGAGTTGGTTATGAGTTGGTTGCTAAGAGTTTTTATGAAGTGCCATTTTGTTATCTAAAAATTGTGATTTTGTGTGAAAGACGGAATATACATATAACTAAAATATATTTGTGTATTTATTGATCATTGTGTGCGTAAATACGCAAAAACAGTATCGAATGTGAAAAATATTTGGTACCTTATAGATGACTTTATATATATTTTATTCTATGATATATTTTAATTAGACTTAATGCACATTCGTAAGTTTGATTATCTGTAATTGATAATTATTTTTCGAGAGTTTGCCATAACTTACATCTGTCCAAAATCAACCAGAAAAATTTAAAATGAAAAATGCGTTTTTTCACTTTCGTTACTTTGCATTTGTACCTTCACAACCTAAATACACCAAGTTTGTGGAACATTTTGGCAAAAAAGAAAATTTGTTTAAAAGCTACATATACTCATGAGACTTCCTGGGTAATATAAATTTTTCAGGAATAAAATAATAAGTGGTTTTACGTTTCATTAAAAACTGTGAGATTTTTACTCAGTGAAAAAACGGTCAACAAAAAGGTGTTTTGTGATCATACCTATTAATAAAAGTCCGACTCGCAGGAACTGCGTCATTTTAGCGCGGTTACGTACATCTCGAAGAAATGGAATAGATTAGCATCACAAATCACAGGATACTGACAGTACCCAACTTACACAGAAGCGGATAATTCTTAATAAGTCAAAACACCTATGTACTGAAAACGTACTTACTCTTTGACTTTTACTGAGAAGGCTCTATTCTAAACAACCAAAAATTCTTTGTCATTCTAAGAATGTATCTTGTTTTACTAGCAAATTCGTTTTACTGTAATATTTATTTATTTCATTATGAGCTACGCAACTTTAGCGATAAGCTCATGATCAGGAAAATCTCGAAATTACTGTAATAATCAACTGTAAATATGTGCTTAATGGCTAATAAAATTCCATTCTGTCGTGGGTTAAATCTTTCTATAAAATAAGAAATAACGATAACTTCAGTTGGAGGCTATGAGGAAGGTTATATAGATAGGAGAATTCAAAACAGCCAACGATTAGCCACAGCCATCTTGATTACCACAGCCACTACAGACTTATTACCTATACCTTTCACCGTTTCTTAGCTTATTTTACTACAATACTAATTTTACTGATAAATGCAATTTAAAACCCCCCAAAAAAAATTAAAAAGTGATATAAATAAAGAGAAAACCCCTTTCAAAACAACAAAACAAACACTTTTTCAGTTTGAAGCCCTTATAGCTCTGATTGACGTTGCCCAATCTAATATTGCTTCAGAACCTTTTTTGTAGAGAACTTAGCAAGCATCCGAATTGTCACCTTCCACTTACCACGATTTCCCAACCGTTATCGAGATATTTACGAAAAATGTATGAAGATCCGAAAACTTTTCATGTCTATTAATAGAATAATTTTTTTCGCATACTTCCTTAACTCCAAATACAACCAACATTTAAACATATTTGTTGGGATTAATTTCCAAGATGTAGAAAATATGTCAATTGAATCCCGCGATTCTAAGTACCCACAAAAAAATAACGACTTCCAAAAACATTGATTCTACTTTTCTCAGGAACGGTTAAAGGTATCGTCTTGAAAATGGTTTCATTCGTTTTCGTATGTTAAGAAACCTATAAAACAAGTACCTGCAAGCATATGAACTCAAAAACGTAAGCGTTACGATTTTTTTTGCGCGAATTTCGCCCCAAACACTATCTTCCAGTGGGCGGATTCTGCTGGTTAACGAACTTGACCTTTCAAATGAGACGACAGATTTTTGTACCAAAATTCATCAAAATCGGACCATTTTTGAGCTAGCTATAGAGCGAACAGACAAGCATATATATATATATATATATATATATATATATATATATACATACAAATTTGGGCCACCTATATTTTCGTGATCTATAGGGTCTGAAACGTGAAAGTTTCTAGTCGGCACTTCTGGATTGCGTCGTGAGGTCAACCTCATAAGCGGGTTCTCCCTATGGAGATAGGGAGTAACCGCGCTAAAATTGAAAAGCAATATTAGAGAAGTATTATGCACACCTTCGGTTTTAGAGGTTTTTCCCCTCCGGCACCACTGTGCGACGGGCCAATGTGTACAACATTCAGAGAAAATAAAACAAAACCAATTATCGAAATTTCAGCCACTGAACCGTTTTTTTTTTTTTTTTTTTTTTTTTTTTTTTTTTTTTTTTTTTTTTCTTTTTTTTTGTAAAAGATGTTGTAAGCTTTCGAATAGCAACCTTCCACCTATCAGTATTTCTCAAAGTGTTCGCGATATTTACGAAAATGTCACAACTACTCACCCAGGGGTCTCCCGTGGTCTAATGGCTAGCGCCTTGGATTCATAAGCGGGAGATGGTGGGATCGATTCCCAACCTCCGGCAGGAATTTTATCATCCCATGGCTCGCTGGTAAAATTCCTCGCTGCACCCTGGATTTCGGCGCTAATGACCTAGATGTAGATGCGCCGTAAAACTACTCATCCAAACTAAAACCAAAATTCACATATCTCAGTTTTTATTTTTATTTTATTGACAATGATGATGCTCCGCGTTATTGGCGAATAGCACTTTTTTCCTTTATTTATACACACACACACACACACATATATATGTGTGTGTGTAATTATTTATTTTAAGGAAATTCTTGTGGAATGCGTCAAACCTAACCACGCAGCTGAGAAATATTCTTAATTATGAAGATCCTGCGTGCTGGATTTTTTTTTTTGTACAGACATTATGGAACAAATTTAATGAAACTATGTAGTACAAATATATTGGACAACTTAAAAAAAAAAAATTGTTATTTATATTTGTCCTAATACTCCTTCAATTTCGAACAGGGGTCAATTTTGATGTTATTACTGCCTTGTGTGTCAACCGCCGAAATTCCGGGACGTTAACAAGAAATATTTATATTTCCCATAACACTGTCAAAAACACTTCAACTGCTCACTAAAATATGTTTGGCGCTTCTTGTGTTTCAAGTCATCATCGACGCCTCTTCAGGAGCGATTCATTTATTAAGATTCGTTGACAAAAAATAGTGATAATGTGCCGAAATGTTTCAGGTAAGAGGGGTACAATGATTGGGAGCCCGGAGAACGGTGGTTTCGTCATGACGTCAACCATATAAGCGGGGTTCCTCCCCATTTTTGGAGGGAGGAACCGCGCTAAAAAGGGCGAAACCTTCTGAAACCCCTTTGTGTTTCAGGTAAGAGCAGTACGATGATTGGGAGCCCGGAGAACGGTGGTTTGGGCGTGGTCCCCAGCGCTATCTCCTGGCTGTACAGGTGTATCACGGAGCAGAAGCAGAGGACTGGCGCGAGGTTTTCTGTTAGGGTGTCAGCTGTCGAAGTAGCTGGTTCTGCTTATGGACAGATCAACGATCTCTTAGCACATCAGGCTTCAGGTAATGTATCAATCTTTTATATACTGATAACAAGAGGCCCGGTGGCCGTGAGCGTTAAGGCGTAATCACTTAACACTCTGTGCCAAAGGGTCGTGGGTTCGATTCCCGCTAGGGGTGGTGGCTTTTCTTTAGAAAAAAAAGTCCGTCACGCAGGAGCTGCATAACTAAGCACTTTCCTCACAATTTGGATAGTATAGACTGCTTTCCAGAAAGATTGGCATAAAATATCCTATATAAATAAAATAAAAACATGAATAGTTCTCTTTAAATTTTGTAATGAGTAACTGTTGAATTATTAATTTTGTAATTAATTTGCTCCCAGAGTTATGTTTACACATGGTACCTACTTAATAAATACAAAAAAACTTCATATTCCGTCTTTTGATCTGACGCAGGAACAGGATACAGTCCCTCTAGTGGGAGATAGCGCTCCTTGTGGCGGCCTTGCGAACCTACGTCTGGCGGGCTATTCTATTGAAATATATTACAAAGTAAACCCCTCTTTCCGATTAACCAATTTAGCTCATTTTTACAACACTTCTTTCTCATGAGTTTCCCACTATGTTATATATATATATATATAAATTTTGACGGGGGTCATTTTCGGTGTCTACTAGGAAGGATCGATAAAGATTTGAAGAAATTTTTCAAAAATTCCGTCATGAGTGCAACCTCAATAGCTACTTTCCTTCGGAGGAAAGTGCTAAAAGAAAAGGCATCAGCCCTATCCTGGCTAGAAAAGGGTGGTAACCTATAGATAACCTGTCCTAAAATTCGCCGTTAATAATAAATGGACGTTAAAATTCAATAATAAAAATATAGATAATATTTGTGTTACATTTGTTGTTTTTACGCACACCCCTATATTCGCACAGGGAATGTAGGCAGGGCGAAGCATATAACCGTAAGGACTATAATATTACGGATTTTTTCGGCATAAATATGCTTTACCCATGATTAAACTGAAAAAAAAAACGTTAAGTGTCCGCTGGCGCTCGCGCATGCGCGGTGGCCATGTACGAAAAAGAAGACACAGTAAGATAGATATGAGTAAGATAGCTTTTATCAAAGAAAGAATTCTTTAAACCAAGTTTTGAAATTTGGCTATTTTAACCTAGGCTAGGAGATTCCCCGTAAATCGGTCAAACGGTGTGGATTTGTATAAAAAACAGACGGACAGGTGATTATATATATATACATATATATATATATATATATATATATATATATATATATATATATTAATTCTGGTGAATGATGACCCGATATATATTTTTTCACTTTTTCTTGTTTCTTTTTCTGGCAGGGGGTCAATAAAGTAGTACACACTTTTTTCACTTTAACTACTTTATTTTGTATGTTTCGCCCGACATGTTTCGTGCCTTTTCGCACCTCTTCAGGGGCTTTCCTATTCAACAAAAATTTTTGTAAATCTCAAACTTATAATTTTTGTAAACCAATAGTATATCTATCCTTTCCTTAAATAAAATTACATATGAACATATAATATTTTATCTTAATCTTAATCCTACCTTATCAGGAAGTCCTCTCGCTAGACAACACGACGAGAGGACTTCCTGATAAGGTAGGATTAAGATTAAGATAAAATATTATATGTTCATATGTAATTTTATTTAAGGAAAGGATAGATATACTATTGGTTTACAAAAATTATAAGTTTGAGATTTACAAAAATTTTTGTTGAATAGGAAAGCCCCTGAAGAGGTGCGAAAAGGCACGAAACATGTCGGGCGAAACATACAAAATAAAGTAGTTAAAGTGAAAAAAGTGTGTACTACTTTATTGACCCCCTGCCAGAAAAAGAAACAAGAAAAAGTGAAAAAAATATATATATATATATATATATATATATATATATATATATCTACTATACGACAGAAAATTTTGAAATTTTGCATGGACACTCCCTATATAACGTAGGCGCTCGCTAAGAAAGTATTTTTTGATATTCGTATTTTTAAGCATTTTTAGGGGGGTTTAAAGTTTGAGTTGGTTAGAGAAGGCAAGCCTAGGCAGCCTGCGTTGCTAGGACGATAAAGAACAGCTGTTACCTTATATTATCTATCTCATAGTTTTATTTCCAATTGAGGTTAATTTCAACTATGATGGCAGACCTTGAATTACTAGAAATTAACTGTCCCTCATAGAGTTTTAATTGCGTTTCTTTTCTGCCTGTCCCCGTCAGATAGGCTTGCCATATTTTTGGAGAGTTAAACCGGGACACATTAATATGGGATGGGCATACCAGGGGGGGGATAAAAAGAGTACAAATTATAAGCAAAATGGTTGGTGAGTTTTAAGCCTAGCAACTAACGGGAAGGGGGAATCCTAAACTGTTAGTCTACCCAAACCTTAAAAATAAGAACGGAACTTTTTTTGCTACTTGATTTTCTTAAAACAATCTCTCAGCCAAATAGTAGTGTCTGGCAGCTGGCAGCGCTGTGCAGGTAGTTCCAGCGTTTTACAGTTAGATTACTTCTCATATCTTTGACACTGTGAGCAGTAGTAACAATGTTGATTGTAGAAAAGTAACCGATTTATAAAAGATTCTTATAAACATGAATTCATTACTTTTTACATCTTACAGCCTTTTCCGGGACATTGATAAAACTGGGCGGGACACTGAAACAATTGCAAAATACCGGGACAGTCACGGTCAAACCGTGATGTATGGCATATCCTTAGGTTTTCCAGGCGAGGTAATAATATCCGGAACCCTTGCACAGCCTCCCCGCCTATAACCTTGGTAATACTCGAAAATATATTGGGTGTTACCATATGACTTCTTGGAAACATAAACTTTTAAATTTTAACGCCCATTGAATAAAATATAGTATGACGGGAACCGTGCTGTAATAAACTGCACAGAATTGTATAGTAAGGTAAATTTAATGAAACATTATTTAACGCAATAAAATAACTACTTATCTGCCGTGACGAAGCACGGGTATTCAGCTAGTATATATATATATATATATATATGTATATTTTAAACTATCGTTATTTTCTTGATCTATGAATATTTAAACGTGAAATTTCGCTAGTGATTAGGAGAAAGTGCACTTGAAGATTGCGTCGTCATAGCAGCTTTCCTAGCTATAGAGGAATTGAAAAAGTCCCTAAAAACAAACATTTGTGTGTTTCGTATCGGTGGAAAGGAATGTAGGGGGAGAGAAAGCCCACGACCCGAGATTGGATAAAAGAACGACCTGGCTTAGGGAAAACGAATGAAAAGTTATGATGTTTCGGTGACCGTAGGCCATTCTGTATTCAGATCGCGACAAGGCAATCTTCCAAATACCCCACCTCCTTGTTTCCAATCTTCCATACCCGGAGAGAGGTAATTCAAATTTCGCCGAAGGGGGGAGGGGTGCGTTGCTCCCTTTATGTATGTGTATACAGGAGGACTCGGATAAGGAGGGCTTTATCTGATCTGCACATTGTGTTGGGATGATACAACAGAAGATAGCTGGGGTTTTTCTTTTTTCGAATTCTCTCTGGAAATTACTGAAGTTACCTGGTCTCTAGAACCACACAGCAGCAGCCGGGAAAACAAGATGGCTAGTTGAACCAGTATTTCTCAACCTATACAAATACAAAACGTGAATTTGAAAATAGGTTTAAATTTGACCGCCATTTTATCGCAAAATACGAAGCGAAACAAGAATACACGCATTTCATTATATATTGAGCAGTTTTCAAAAATGTATTTAAAATGTTCATGGATAAAGAGGAATTCCGACTTTTATGCATGCGCTTAATAACACCGATAAGCATGATTCTGGGGTTTCCTCCCAAATAGGCCCACTTTACTAAATTTGATGTGCTGAGTACAAAACTGTAATCGGTTGTTTTCTACCATGTACCATTTTGGAACAATTTGTAATTACACTAAAAAGATTTAATTTAAATCTGTGCATAAGGAACTGAAAATAAACCATAAAACGAAGAAATAATACTGTTCGCACCAAGGCCGCCGCATCTCAGAGTCGGGCTCAGGGCCAGATCACGGGCCCCACTTGTCCGAGCCAGACTGAAAAGTCTAGTACTTTGCTATAGGACTTTGGACATTTTAAAATTGTTTTCATCTTGAGTTTTGAGCGAAATGAGAATAAAAGCCGACAATCGGTGCAGCAAAGGTCACTTTCGGTACTTGTAGTTTTATTACGACTCCTAATGAAATATACTATTCTGGGACTGCACTTGTTTTGTCGTTTATGTACATTAAAAAAAAAGTCCGATTCGCAGGAACTGCGTCATCTTAGCGCGGTTCCGTTCTTATCTCTAGTGTTTATGAAGGCATAGAATAGAAACAGTTATTACTTTGTTTAGATCAATAGCGAAACAGCTATCCAAATGAAATCTCAAACAAACCAGTCTTGAAAGGTCTTGATTTACAATCTTACCTGTATGGGTCAGCTATACCAGTCGGGCAGAAAGGCCTCCGCTCAGAGGCATTTGGAAAGCCTTGGGATCTCTCTCTTTGAACGCTACATTTCTAACAATAAATTGATCTTCTTATTTTACTTAATCTGTTTTATTGTCAAATACATTATCTGACTATAAGCAATTTAAAAATAACAAGGAATAAAACAGACAAAAAGAACAGTTCGAATAAGCGAAATCAATTACTTTAAAGTTTTAAGCACTTATTTCTCCGATTGACATCGCCTAATCAAAACTTTCATCAGAATCATTTTTGTAGAGCATTTAGTGAGCTTTCTAATGGTCATCTTTTGTTTCCCAAGATTCTCAACCTTTTTCGAGATATTAAGGAAAGTATACAAAGTTACCAAAACTTTTTATGTATGTTAATAAAATATTTTATTCTAACCCTTCCTAAACTCCAAACGTAACAAAAATTTCAACATATTAGTTTTAATGAATGTAGAACATGCAGAAAATGTTTCAACTGAATCCCATAATTCTAAGTACCAAAATCAAAGAGAAAAAGAACAGTTCGAATAAGCGAAATCAATTACTTTAAAATTTTATGCACTTATTTCTCCGATTGACATCGCCTAATCAAAACATTCATCAGAACCATTTTTATAGAGCATTTAGTGAGCTTTCTAATGGTCATCTTCCGTTCCCCAAGATTCTCAACCTTTTTCGAGATATTAAGGAAAGTATACAAAGTTACCAAAATTTTTCACGTCTGTTCATAAAATATTTTATTCTAACCCTTCCTTAACTCCAAACGTAACATAACTTTCAACATATTAGTTTTAATGAAATTAGAACATGCAGATAATGTTTCAACTGAATCCCGTGATTCTAAGTACCCAAACCAAAAACGGAATTCAAAAACTATTTTTCCAATTTTCTCGATAACGGTTAAAGCTATCGCCTTGAAAATGGTTTCATTCGTTTTTCTAGCCCAAGAAGCCTATAAAAAGAGTACTTACAAGCTTATGAACTCAAAAACGTAAGCGTTACGATTTTTTCTGCGCGAATTTCGCCCCAAACGCCATCTTCCAGTGGGCGGATTTTGCTGGTTAACGAACTTGACCTTTCAAATTGGACGACGGATTTTTGTACCAAATTTCATCAAAATCGGACCATCAGGGAAGCCAGAAATGAGCGAACAGACAAATATATATATATATATATATATATATATATATATATATATATACATATATATATATAAATAAATAAATATATACATATATATATATATATACAAATTTGAACCACCGTTATTTTCGGTCTCTAGGGGTTCTGAAACGCGAAATTTTCTAGTCGGCTCTTCCGGATTGTTTCATTGCATCAACCCTATAAGCGGGGTTCCTCCCTATGGGGGAGGGAGGAACCGCGCTAAAATATAGATCCCATTCCAATAAATATAGGCTACGCCCGTCTATATTTCTAAACCCCATTCTTTGTACAAGCTCATAACCTAGACATTCTTTCCCAATTAGCGAGGTCCGGCCCGGGCCCCACGGCGCCCGGGACCGGGACAACACTATTCGGCTGCCCCCCCCCCCCCCATGTGGCGGTCCTGGTCCCCACTGTTGAAATGAATGCGCTACACAATAATATAACTGCGCAACAGACAAAAATAAATGCCTTCTTTTAAGTCTAAACCCTGCAAATTTAGCGTTAGCAAACATAACATAAGTTAAAATTACCTCTACAATAAGTAAAATATGAACATAAATGGATAAAGGTTTGTGGAGATCTAAAAGTTATTAGCAGCACTAGGCCAGCAATCAGGCAACACTAAAATGTCATGTTTTATTTGTTAATAGGATAGTAGAGCCCCCCCAAAAATAGTTTAATTATAATAATTATATATCTGAGCGTTCTCGATCACTCCTACAACTTCGGTCCTTTGTAATTTTTTGCAACGGTTTGAAAGATATTTCAATTGTGGCCTGCATATGTGTATATATCCATGTCTATCTTCCACTTTTTCTTGTTTGTTTTTCTGGCAGGGGGTCGTATTCGTACTAATGTCAGTTATCCGTTCCTCATGATAATATGGGCCTTTATGTTTTTTTAAAATACTATTACTTTTTTTATGGTAATTTTTCCCAAATTGTAAATTTATTCGTTTCTTATAGAGTTTAAAATATGTATCCAGCACTTGCCTAATTTTTGAACATTCTATTTTGGCGACGAGAGAACTTTTACATAAACCTTCTTTTTTAACTGTTTTCTCTAGTAAGGCGTAATTTCTAGACATTTCCAAATCCAAAATTTTATATTTAAAGTTATTTACTACATTCATAAATTTCCTATATCCACTAAAATTAACATCAAATATTTCATAAACCTTTTTAGTTTTATTTTCTATAAATTTTGGAAAGAATTTCGCTTTTTTACATGTTTTTAAAAATTGCAACCTTAATCTAATCCTAACTAGTTTTTTAACAATGTTATTCAGTTCATAAAAATGTTTCATTAAAAAAAGAATCCAGGTTCATATTTAGAATTTCTAAATAGAACCCTTCGTCACTCCAATCTTCTGCCGCGGAGTAATTCATATTAATTCTTGTGAAAGATGACCCGATATATATTTTCCACTTTTTCTTGTTTGTTTTTCTGGCAGGGGGTCGATAAAGCAGTACACTCTTTGTTCACATTAACTGCTTTATTTGTTATGTTTCGCCCGACATGTTTCGTGCCTTTTCGCACCTCTTCCGGGGCTTTCCTATGTAACAATATTTTTTGTAAATCCTAAACTTTAAATTGCTTACACTAATACACATATCCTGTCCCTAAATAATTTACATTTCAATATATAATATTTTAACTTAATCTTAATCCTACCTTATCAAGAAGTCCTCTCGTCATGTTGTCTAGCTTGAGTCAGGCGTAGTACTGAAAAGTCATCTGTGGTAATTAATATGGCTGTTTGTATCGATTCTTTAGCTATTTTCATGGTATCGATTATTGGTGAAATTTGTTTTGTGAGGTTTAATTTATTATACTATGGAAAATTTGGTGCACATTCTTTAAATCTGTTTTTTTATTTATGGCAGTGTTGGAATTTTTAATTATGTAAATATTTTCTTTGATTTTTCTTTTTAAAGTGTTCCTCTCTTTATTTAAAATGTGAACGTCCTTAAAGTTAAAGTTATGTTTTAAAGTTAGTGCGTGTTCTGTCAATGTTGTCCTGTTTTCGTTTGTGTCTATGCTTTTTGCGTGTTGCACGATTCTCTTTTGCAATAGCTGTGCTGATTCCCCAATGTAGCATGCGTTGCAATCGTTACATCGAATTTTGTATATATTGTTCTTTGTACTTGTTGGTTTAATTTTGTCTTTAATATTGCTAAAACTATTTTCTATTTTGTTACCATATTTCCAACTTATTTTACCTACGTCTTTACATATTTGTTTAAGTCTATTGGCTATTGAAGGATGGTAATGAAAAGTAAAATATCTATTTATTTCATTCACATCTTTGTCATTTTCTTTTGTTAAAACCTGTTTTCTCTTTTGTAAAAATAAATGCTGATTCAAAGCTATTTGCTTATTTAAATTCGTATTTTTCATAAAGAATTTTTGAATACATGTCTGTAATAACTTTCGCTTTAAAATAAAAACAAGCGCAAACGAGATCAAAACGATAAACCTCCCGAATGACAGAACAATTCAAAAAAGCGAAAGTTATTACAGCCATATTAATTACCACAGATGACTTTTCAGTACTACGCCTGACTCAAGCTAGACAACATGACGAGAGGACTTCTTGATAAGGTAGGATTAAGATTAAGTTAAAATATTAATTATTGAAATGTAAATTATTTAGGGACAGGATATGTGTATTAGTGTAAGCAATTTAAAGTTTAGGATTTACAAAAAATATTGTTACATAGGAAAGCCCCTGAAGAGGTGTGAAAAGGCACGAAACATGTCGGGCGAAACATAACAAATAAAGCAGTTAATGTGAACAAAGAGTGTACTGCTTTATCGACCCCCTGCCAGAAAAACAAACAAGAAAAAGTGGAAAATATATATCGGGTCATCTTTCACAAGAATTAATAATCCATGTCTATATATATATATATATATATATATATATATATATATATATATATATATATATATATATATATATATATATTTTATATATATCGCGCAGGTCAAAAGAATAGTACTCCATTTTCTATGTACAACTTTATTGTTGACACGCCCTACATGTATCGTGGCCTTTATGCCACCTCCTCAGGGGCCATTAAATCCCCATGTGTGGTTAGCTCGCCACCCATATTACGACTCTCTCATATCCATGTCTCTCTCTCTCTCTCTCTCTCTCTCTCTATATATATATATATATATATATATATATATATATGTATATATATGGGGGCGAAGTTAGCTCGATATATCGGGGTAGAGCAATGCCTTAATACCATGGAGGATCGGAGTTAAATGTACGAGCACACAATAGATTTTATCTTCCGTTGTCTTCGTTCGTGTGTTGGCTTCGGGGTCCCAGACCCTCCCTAGGCGTAACCCAGCCCTTAATTAATTTATTAATGGATACCTTCAAAAGGAAAAATCAGGCGGCCGGAGCGTAGTACTTACTACACTATCTCCCTAGTGTGCCGTATGGTCTAGAATCAGATACCTCTACAGTATCTGTCCATCGTAGCCTGTTACGTGACTGATTTATTATATATATATATATATATATATATATATATATATATATATATATATATATATATATATATATTTCTTTGTTTAAGCAAAAATGAGCACAGTTTTCTAAATAAGTTAGTGGGGATTTCAAATTTATTAAGTAATTTAAATGAATTAAGTAATAATTTCGTAAGTTCGGATGGTTTTATATTTTACTAGGTGTTAACCTACTTTCTGCATCTAGAACCCCCCCCCCCACTCTCCCAGGATCAAGACCTATATGTGTGGCAAGTTTGGTCAAATACGGTCAAACGGTGTGGATTTGTTTGAGGGGCAAACAGACTGACAGGCAGTTGATAGACGTTTTTGACCAAGCCTATGACACTCCTAGGATCAAGATCTACATGTGTGCCAAATTTGGTCAAATACGGTCAAACGTTGTGGACTTGTATAAGGGACAAACAGACAGAAAAAGAGTTGATAGACGTTTTTGACCTAGCCTATGACAATCCCCCTATCAAGACCTACCTGTGTGCCAAGTTTGATGAAAATCGGTTAAACAGCGTGGATTTGTATAAGGAACTAGCATACAGACAGACAGCTGGTAGATGTTTTTGACCTATCCTACGAGACTTCCCGGATCAAGACCTACCCGGGTTGCCAAGGTTGGTCAAAATTGGTCAAACGGTGTGAATTTTTATAAGGAACAAACAGACAGACCGGTGATTTTTATGTATATATACATAAAAATCACCGGTCTGTCTGTTTATTATAGATGTATATATATATATATATATATATATATATATATATATATATATATATATATATATATGTATATATAGATATATAGATGTAATTTCCGTTTTTATTTTTGTTTATGATTTCTATTATAAGTTAACTACTAATATATTTTATTGGCAAAGATTCAATACTGATCAATTGTCCGAAGTAGAAGTTACATTAATTAAATAATACTAATAATTTTGTCAAGACTACAAGCTTAATAATTAATAGCTGTATATCTTGGGAATGTGCTAGAAGAAAGAGTAGATTATAGATGATAGTGCTACGGGCTGGATACAGCGTTCCACCCTTCCTAGGTGTTATGGAAGCCGGATGAACGGGAAGGGAATATGAAGGTTCGAATCCCAAATCTCAGCAGATTCCTTCCGTGTGCTGAATACAGATGGCGTTGGTGGTTAGATAACCTCCATAAGGTTTTATCTTACTGCCTGACCACTCACCAAGGGGCTTTGATGGCCCGCTCCAATCTTATTGAATCCAAAGACTGCTCCTTCTCACAATACTCCTTCAGTCCGAGTTATTATCATAGCTTTAGTATCCTAACAGGCAACGGGATTCGAGAAAGGCAGATACTGTACAGGTTCATGAGAATAGAGAGATAATCTGGTCAGTCCTACGCACTGACCGCTTAATTTCCCATTTTGTAGGAAACCATTTAATGTTGGGTGGGCTTCTAGAAGGTCCGGGGCTCCGTTTCTGCCCCTCGAACGACGACTCTAGAACATTAAAGCATTGAATGCACCCCTCAGCTAAACTAAGCTCCTCTAGAACACGAGTCCATTATTGTATCAAACTAGCATTCTAAGCATTATAGTGTCGAAAATCCCACTTTGTATGCATTAATGCCATTATAATGTCAAAAATCCTGCTTTCGGTGCAGTAGTGCCATTATAGTGTCAAAATGCCGCTTTCTGTGTAATAATGCCATTATAATGTCAAATATCCTGCTTTTGGTGAATTTGTGCCAATATAGTGTCGAAAATCCCGCTTTCTGTGCAATAGTGTCATTATAGTGTCGAAAATCCCGCTTTCTGTGCAATAGTGTCATTATAGTGTTGAAGACCCAGCTGTTTGTACATTAGTGCCAATATAGTGTCGAAAATCCTACTTTCTGTGCAATAGTGTCGAAAACCCAGCTGTTTGTGCATTAGTGCCAATATATTGTGGAAAATCCCTCTTTCAATGCATTAGTCCCATTTTATTGTCGAAGACCCAGCTGTTTGTGTATTAGTGCCAATATAGTGTCGAAAATCTCGCTTTCTGTGCAATAGTGTCGAAAACCCAGCTGTTTGTGCATTAGTGCCAATATAGTGCCGAAAATCTCGCTTTCTGTGCAATAGTGTCGAAAACCCAGCTGTTTGTGCATTAGTGCCAATATTGTGTCGAAAATCTCGCTTTCTGTGCAATAGTGTCGAAAACCCAGCTGTTTGTGCATTAGTGCCAATATAGTGCCGAAAATCCTTCTTTCGGTGCACTTGTCCCATTATAGTGTCGAAGACCCAACTGTTTGTGCATTAGTGCCAATATAGTGTCGAAAATCCCTCTTTCGGTGCATTAGTCCCATTTTAGTGTCAAAGACCCAGCTGTTTGTGCATTAGTGCCAATATAGTGTCAAAAATCCCGCTTTCTGTGCAATAGTGTCGAAAACCCAGCTGTTTGTGCATTAGTGCCAATATAGTGTCGAAAATCCCGCTTTCTGTGCAATAGTGTCGAAACCCCAGCTGTTTGTGCATTAGTGCCATTATAGTGCCGAAAATTCTTCTTTCGGTGCATTAGTCCCATTATAGTGTCGAAGACCCAACTGTTTGTGCATTAGTGCCATTACAATGTCAAAAATACCGCTTTCGGGGGTGCTTAATTACAAGCTTTATTAGTGCTTTAGAATTTCAAACTTAAGAAAAAAATATTAGAACTTCAGATGAAAAAATGTTACAAATAACCGACTTTATTTTATTTAAAACCTTCATTCACACTCATGTATCTCAAGAAATGTTATGATCTGATTAATGTAAATTTCAATCATTAGAGAAATTAAAACTTTTATTCGTTTATCTTATAAAATTTTCTGTAACTTAATATTTTTATAATAAGTAATCATATTCTTTGTTGAATGTTTAAAAATGAAGAATTTGGTTGTAAATTATCTGAGGTTAATGAAATTATCTCATTATTATCTGTTTGAGTGTATTTTTTAATTTACCCTGAGTTCAATATCTTTTATTTATTGTTTTAGTGACTACTGAAATTTGCATATTCCCTCCTTTATAGTAAGTTATAAAAACTATTGTTGATTTTAGCGGAATGTGAGCAGTCGCCCAGCATCTACCTGTGCGAAGGCGCACTCCAAAGCTACTGCGAGCTAAGATCTCCATCTCCAGAAAAGGCAGGCTTCTACTTAGACACTGCATTGAACAGTAGAACTGAACATTCTCATTTCTTCTACACGCTCCACGTCTACCAATACAGCGTCGCTGGGAAAGGAGGAGGTAAGATACAGATAAACCTAATCAATTTGTATAGAAATTTAAATCCTTTTTTTTTTTCAAATACGGAGACATCACTTCGAATATAAAACATTCCGTCAAAGAATGCAGGAAAAGGAAACCACCTGAATAAATGAAAGTTACATTTCGAATAAATTATTAGTTTCGATTATTGTATTGAAAACAATATAGATGGATATGTATGAATAATTTTAGCATGTGTAACATGCTTTTTACAATTACTCTTATTATCTTTTATAGTATAATATATATATATATATATATATATATATATATATATATATATAATATATATATATATATATATAATCTTTTATGCATAATAGTTGATTATAAATGTATCAGTAATAATAATAATTATTGTTATTATTATTGGAATAATTGTAAGTATGAAATAATTTATACAATAAAAATTAAAAATTGAACAAAAAATAGAATAAGCTTATTTACCTGCGGTGAAGTACTTAAGCTCCAGATCCACTTGTGCTGAAACTCATAAGTTGCCGATCCCATTTTATTGTAGGTCATCAGCTGCCGATACTATTCTATTGAAGCTCATAAGCTACAGATCCTGTTGAGTTGAAGCTCATAAGCTGCCGATAATATTGTAGTAAAGCTCATAAGCTGCAGATTCTATTGTGTTGAAGCACATATGCTGCCGGTACTGTTTTGTTGAAGCTCATAAGCTGCCGATCCTATTGTGTTGAAGGTCATATGCTCCCGATGATGTTGTGTTGAAGCTCGTAAGCTGCTGATCCTATTGGGTTCAAGCTCATAAGCTTTACATCTCCATCTCAATAATGTATAATGAAGAAATTAGTTTTTTAAAATAAACATAAATAAATGATAAAATGTTTTAAATTGACTTTTCTCTGGGAAATGTTGGCTTCCAAAAACTGTAGATATATTTCACTTACTATATCATTCATCCTTTATTCTACTATTAACATGTTGACAACAGTTGCTGGTGGGAGAAGCAGACTCCACCTGGTAGATCTAGGAGGCTGTGAGAGGAGTAAAGGAGCAGGTTTGCCTTTATCAGCTGTCGGCAATGTTCTTCTTGCGATATTCAATGGACAAAAGCATTTACCACACAGGTAATTCTTTTATTTTATACTCACATTTGCATCTACACATCCATTAGCACTCTGCTACGTACTGGGTACTACCATTTTCAAACACACATGGTAGAGCAAGAATTATTTTAGTATATTTCATATATGCAGTATATTTTTCCTTACTAAATATGTGATGTAGTTTACTATAATTTTTAAAAATGTCATTTTTTTTCTTCATTTTTAGCACTTTCCTCCGAAGGAAAGTAGGTATTGAGGTTGGACTCATGACGGAATTTTTGAAAAATTTCTTCAAATCTTTATCGATCCTACCTAGTAGACACCGAAAATGACTCCCGTTAATATATATATATATATATATATATATATATATATATATATATATATATATATATATATATATATATGTGTGTCTGTTAACACGATAGCGGCCAGAGTTTTTGTTTTTTCGTCACGAAACTTGGTATATAGCATTCAATTAGCAAACGATTGAACGAGTTCGTTAACCACCAAAATCACCACCGGAAGGGGGGGTTTACCCCGAACCCAAAACACTAATTTGACCATTTCAGCCGTAATATTTGTTATATTTCAACGAAACTTGGTATTCGTAGTGGTAATATAGGGAGAAAAGTGAGATATAAAAATGAACTAAATCGTTTCATAAGGAGGGGGGGGGGTTTACTCCGGACCGACAATACCAATTCGCCACTACCAGCCGTGATTTTAGGTATATTTCGACGAAACTCGGTATTCGTAGTGGTAATCTACAGGTAAATATGTGATGTAAAAAAAAACTAAATAGGTTCATTAGGAGGGGGGGTTTACTCCGGACCCAAATTCCTAATATACTCATACTGGTCGTAATTTCTGCTGTATTCTAACGAAACGCGGTATACGTCGTGGGTAACTCATGAGAAAGAAGTGTTATAAAAATGAGCTGAATCGGTCAATCGGAAAGGGGGGTTTACTTGTAATATATTTCAATAGAAAAGCCAGCCAGACATAGGTCCACAAAGGCGCCGCAAGGAGCGCTAGAGGGACTGTATCCTGTTCCTGCGTTAGATCAAAATACGATAATATGAGGTTTTTTGTATTTATTACGTAGTGTAATAGGTAACATGTGTAAACATAACTCTGGAAGCAAATTAATAATTGATCAGTTACTCATTACAAATTTAAAAGAGAACTATTCATGTTTTTATTTTATTTATGTAGGATATTTTAAGCAAATTGTTCTGGAAAGCAGTCTACACTACCCAAATTCTGAGGAAAGTGCTTAGTTATGCAGCTCCTGCGTGACGGACTTTTTTTTAGTATTCTTCCTCTCTTCCTATTGGGAGAAAAGCCACTTATGCCAAATTCCAAAGGCAAAAATGTTGGCAATTCATAGCTACTAAGCGATTTTATCACTTAGTTGGACAATCTCTCACCAGAACTGAGTTTTATGACGAAGTTTGTGTGAATAAAATTGTAGTGCTTACTGTTTTGTGTTAATACACTTCTAAAGCTTCATTTCCATTAGTACAAATCATCCCTGGGACATGTGCCGGGCACAAATCCCAGAATGGAAACCATTAGCAACAAGTTGCGGCACTTGTACCTGCGACAAAAATGTGTCAGAGGACCGCGCGACAAAACATGTACCTAAATCGAGTAGACTTGTTATTTTATATTTATGCAGGAAATTGAATGAATACACATTGTTATGACTGGTTTTTACAAAGTGAGAAAATTACATATTTCTTTGGGAACTCAAAAAATTCAACACCAAATACATAACTGTTGGTTACGTTACAAGTACAGGAATTATTAAAACAAGTTAACAACGTACAGGAAGAATTTTAGGCTTTTCATTTCTGAAACACTTTAAAAATTATAGGAAGAGGAAGATGACCATTCGATAGCTTAGTATGGATGATTCATACAAAATGTTTTCTCTTGCAATAATCTCAGGCCGAAGAGTGATTTATTACTTTCTGTAATAAAACAAGTATTTGTAGTAACTCTGGTTGAAGGTAGTAAGATTGATGAAATGCTCGGTATAATTAGCAAAGCTGTTTCTTGCACAGAGAACACAAGCTGAGCCAGCAGTTGAAGGAGTGTATGGGATCGCTGACTTGTCACGCAGCGATGATCGCTCATGTTTCACCATTAGCAGCCAATTACAGCGAGACGCTGACTACAATACAACTAGCTTCTCGAATACACAGGATGCGCAGAAAGAGGTTCAAGGTACGAATATAAACCACTTTAACTTTTTAATCTCTAAGACTAGTTTGTAAAGAAAACACCCCCAGGGATGAATCATCTCCTTATATTCCAAGAGCTGGTAACCACACTTTTCATGAAGTGTTTTATGCACCTTGAAATTTTACTATAATGTACCTCTTGGTTAGATGATTGTTCAGAGCAAATTGCTATAGTTGCAGATGCTTAAATAAATATATATAAAAAAAAACAAACATTTATTTTCATGTTTCCTGATAATTAAACCCCACAGAATGTATCTGCCCTTTTGTAATTATGTTTATTGAAGAAGCTGTTTAAATTTCAGCATGACTAAACCACTTCATTTGATATTAAAAAAAATAACTAGGTACTTTGGATCTTTTTTTTTTTTAGTTTACATTTTAACCCCCTTAAAAATGTCTACCTTATTTATTTTTCATTTTAAAATTGCCTTAATTTGCAATTTTTTCATTAATGATAGCTGGCTTCTGAATAAAACACTATTTTTGGGCAATATTTGTTTGAACCTGCATGTGTTGCTTGCTTGAATGTGCAGTACCTGGTGTTCACCGGTAAGTCTAGCCAATACATATTTACCTTCTTATCTACCCAAGAGGTACATTATAGCATAATTTCAAGGTGCATAAAACACTTCATGAAAACTGTGTTACGAGCTCTCCGACTATTAACCCTTTATCTACCGTTGACTGCTCCAGTAGTCGAGAGTGGCTGAGACCTGAGTACCTTTGACTTGAGTACAGAATGGAGGAAAGAGAGGCCCCATGTACCGTTGGCTGCTCCAGCAGTCGAGAACAGCTCGGCCATGTGTATCATTGACTTGTGTGCAAGTCAGAGGAAAGACGGTCCCCTCTTACCGTTGACTGGTACAACAGTCGAGAGCTCCTCATATATCTTGAATTTTTTCTCTTCTCATTTCTCAACTTTATATCTAACTAGCATTTCATGATAAGAAAAAATATTTCTGATTAATTCAATGCTCTATTTAATTGTAATTAAATTATCATAATGTTTGTTGGTAAAATGGAAAGGTAACAAAACAATTTCGGAATCATTTTTTCCAAATGAGAACAATGGTCAGTAACCAGTTAAAATAATAAAGTCGTTAATTTCAGTTTTGGAAAAATATTTCTCCGTGGAAAATTCGCCAAACACAGGAAAAAACCATCAAAAACCTGAAATAAATGACAGAAGTAAGGGAGAACATCGGCAAGAACTTCTCAAGCCAAGAATTTGAAACTGCTGGAAGCAATAAATCCATAAACATGACCACACATACCGAACTCATCAGGTATCTTGTCATAAAAATGGAAAAAAAAGAACAATCTTTTAATACAATAAGCCCTTTCGTTGTAGAAAGGTGGCTTAAGACATTTGGGAAAAATATAGGTGTGTCAAAAATTAAGAAGTCAGGAACCCTGCTAATCAGTTGCCCAGAAAGAAGTGTAGCAAAGAAATTGTGTGATGAAAGATCCTTTTTTGGTAAAAGCATTGTTGTTAGTCCACACAAATCTTTGAATTTCTCACGAGGAATCTTTTCTTGTGACGAAATCGTACATTTAGACGATGAGACTATTCTTAAAGAACTAAAAGGGCAGAATGTGACACATTTAAGAAGATTTAAGACGCGGAATACTCAAAAGATACTGTTCGTGGCCACATTTAACAAGGAAGTACTCCCAGAAAGAATCAAAATTGGTTATATGATAATGCCTTTGAAGGAATATATTCCTTCTCCACTGACCTGCTTTAAGTGCTGGGGGTTCAATCATACAAGCAAAGGTTGCAAAAAACATGAAATTTGCAGAACATGTGCTGAAATCAAGCATGAAGGATCTTGCACTAGAACATTCTGTACTAACTGCAAAGGAGCCCATCCAGCGTATGACAGACAATGCCCGATATTTCTCAGGGAGACCCAGATCTTGAAGAAGATGGTGCTCGAAAAGCTATCATATGGAGAAGCTAGGAAGAGAATCGCAAGTTCCTCTCTGACTTCTTATGCAGGAAGGGTAAAGGAGTCAATGGAACGAGTCTTGACTTCAACACCAATAAATGAAGAACTGGAGCTCATAAAGGAACAACTCAGATCGTTACAGGAGCAACTTCTAATAATTACATCAAAGATTTTGGGAGAAAAGAAGAAGAAGGAATTGCCTACTACTACTTCAGACAAAACTCCTGAAAATTCCAAACTCTTGACGCAAGAAGAGCGAGTGCCAAAAAAGAAGACATTCCCGAGGAATTAAAGACACCCAAGGGTTCGAGGAAATCCTGCTCTGCAGATGAATACATAAATACCTCTTTGGGGGTTGATGTAGGTGATGCACCGAGTCATGCAAATTCCAAAACATCTGTGAGTAGTAAGTCTAAGGTAGCAGCAGAGAATGAAAAAGTTCGTTTGAGTTCGAGCCAACAAAAGAATAAGTAGTAGTAAAATATCATAATGTTTGATCCAGGAATTATTACTAATAAGACACAGATCAATCAAGTTACAAATATTTACTACTCAAACTTTCTCAATTGTTTTCATTCTGCATTCCTTTCTCTTTCTTTATTTGTTATTAGGTATAAAGAATATCAGTTCGTGTCGTCTGTTGATGGCGTGAACATGACTATCTCCTTTGAGTCAATTATAACCTTATTCGTTATATTATTATATTGTTGGGATTTACAGTTTGTGTTATCAAAGTTCCCAAACAAATTTTAAACAAAATATAATAAATTTTTATTATATAAATTGAAATTAATAAAATGTCCTTAGAAACTTGAATCCAATAAAAAGGGGATGCTGCTTGAAGTATGCGGTTGCTCTTGAAAAAAAATATTTAAGATGAGAGACTCACCGATACAGCTCTTCTGTGAAGCACTTGTCTCGACTCCCTGTCACTGGATAAGGTTTGATTGATACACTCAAGCACTGAACATTGTCTCAGAATTGTCTTAAAAACTTTTCGCCTTTTTTTTTAGCTACCAAGATTTTTTTTATATGAGAACTGTGAGCATATGTTTTTTTATCATTTGATATTTTTTAATATTATATAAAAGCTGCTACATTGCTCCCCCCCCTGATGACGGAGTCAGCGAAGAAGACCTTGCGTTTAACTAGCCTTCCAGCTCTTGTTCTATACTCTGAGGGCGGCTCGGGTTGCAGGTTGCTGGTTGCAGGCTGTGGTTCAATAGTGGAAGGTAGGCCTGGTTCTGGTATCTGCGTCGTGGGGTCTACTTGCTTCGATGAAGGAGATGTGGTTTGCGGCTGGAGGTTGGTTGGTGAAGCGGCGTTCCTCTCTATGTCGGTCGTAAGAAGATAAGCAGGCTTCAATCTATCAATAGAGACGACTACTGGTTTTTGTCCTATGGCTAGGGTAAAGTGTTTGGCCGTACGACTTAATACTTTATGAGGACCAGAGTAGGGTGGGACAAGTGGTCGGCGAACTGCGTCCTCCCTCAAGAATACGTGGGAGCTCGTGTGTAAGTCCTTGTGTTGAAACGTCTTTTGATAACTCGAACGTGCTAGGGCTGGCTTGAGCTGTGCGAGATCCTGCTTTAGAAGTTGTAGGGCTATGATGGGTTCTTGTTGCACAGGGGTGTCTGCAAGGAATTCCCCTGGTAACCTTAAGGGCTGTCCATACAGTCCTTCGGCAACACTTGCACCCATATCCTCCCTGAATACCGATCTAAGCCCTAGGAGTACTGAGGGTAGGAGTGCAACCCATCTGTCTGTCTCCAATTGAGCCATTATTGCAGCCTTCAAGGTCCTGTGCCACCTCTCCACACAACCGTTACTTTGCGGGTGGTAAGCAGTTGTTCGCTTTTTATCGATACCTAGGAGCGCTGTTAGCCTCTGGAATATCTCTGCCTCAAATTGACGGCCCTGGTCGGTGGAGATCCTTGCAGGTACTCCGAAGCGAGCAATCCAGTGGGTGTAAAACGCCTCTGAAACCGTGCTTGCCGTAATATCTTCCAGAGGGATAGCTTCCGGCCACCTAGTTGCTCGATCCACCATTGTTAAGCAATAACGTTTGCCGTTAGAGGGTGGCAAAGGGCCTATTAAATCCAAATGAATGTGCTGGAATCTTGGTGCCGGTTGAAAGGTTCCTAAGGGACTGACAGTATGGCGCTGGATTTTACTGCGCTGGCAGGGGATGCAGGTTTTGGCCCATTCGCCTACGTCTGACTTCATACTCGGCCAGAAGTAGCGCGAAGAAAGAAGTTTTCTTGAAGCACGTATTCCGGGGTGACTTAGTCCATGAAGGCGATCAAACAAAGGTTTCCTGAAGTGCTCAGGAATATATGGTCTCGCCTTACATGATGATGTTTCACAAAAGAGCGGGACGTCTTGGCCTGGAATGGTGAGGAGCTTTAAAGTGAGCTTAGGATTCTCTTTTAATTCCTCTATCGTAGGGTCAGCTTTCTGTGCCTTAGCAATCGCTGCAAAATCATCGGGCAACTGAACCTCTTCTACTCGTGACAGGGTGTCAGCTACTACGTTGTCTTTGCCGGGCTTATAAATGATAGAAGTAGTGAACTGACTTATGAAATTGAGTTGCCTGATTCTTCGGGGTGAGGCATTGTCTGACTTCTGCTGGAAAACGTGGATGAGGGGTTTATGGTCAGTCACTATGGAGAAATGAAGGCCTTCCAGGAGTGATCTGAAGTGCTTTACGCCCTCGTGGATAGCGAGCAGTTCTCTATCATAGGTGGAGTAATTCCTTTGTGCTGAATTTAGTTTCCTGGAAAAAAATCCTAAGGGTCTCCAGACACCATTTTTCAATTGCTGTAACACCGCACCTATGCCTATATCGCTTGCATCACAGGCCAATGACAACTCTTCAAATGTTGATTGGTGCGCAAGTTGTGCAGCAGCAGCGAGGCTCTCCTTGCATTTTTCAAAGGCTTTGGTGGCTTTCTCAGTCCATTCCACTGGTCTGTTATCCTTCTTTTTGACGTCGTGCAGTAAGTCATTAAGAGGGCTTTGAATCTCTGCAGCACGGGGAATGCAACGTCGATAGAAGTTTATCATTCCAAGAAATCTTCTGAGTTGACATATAGTGGCGGGGCGAGGAAAATCAGCAATGGTTTTTACTTTGGATGGCAAAGGGCTTATTCCCTCCGAGTTGACTTTAAAGCCGAGGAAGTCAACCTGACATTCACCTAAATTGCACTTCGAAATGTTCAAGGAGAGTCCGTTTGCCTCCAGCCTCTTGAATACTTCGCGAAGGTGTGCTTCATGTTGCTCTTCATCTTCTGAGGCGATAAGATAATCGTCCATGTAGGGAAACACAAAGTCCAAGTCACGCATGATGTTATCCGAAAACCGTTGAAAGGTTTGGGCTGCGTTTCGAAGTCCAAAGCACATCCGAAGGTATTCGATTAGCCCAAAGGGAGTAGCAATAGCAGTTTTCTCAATGTCCTCTTCCGCTAGAGGGATGTGGTAGAAAGCGTGAACAATATCGAGAGTTGAAAAGATTTTTTTTCCATGTAACTGTGTAGTAAAGTTCATGAGGTTAGGAACAGGATATCGGTCGGGGATGGTTTGTGCGTTCAAACGACGATAGTCACCACAAGGGCGTAAGCTACCATCTTTTTTTATAACCACATGTAGCGGGCTTGACCATGGGCTCTTGGATGGTCTGCATATCCCCTCATTCATGAGCTCCTGAAAATGCTGCTTTACTGCTATGTATTTATCGGGTGCCAGCCGTCTTGCCTTGCTTGTGACAGGATTACCACTGGTAAGTATGTGGTGTTGGACGACGGTAGGTGGTGGGCCTCTGATGGGCGTAGGTCTGGTCAGATTAGGGAAGTCTCTCAGCAGATGTGAATACTTGCAGTTTCCAGGGATAGTAGATATAGTGGGTGTCGAGACCATCGACACAATACCAATCGCTCCTAACCCGGTGTGTTGATCAGTAAGCTTCTTCTGACGGAGATCGACACTCAGTCCGTGATGGTACATGAAGTCCGCGCCAAGGATTGGCTTCCCAATTTCTGCGATGATAAATGTCCATTTCAGGGGACGACGAATTCCAATATCCAGCTGCAACAACTTCTCTCCATACGTTGGGATAATTGTATTATTTGCTGCTACTAAGTTGAAATCGGACCTATTTTTGTGTATTCGAGGATTTCGAGGGATAATTGAAACAGAAGCACCCGTGTCCACCAGGAACTGTTGGCCTGTTGTCCTGTCTGATATAAAAAGGCGGCGTTGTGGTGCAACAGAGGCGGCAGCCGCATTATACGCCTCCGGGATTAGTTTAAAGGTTGCTTCCAGTTGCAAGGTTCGGTGCACTTCAGAGCCTTGTCCTTAAAACGCCTATAATAGAAGCAAATGGCTTCTGCAGATTTGTTTCGGCTGCTAGATCGTCGAGACTGGGGTTGGAAATTTCTATCCCTGCTCCTGGCACGAGATTCTCGGCGAAGCTCGGCTACTTCTGTACGAAGTTGACGAAAGTCAGCCAGAAGTTCGTTGAACTGGCTTTGTGATGGATTGTGTCCCTGCTGTGAGGATGACCGGATTAAGTTGTGGTCAGATGGTATCTGTCTCTGAGTGGCATAAACTTCCACTGGACAGTCGATTTCTGCAATCTGGTCAGCGGTGGCGGCAAGTTTGTCGAGATCTTCTTGACCAGTTGCTGCAAGAATAGCCTGCATCCTATTGGGAAGATTGCGAAGCCATAAGGTCCGAACAACTTCTTTGTTAAGTGTTTGACCAGCCTGTTGAAGCATTGTTCGCAAAAGTTGCGACGGCCGTTGATTCCCAAGCTGTGTGTCCTGGAGCAATCTTTGAATGCGGCGAGTCTCGGATTCTCCATATATTTGTATGAGGCGTGCCTTAAGACGATCGTAGGGATCCTCGATTGAAGGATTATCAATCAGATCAGCAACCTGTTCGATAACATCTATGCCTAAGTTTGCCATCACAGACTGATACTTCATAGTCTGTGAGGTAACCTTCGACGTAAAAAAAACAGCTTCTACGTGTGCAAACCATAATTTAGGGTTAGTTTTATGGAATGGCGGGAGCCGATTATGGGCGCCGCTAAACGCTGAGACTTCTGATTCAACAGTAAGAGTAGTGTGATCACCTGGTGATGGAATTATATTCTTCTCGTCTGGCATTGTTCTTTTTGGGGTCACCAATTGTTGGGATTTACAGTTTGTGTTATCAAAGTTCCCAAACAAATTTTAAACAAAATATAATAAATTTTTATTATATAAATTGAAATTAATAAAATGTCCTTAGAAACTTGAATCCAATAAAAAGGGGATGCTGCTTGAAGTATGCGGTTGCTCTTGAAAAAAAATATTTAAGATGAGAGACTCACCGATACAGCTCTTCTGTGAAGCACTTGTCTCGACTCCCTGTCACTGGATAAGGTTTGATTGATACACTCAAGCACTGAACATTGTCTCAGAATTGTCTTAAAAACTTTTCGCCTTTTTTTTTAGCTACCAAGATTTTTTTTATATGAGAACTGTGAGCATATGTTTTTTTATCATTTGATATTTTTTAATATTATATAAAAGCTGCTACAATATCAATTAATCACATTTGAATACCACCTAAATAAATCTTGTAAATTATTTACATATGACTACAGAAACGAGTTAAAATTAACTAATATACCCGTCAAGTATTTAAATATTCGTCTTCCTGGGGTTTCCATGAAATTAATTATATGCAAAAGTTTCCTAATAGATCAACTTTTGCCTCTAACCTATCTAAAATCTTATTTCGGCTATAATGTTGACTTTATTTCGAAAGAATGTAATTTTTTACCAGTGTGTCCTATGTATACTCGTATTTTCAGCATTTCACCTGCTCTCTCATTTATATACGTTCATCTTAAAACATTGACAGTTTTTAGGTCGTATATGACTCGAGTACCTAAGATAACATTCTTCATAGGTGAGTTACAAACAGAAACATTCTCTATCTGGTACAAATTTCGGATGAACTTATTATCAATTCATCTTGAAAACTCCTATATCCAATACGTTTTTCTATGCTATGTGATCTTTTTAAATAATTATACGAATAGATTACATGTTCATGTAAATATATTCCTTGTTAATAATGACAGACACAAAGTTTGAATTACTACAATGGAATATGAACGGTTTGCAAAGGCACATAGACGATCTAAAGCACCTAGTGAGATCAAACCAATACCAAATACTAGCACTACAAGAAACACATTTATTAGCAGACAGAAACACTTCACTATTAGGATATTCATCATATAGACATGATTATACATTGGGAGGAAAGGCTTCAGGAGGCGTCGCTATATTCGTCAAAGATACGGTCTATAGTGAACCTATCCGAATCAGAAGTACATTGCAGGCGGTAGCTTGTACTGTCTACGCTCCCTTTAGGATGACTATTTGCAATATCTATCTTCCACCAAGTGATAGAGTTGACCCTACTGACTTACAGGACTTATTAACACAACTCCCTCGACCTTTAATATTTCTCGGAGACTTCAACGCACTTAGTACACTATGGAACTCACATATTACTAATACAAGAGGAAGAATTATTGAAAATGTGTTGGACAGTTATGACTTAATCCCCCTTAATGATAATACTCCTACTCATTTGTGCTCACGAACAGGGACTTTTTCAAACATCGATGTCACAACATGCTCACCTGACATCCTTGTACGCTTCAAATGGGAAGTAAAGAAAGACCTTTACAATAGCGACCACTTCCCAATAGCAATAGGACTACAAAGCTTTCCTGCACCGTTCCAGGTGCCTTCAAGATTCAATACTAAGAAAGCAGATTGGACAAAATACCAGCAACACATACTGAACAGACTTAACTTCTTAAACATAGACACCATACAGGACTTTAACGAATTAGTTATTACGGCTGCTGAAACCACGATTCCAAAAACCAAGACAGTAAAGAAACACATCCCTGTCCCTTGGTGGAACGAACGATGCAAAAAGGCAGTCAAGGAAAAACGTACTGCTCTTAACAAATTCAGGAGAAACCCTACTACTGAGTTCCTCATAAAGTTCAAAAAAGCCAAAGCTATCTGCCGACACGTAATTATTGAAAGCAAAAGACAATGCTGGCAAGACTTCTTGACGTCATTAAACAAAAATACACCACTGAGTACGGTATGGAACAATCTTCGAAAAATAACAAACAGAAAATATCGAACACCAATAAGTGGTCTTAAAGTACATGACTCAATTCTGACTGACTCTAACAACATAGCCAACACTATAGCAAAACATTTCAGTGAAATTTCAAGGACTCCTGAACACAACTATACTGACAACTTGCAAAATCATTTGACCATTTTAACCCCACAAAGAGACACATACCTACTAGACGAACCATTTACTATTGAAGAACTTCATCATGCACTAACCAACTCAAAAGAAAGCTCGCCCGGACCAGACAGAATTACATACAATATGATAAGACACCTCCCCAACAGTTGCCTTAAAGAACTACTTCGGCTTATGAACTCAGTATACGACTCGGGTCAAATCCCTGAATGTTGGACTACTAGCATCGTTATTCCTATACTCAAACCTAACAAAGATAAATCTGAGGTTGCAAATTACAGACCGATATCACTCACCAGCTGTGTCTGCAAAGTTCTACGCTGGACCATTTAGTTCGACTTGAGTCTTACATCATAGATTCGTTTATCGATAATAAGGTCACGTTAGCGGTGTCCTTTGATATAAACAAAGCCTTCGACACAGTTTGGCAAATAAGAGTTATTTCTAAACTCTATGAATGGGGAATTCGCGGGAAATCATTTGAATTTATCAAGGGTTTCCTTTCGAATAGAACATTCAGAGTCAGAAATGGAACTTGCCTCTCAGATGTCTATAAACAAGAAATGGGCATTCCTCAAGGGAGTATATTGAGTACAACGCTGTTTCTCATTGCTATGGATTCGGTTAGGGAACACATTCCTCCCGATGTACAGTACTGTTTATATGTTGATGATCTACTAATAATCCATTCATCCAAGACTGCAGAAGCCTCTCAAAACAGAATACAGGAGACTATACAATCACTCGAACGCTGGACGGATCTAACAGGACTGAAATTCTCGACTCACAAAACAAAGTCTATTTTATTTACACGAAAGAAACGCAATACCAACTATCATTTACATCTGTACAATACACAAATCCCACAAACAAACGCACTAAAATTCTTGGGTTTACTATTTGACAAACGACTCACGTGGGTACCCCACTTCAAGGAACTCATTCAAAAATGTAAGAAATCGTTACATCTTTTGAGAGTTTTGAGTAATACCAGGTGGGGTGCTGACAGGAAAGTATTGCTAAACGTCTATCGAAGTTATACCAGGTCTCTTCTGGATTACGGATGCGTTGCTTACTCGTCTGCCAGGCCCACTACACTAAACATGCTCAATCCAATACATAACACTGGTTTACGATTATCTCTAGGTGCTTTCAGATCTAGTCCAGTGATCAGCTTGTACGCAGAAGCCGTCGAACCTCCTCTATCTTACAGGAGAGCAGTATTATCAGCGGCATATTATTACAAACTTCGATCACTGCCTAATGAAGCTTGCACAAGCGATATCCTGAGTAATCGCAATCTTTATAAGTATGAACAACGGAGAATTCATGTCCGTCCTTTTATTGTAAGATTTCTTGAAATGGAAGAACTGTTTGTCTTGGGAAGCTACAACGTTACAACTCACCGACAAACTTTGAACCCACCTTGGACAATACGAAACTATAACATAGACTTAACTCTTACAAAGTATCATAAAAAGGACCCAATGTCAACATTACTATATACACAACATTTCACAGATTACTTTAAACAACACGAAAACTGCCTAAAGATATTCACTGATGGATCAAAAACTGAAAGCGGAGTTGGCGCGGCAGCAGTTATGCAAGAAGATATTTATGCCCAGAAGCTGCCCCCATATTTAAACATATTAGGGGCAGAATTATATGCCATCCTACTTGCACTCAAAAATATTCCATCTACCCAACATAAACACATTATTATATACAGCGACTCATTGAGTTCACTACAATGCCTCCAGAACCTGTACACAACCCACCCACTATGTACTGAAATAAAAGATAAAATCCATGACTTACAGACACGACAGAAACATATAACACTATCTTGGCTGCCTGGACATCAAGACCTCGGTCAAAACACAACTGCTGATAAACATGCTCGACTTGTGACAGAAGAACAGACATACCAACAATTTGATTTATTTCATAATGACATTACTAGACATATCAGCAAAATTATACTAGACAAATGGCGACTTGACTGGCATACTGAGACTGACAATAAACTACGGACTATTAAACGCACTATTTCGGACTGGTCATCATCGTACAGGAATTCACGCCGAGAAGAAGTAGTCCTTGCGAGGCTAAGAATCGGCCATACACGCATAACCCATGAGTACCTGATGACAAAGACTGACAAACCAAAATGTAAACATTGTAACACAGACCTTACTGTAAAACATATATTAACAGACTGTCGGTTACGGACTAACTTGGACATTCCACATGACGTGACAGATATACTTTCTGAAGGCAGTCAATATATTGATACAATACTGACCTATTTGAAAAACAATAACATTTTCGACAAAATATAGACTTCACATACAACCTGGGGCAAATGGTCACATAATCCTAAGAATTCCAATTCACTTCTTCTTACAATAAAATCACAGCGATACAGAATGATTTATGCTTTACATTTTATTACCATCTCCTATTAATAACAAAATATTTCAGTGTTTATTTTATTTCTTTTTTTATAGATATATAGGTATATAATTATTTCTTTTATTTCTCATTTATTTTCAACCTATTTGTTTTTAAATCTATCCAACTTAACATATCAACTCACATGGATGATTTTTTGGAGTGGCATCGATTGTTGGAGCACCTACATCGGCCCACACTGAGGACTATATGCTTTTCGCCATAGAGGCTGAGCATTAACAAAATAAAATAAAATAAATAAATAATTTCAGTTTGTTGGAGCTGGAGGAGGACCTTGTGGCGAAGACGTAACTAAAGTGGCTGGGAGCAGTGAGGTAGATCCATCTAGCAGTGAGCAATCAGCTGATACTGTAATATATGTTGGTCCTACCGAAGAGACCGATGGCGAACATCCTCCTGTCTACATACCCAGCTTGAATTCCGGTAACACTCAATTTGTCACAAACAATCAATAAATAATCCCAGAATTTCTTGCAGATATTATATAAATATATATATCCTAGAAAGCAGTGGAAGCTATTAAAATCCTTTATTTTAAACAATGGAGGCTAATGTAGCACTATAATTGTTAAAAAATTTTATTCTCATTCTCCAGGTGACAATCGGTGTGCAATGAACAAAGCATTACGGGGTTCGCTGGCTGAGCAAAAGTTCAAAACAGTATCCAAGTCAGTTCCAGCCTCTCCTCAAAGGTCTATACCAGAAGAAAAGGGAAGCCTTAAGAAGATTCCAAAACCCGTAAGCACAAGATCATCACCAGCTCGTAAAGCGCCTCAAGAACAATGGGTCGATGGGCCTAGAGTCCTCAAGTAAGATATTTACTCTAAATATTGTAACATTATCAATATACTTATATGTGGCAGAAGGTCCAATTTGAAAATAATACATTTACTTTCTTTTCAACTCCTTTATTTTGCTCTAAATGTTTCTAGTATTTACAACACCTTTTCAGGAGCACTTAATATATAATTACAGCCTACACCTCCGAGAACATTCTACAGGTAGGAAAAGGAAACCAAATACAATGTAAAGGACTGATTAGCAAGGACAGGATTTAAAGGAATAGATAATGGGGACGTATTTTAGAGAAGCGGAAATTCCTTTCAAAACTATAATTTACACTCGGGTTACTATTACACACATAAATAATACATCATCCCTAAGATGAGAGAAAAGGTTGAGTGAGAGAGAGACAGCTAGCTAGAGTTATAAACTATTCCCTTTGGGGGAGGATAGAGAATATTTGGAGCTGACCTACCTCTCATTGCCATCTCCGCCAATACCTGAGGAACAGGCGTGGACTCTGACCCGTCGGAGGCAAGCCAGCTCTTTATACCCTTTAACCCCACCTCTGCTTTAGCACATGGATGGACGGGAAACACTCGTCAAGTCTTAGGCCTTCTGAGAAACCTTATGTATCAGCCATGTGCAGTTCCAACATCCCAGACGCAACGTTTGCGGATTCGTTGTTCCAACATCTCCAGAGATGGACAGTCAACCTTTTCTCTCATCTTTCTTCACATAACAAAGTCCAGGGGAATACTGGGCTTTACAACAACATGTATCAAATTGATTGTCTAATATGCAATGAGGTTATAAAGGGGAATCGTATGTAGGGGAATTTGGACAACTATTAAAAACGAGAGTTAATGACCCGTGTGGTTGAATTACCTTATGAAAAAAAAAGAGAGAGTTAAAAAACATGTCGATAACTTCGACAAGACTGACAACAAAACTGCATTGCTGGATCATGCTATACAAAATAGCCACACTTTTAATTTTGACACAGTTAAAAAATTAGATAAGGAGAAAAACCCCATAAAACAAAAAATAAAAGAACATTTAATTCGTAGACTTCCATGGTCCAAGTTATCACAAACATTATGGTCTTTGGGTTTTGACTGTGTATTATTTTCTTTTAATTACTGCTGGCCTCCCCAGAGTTACGTCTAACATAACCCTGAGGAAGCCATAAATATACATAAATACTTTCTGATTATCATTAAAGGGTACGTATATTTGTGATATAGATCGCGCTTGAACGAAGGAAGAAATATCCACAGAGGGAGAGATAAACGAGAGACATGGGTGGATGGCCCTAAAGGATATGGCTTTATGGATTCACACAAGAAGAATATGATTAGAAAATGGGTAGAAAACCAAAGTGCATTAGCAGCGAGGCATTCTTACGATAGAGGAAGACCTGCAAATCAAGCACAATCTCCGGCTTTCCCAATTACAAAAGGTAATTCCTATTTAAATATTTACAACACAAAAGGAAAACAGTACATAATTTTTTAATCTATTATTAAAATAATCATGAAAAACATAATTTTGATTTAGATTTGCCCCAAATTAAGCATAATGAGAAAAAAACATTAGAATCTCTTTACATAGCAAGTGATAATCAATGCGCAATTAAAAATTATATACCTATGTTTATATAATATCATCCATACCATGTAAAACTATTGAATATGCAAAATATTGTTTTTCAGATTAATAGACATTGCTCTTGGATTGTGGATGATACGGCTTGTCGTAAATTGTCGCAGCACTGACCCCTTTAGAATAGCCGTTAATCCCTTTTATAAAGTATCTGGGGGGGGGCTGGAGGTACCTCGACATTTGGGGTGTAGGGAAATTTTAAATATTTTAGTATAAAATTGTGGATTCTCAGGACATAGGGTAAAACAGAAGACATGGGAGTGATGGGTAGGTTAATTTCACACCCATTCCTCTGATACCTGGTTTGATCTCTTTATACTGGACTCATGGATAAAACTCCTAGCCTCATCTCAATGTTCAGTGCCTTTCCTTTCTTCTCATAATCTAATAAAATATCCTTCAATCTATCTTTCTGCACAAATATACTCAAAACCTTTATTTTTTGTAAACTCGATTTGCTGCCCTTTGAAAAATTATTTAGAAAACTTATTTTATGATTCAATTCCTTCATCAGACTCCAAAGATCCCATGTTTAACTCCCTTACGCATTACCTTCATCATTAGAATTAAAATTAGGAACGGGTGCAGTGAGAAAACCTGGAAAGAACTGCATCGAAGCCTAAAGGCCCATTGTGCCACTCGACATGCCGGACTGTTAAATCAACAGGCCTGTATCAGTCATGAACCTTAGAACAGTATTGAGGTTCAATTTCTTGTTTTGGTAACCTTCTCCAAAATGCAGATATCTCTTCGCTACTGGTGCTGGACATCTGCAAATAATGTGATACGGCGTCTCATCAACCTCAAGGCTTAGTTTACCTTCACTCATTTTAAAATCCAGTTTTCCTGTTTCCCTTCTGAATATTAATGATTGTAGCTCTGGAGTAAAACAGGGTTTAAGAAGGCTAAATGTGTGATAATTTTGTATGTTCGTATTTTATAGTTGTTCCCCTGGAGAAATTGCAGTGCACAGGAGTGGATAGAGAATATGACGATGAAGAGGAAATGGAAGTAGAGATAATAGAAATAGAAGAGCCAGTAGAAGCAGTACCAATGCAGGACTCCTGTCTTCAGGTAACGTATCGAGGATCAGTTATAGAAAATCAATAATTATTAAGAAGTAATACTACCTTCTACATTTTTATTATTATTTTTTTTTTTTTACAATTTGGTTTTTTATGGTGTTAAATGCTCTCTTAACCTTCATACGCTCACACGGGCGGTGAAGTGACCGCCTTTTCGTAATTTCACACCAGACTTATTGCAGAAAGGTAAGAAAGCGATTGGATGGCCATGTATTCTCTAGTTGTACTCTATCGTGATAGATTCCGCTCAAAGTTCAGTCAAATCACTCCTCTCTGCCTCTCAGTACAGGTACCGACATGTCGGTGGTCAGTTCGCCGATGACATTTCCGATGATCAAGATTACAAACAAGAGAGGATTGAAGGTGATATACATGAAAGTGACACAGATATTGATTTAGAAAACGCAAAAGAAAATGGCATATGGCATGAGAAAAAATAAAAAATAATTTCCCCGGAATTTGTGAAGAAATGCAGTGTCATTTGGGTACTTACTTCCCTTTTTGTGTTCCTTCGTATAATTCATTGTTAAATAAATAATTTTGATAAAATTGAGTTTACAATATTGTGTGACTTTCCTGGTCCGCCCCATTCTGTTTACATTTTGAGTGATTTTCAGAAAACGTGTCCCATTCTTTCAATTTGAAGTGGTTTTCATATCACACCTAAAGGGTTTGTGGATAAAAGAATCAAAATGAAAACTTTAGAATCCTTATCTTTCTTTTTATTTTATTTGCTGAAATTAAACAAAACTAAATATGCCATTTTTTAATTTATGAAAAGGCTTTCAGCTGTTTTACATCAATTGAAGTATCTATTTTAAATATGTAAAAGGAATAAACTTTACTTTTTTTATTAAAAAAAAGTGGTAAAATTATCTGGGTAAGAATGTGCACTCTTCTCAGCATGATTGGAAAACATCACGTTTCCCTTCAATAAAAACGAAACATAATTTATTTCAATAAAAAATAGCATAAAATTTTACTTTTCTTATTACATTTTTTCACCACCGTCAATCGGAGGTAATTATTAACACAGATTTTAAATGACCTTTCCCTCAACCCAAGCTTTACTTTTCTCTCCTTTACATTAAACATTTTGGCTATTTTGCCATCTGAGTTTGACTCCTTAAATTTACTATTAAAATACAATTATTTAACCTTGTGCTAAAGGCCATTGTAGTCGACGCACAATAAATTATATTAAAAAAAATAACCCCTTGTCCCAAAATTACTTACAATAAATTAAATTAATTTACCTCATACTATTTTACAAATAGATTTCAATCATTTTGAAGATTAAGAAACAAAATTTAAACAGGAATTGAAAGTAAAAATTATATCATAAATTTATTAGTTCATCAAAAAAAATTAAATTTATTTCTAATTGATAAATAATTGCGTAGGTAACCGAGGAAGATATCGCACTGTGCATGGGAGGAATGGAGAACCCCCTTCCGGAAGTAGATCAAGACGAACATCCGCTGCGGATTCTCAGCCAAGAAAATCTAACCGTCGTTTCAACATTTGCAGGTTCAAATCCAACATATTCTCTCATTTATCTCTCTTCTATACATCTATGCCTAGAGAGAAGTGTTCCAGTTTATTTCAATAATAATATCACATAAATACTGACTAAGAATTTAGTACTCCATGGAATCATGAGAGAATTAAACACACACAAAAAAAATTCATCTTAACCTCTGCTACTCAATACCCAATAGCATGTTGTAGCCAACCTTACCAAGTGAACACAGAACATGATCCAGCTAAACAATCTTATCTTCAGTATTTCTTCTTAGAAAACAAAAAATAAAATACCTGCTGAGAAATAAAGATTAATACTAAACTTCCTACTACAACATCGATGCACAAAAAAAAAAAAAAATAAAATATACTACAGTAAACTTCCTCTAATCCGGTATCCTATAATGTGGCACAGCAGGGGTGTCAAGGTTAAACATCCTCTAATCCGGTATCCTATGATGTGGCACAGCAGGGGTGTCAAGGTTAAACATCCTCTAATCCGGTATCCTATGATGTGGCACAGCAGGGGTGTCAAGGTTAAACATCCTCTAATCCGGTATCCTATGATGTGGCACAGCAGGGGTGTCAAGGTTAAACATCCTCTAATCCGGTATCCTATGATGTGGCACAGCAGGGGTGTCAAGGTTAAACATCCTCTAATCCGGTATCCTATGATGTGGCACAGCAGGGGTGTCAAGGTTAAACATCCTCTAATACGGTATCCTATGATGTGGCACAGCAGGGGTGTCAAGGTTAAACATCCTCTAATCCGGTATCCTATGATGTGGCACAGCAGGGGTGTCAAGGTTAAACATCCTCTAATCCGGTATCCTATGATCTGGCACAGCAGGGGTGTCAAGGTTAAACATCCTCTAATCCGGTATCCTATGATGTGGCACAGCAGGGGTATCACGGTTAAACATCCTCTAATCCGGTATCCTATGATCTGGCACAGCAGGGGTGTCAAGGTTAAACATCCTCTAATCCGGTATCCTATGATGTGGCACAGCAGGGGTGTCAAGGTTAAACATCCTCTAATCCGGTATCCTATGATGTGGCACAGCAGGGGTGTCAAGGTTAAACATCCTCTAATCCGGTATCCTATGATGTGGCACAGCAGGGGTGTCAAGGTTAAACATCCTCTAATCCGGTATCCTATGATGTGGCACAGCAGGGGTGTCAAGGTTAAACATCCTCTAATCCGGTATCCTATGATGTGGCACAGCAGGGGTGTCAAGGTTAAACATCCTCTAATCCGGTATCCTATGATGTGGCACAGCAGGGGTGTCAAGGTTAAACATCCTCTAATCCGGTATCCTATGATGTGGCACAGCAGGGGTATCACGGTTAAACATCCTCTAATCCGGTATCCTATGATCTGGCACAGCAGGGGTGTCAAGGTTAAACATCCTCTAATCCGGTATCCTATGATCTGGCACAGCAGGGGTGTCAAGGCAAAACATGAAAAATGCGCCTCTTCTTATGCATCATTTCCGCAGAAACCCCCACCCCAAAAACCGTGTGGTGCCCAACGTGGTCATACAAAAATTTCCAGAAACACTCTCTCTGATCAAATAGGTACTTTTCTTAGTTTATAGCTTTCGACTGAGGCAGTATAATTCTAACAGTGTGCAATATTATTTATTTATTCATTTTACAATAAATATGTAGTTGTTTTATAGTCTATGTTTTGTTTAATTTTCAGTTCTATCAATTTTTTTTTTACATGCATCTGATAATCCGGAATATTTGATAATTCAGTCTGCTTCAAGTCCTGAACTACCGGATCAAAGAAAGTACAACAAAACCATTACATTCGTCCAAAACAGTAATCAACAGAATTAGTATATTTTAATAATAATAATAAAATAAAACATAATGCTACATAATTTTCTGAGCAATTCCTACCTCATGGACAGAAGTATACACGAGAGGAGGTGGAAACGGCAAAGGGGCCGTGCCCAGCATTTTATAGCCTCTAGAACAGGCCCCCGCCTATTATCACCCCCCCCCCCCTTCGGCCCACGAGATGTATATATCCCCGCGAGCTCCTGGAGTTTCGCAAGACCGTGAGGTTTGTGGTGTGATCCCCTTGGTCTCCGGAGGCCAAGAAGGTTCGCTGGCTTGGAAAAAGAACATCCTACAATTTATGGATAGAAAAATGCTAGGAGGGGAGTTTCAGACCTGGGATTCGCCCACGAAATGACACATGGAATTTATCATAGATGATTGTGCTATTCACTTTAACTTGGAACTGCGAAAGAACTAAAGGCGAACCATAGAAACAAGGTCAAGCATCGTGTTACCCACATCTTTCTGACTCACATTCATTAATTTACACAACATCTGAAAGAATAGTTTAAATTATCTGCTGATTTATTGATCTGCTGATTGGTTTTAAACAAAAAAAAGGTTGCTTATAATTGAAATCGTCCTGTAGAAAAAAGATCTATAAAACTATAGAAATAATTTGAAAAAAATTGACCTTAGTAATTTTGTCCCATAGATTCTATGTCAGTGGCTAACGATCTTGAGAAGATGCTGCCTAGAAATGGAACAATCTACAGAGAAATAGCGGAGTGGGAAGAAGTTCTTGAGAATCCTTCTCATCTTCTCGCTAGAAAATGTAAGATTTTTTAAATTCTATGGTACTTTCTTCTCTATAACACTTTCAGGAGCTCCCACTGATTTGTAGTTCTGGTGCTGTAAGAACACTCTTTATTTTAATATCCTCACAGCTACCTCCCATGGAAAGTAGCTTCTCAACATCATAATATTTCTATATTTTACTATAATCCATTATTCTCTACGCCAATAGCTCCTACAAGTCATTACTCTTTCTGATGTAAAAATTATGTTTCTATTTATTAATGTAATCCAAATTAGAGAAATAGATAAAAACATCTATCTTATCCATTATCTTTCATAATTTGTCTAGTCCATTCTCTTTCTGCTATCATTTTTTTGTTTTGTTTAACGGTATATCAACAATTAACGCCAGGCTATCTACAGGTTGCCTCACTTTTTTTATAATGCTACCAGCACGTGGTTGGTCACCCATTCAGGTACTGGACACACCCAACAATGCTTAACTTTGGTGATCAACCTAACGGGTGCTTTCAACATGGCTATGGTCATTGGCTTCTGCTGTCAATATCATAATAATAATAATCTCCTATCAATATCATCATGCACATTTATTATCACACCACTTGCAAAAAACTCGAAATGAACACTAAGTGAGAACTTTATTAGCAGATATGTTTAGCTGATATAGTGTATACTCCTTGTATTTCAGTGAACCAGTACGAGGAGCTGTCAGCATTCCAAGATGTCTACAGAATGAAGAAAGCAGAAGTGAAACCTGTCTCAAGATGCCAATCCCTACTCTTCTCAGAGTTTATACGTGGCACGCCCAGTGATGGAGAAGTTAACAGCATAGCAAGTGAACCGGCTTATCTCCCTGTCAGTAATATAAATTTATAATCATACATCAATTATCTCATACTTCCTATCTCTAATTATTTGATTTATTCTAGGGAGATGATAGAAGATATTGTGATAATTGTAAAGTAGATTTAGAGCAAAACGATGATATGAGGCTTCTTTGGAGGAAGCAAGAACTGGCACAGTTGCACGGCTTCAGGAATTTGTAAGCTTCAGATTATTTTTTTCAATCATTACTTAATTGTAAAAGTGATTTATGAATTTAATAGATTAACAAATTGATCACATTATATTAAATGTGAATTACATAAAAATGTTGAAAATCTGAAGAGCGTTATCTATTTTGCTTTAATTTACATCACTTTTTGTTGGGTTTGCTTCCCTCTCGAGCGGTGTTGTGGTCGGTTTGTGTGTTATGTTTTCCAGTGAAATACACACAAACCCAACATTACACTGCTGAGGAGAGACCCCAAGAAACACAAAGAAAAAATATTCAGCGATGAGTAAGCATTAATCAAATGTTCAATATTTGAGAAATGATCATTTATGACTAGTTCAATCTTCAATTCAGATAAAGGCTCTTCCAACAATCTATTGGTGACATAAAACAAAATGATATCAACTCCACTTCCAATTGGTCATGAGCATATTTCAATAAGTGTACTACGCTTAACTTGCACTACTGATCTAAATATACATTAAATGTTATTACTAAAAACAATAGTAACAGATATATAACAAGTCGTATTGAAGAAATTGTATTTTTGGCTTTGGGTAAACTGGATATACACTGTACATTGTAAGTAATATGTAAACCGATATAGAAAATATATATTCTCAGGGTTCTTGTTTTGATGACAAGAAATAGATATTAACCCTTACGAGACAGCATCCCACAAGGAGCAGAGCCCGTTTCACTGAGTTGGTTCTACGGTACGGCATTAAAATAGGTGATTCTCCACCACTAATCTCTTCTCATTTCTCCTAATATACTATTAGGAGGCCCGGTGGCCGTGGGTGTTAAGGTATGATGAGCACTTAACACTCCGTTCCAAAGGTCGTGGATTTGGAACCCCACTATGGGGTGGTGGCTTCTCTTTAGAAAAAAGAAAAGGCATCCTGGCTAGAAAAGGGCGGTAACCTATAGATAACCAAAATTCTTAGTTAATAATAAAGGACATTAAAAATAATATGCTAATGTTACTTCTTGAAGTCGCCTGTTGCCATCTTTTCTCTCTGGGCTAAGGCCCAGACAACGGTAGGCTTAAAGACTTTTTTTTTTTTTTAATTTTGAAATATTGTTTTATTTTTTTATTTTTATTAAATTTGTCACCAAAATTTATTTTCTCGGCAAAACCCCTAAGTAATTAAAAAAAACAACATATTGTAACCAATTGAAATGAATTTTCGAAACATTGATAACTACACTGTGTTTTTAGCAACCCAATGTATTTGGGCAGCCCTCTTTATTTTGTTTTGAATAAAGAATTTCTTCTTCTTCTTTTAAAAATGGTTGAAGTTATTTTTTCTAAAAATGATATTGTCAGATGTTTCAGCAATGGTATAATACCAAAGTAACATGATCTCTATATACATATCACCTAGTACAACACAAATAATGCACTTCAGAGGGACCAAAACTACGCAAAAGGACCGGGTAGCAGAGGGAAACCACTATTTAATAGGCACAAATTGGATTTTTATGAACTCTAGCAGATACTAAAGTGTCTAGAATTTAAAAAAACAAGAGTTAGATATCACAATAAGCTGTCACAGCGGAAGCTTTCACTCCCAAAGCAAAGAAATCGGCCTTGCCACAAAAGTGGTTATCAGACCACGGGGTATGCTTTGCCGTTGTCACGAAAGTGGCTATCTGTATCAAATGATTTAACTCCTCGGCAAGAAATAGATATTAACTTCAGGGCATAAAAAATACTTTTGTTTGACATTTTTGAGAAGTATCCTACAGTCCTTATGAAACAAGCACAGGCATCAAATGCAGTTTTATTGAACTAACCCTATTAAGCTCACTATTATTAACCTTGATAATCATGAGAACTGTATTAAAACTTTCAGCTCGAGCATATCATCACTGCGACATCCTGACGGAGCTTCGAATCCAAACCTCCGAGATATCTGCAGCAGAGAACCAGGAAACGGTGCAGAAGCAATCGACAGAAGGAAGGAGGATGAAGAAGAAATAGCAGTACCGCCACCTCTTCAAGGGAGCATGTACACGCTCAACAGGGAAGGGTATGTTTAATTTAAGATTTAAAACCGAAAGAAAGTGACCGAACCCCGACAATCCCTACCTTATATTTCTTTTTGCTTAGGAAAAGGCAAATTATTACATTCAGATTTCCACGAGATTAAATGAGAAAGTAATTATTTATATATTGAATAGGAGATAGCTTCTAGAGCCTGTGTTAATCTCTACAGGAATTTACTTTATTTTTACAAAAAATTAACACTTTTATCTCATGGTTATGATTGATAATATCCAATGGGGTCCCTATTCCCTATAATTTATAAGAAGTTGACTATTTATAACTATTTTTATGTATAAAACTGTTCTTTTTAACGCTGTTCAAGTTTTATCTAATCAAAAGATGTTGAAAAACCCAATTCATTGGAATATCTGTCCTGGGAGAGATGCTTGTTGTAGGCCTCTCACTGTGGAGTAGCTCTCGAAGCCATCTCTTGGGAAAGAAACTTTCAAAACTCCATTATCTATATATATAAAAATCACGTGTCTGTCTGTTTTTCTGTTTATTTATTAGTTCCTTATACAAATCTACACCGTTTGACCGATTTTGACCAAACTTGGCAAACAGGTAGGTCTTGATACGGGAAATCTCCTAGGCTAGGTCAAAATAGTCAAATTTCGAAATTTGGTCAAAAGGTCAAAAGTTTTATTATTATATAATCATGTAATGCAGTTTATTTCAATTTTAATGTCAACAGTACTGTCTAACTAAAGAGCGCTGCCCTTTCTTTGATAAGAGCTATCTACTCGCAGGCTATGCTGCTGGCCTCTGTCGAATGTTATATGAAGTGCTGTGGTACTGGCCTCTGTTGGGGTTCTCAGAACTGCTGTGGTGCTGGCATTCTGAACTACATCTAGACAGATATAAACAAATTCACACCGTTTGACCGATTTCGACGTAACTGGGTATACAGATAGATTATGATACAGGGAGAGTCATAGACAGAAAGTAGGTAAAATCAATCCTATTTCAGAAAATACATCTAGGCTTTCAGGACAATTTATAGATTCGTAGGACAATTCATAGAGTTAAGACCAAAATACGATAGAAATTTAATGACAAAAGTAAAATGGACAGTGTAACAAATAAAATACACCAGATTAACAGAAAATAACTTTTTAAAAACAAATATTTTTTTAAAAGATTAGCATAATATTGGAACTAGGTTTATTACAATGAAAACTCTGTTTTTGTCAAAACTCTAGATACTCAGCTTAACACTTTCAGGACCGATGGCTTTGACAAAAATTTCCATCAGGGCTCAAGCCTTTCTTTTGTATAGTTATATCGGCCAACTTATAAAAACATTAATAAATAAGTGTAGAAAGTTTTGAAATGATGTACTTTTAGCGGATTAATTACAATTTAGTTAAGCATCCAATACGCAATGAGAGCAGGTCCACTGAAGAAATTTTTCTGGTGGATTCAGTATCATACGATACCTGACCCGCAAACCTAACCGGGAATAACGTAACGAGGTCCCAAACCAAATACGAATGGTATAGGACAAGGCCCGGAGTAGTGGGGATAGAAAGAAAGCCAAGCTATCTGCTGACGCACAAGCCATGACGCTGGGCCCATAGAACACATCTCTCAGACGCATATGCCACAACGCTGGACCTGAACGTTTTAAGATAACTCTCCTCAAGCATCCTCGACAAAGCTCGAATCAGCTCTTCCTTGTTCACTACATCCACGTTTCAGGGACATATCTCATCCATCTCTATGTGGGACATCCCACAATCATTGTGGTGTCGTCCATCTCTATATAATTCTCAAAAATGACCCCAAATTTCAATCAATGATTTATATGAAATAGGCTGGAGGAAAATTGGTAAAATAAAATCTCTAGAGGGAATTTTATTGTAATAACATTATTTATAATTAAGTCTGAATCTAATTCATAATCTTAATCTAATAATAATCATAGAAAATTGTTAAAGTTACCTAATAACAAAATATTTTAAAATATAAAATGCAAAAAGTGATAAACATACAAGAAATATGAAGCTTACTTGTCAATTATAGTATCCCCACTAGTTATAAATTAACATATTTAAAACAAAATAGTAATAATACGTGTGTTTATGCAAACAAAGCTATTGTTTATTTATTTCTGGCCAAAAATCTTTCTTATCTTTTAATATTTGTGAATACAAATTGTCTTTGGATCAACAAAGTGATATTTATGGTTACCAGTTTGATTTGTGTAGCCTGTTTTCTGTAAATTCATCTATATTTCCATGAATCTAATACAAAGCTAAATCTGAAAATATTTATGATAAGAATCTCTAGTAAAACGTATCTGTTTACCTTTAAATCTTATTAAAATAATAATTTTATAAATAGGTATGAAAATGTGAAATCGCTAACAAGAGACATTGAAGATCTGAGGAATGGTCAAATCCACGATCCAGGAGGCAAAGGTTTGTATCTAGTTCATTCAATATTTTCGCACAACTGTAGAAAAACCATTTGTCAATCTTCTGCTGTTTTTGCTTTTTTGAATAAACATTTAAATAGACGGAGAAAAGTGTTAGAATTTGTGTTCAGAATAAACTGTTGTCCTAAGAGGAATATATTTAGCCTATATTGTACGTTATTATAGAATATTGTCTAGTAACAATGGATTGTTAACAATTTCATTGAAGTTTTACAGTTTGTTGGAATTTGGTATAATAAGTAATTATTTATTAGTTAAGCCATAAAACTGATCCATTAGCCTTAACATCTATAGGTGTACTGCAAAAAACAAAACAAAACAAAAAAAACAGGTGTTGAGCATGTGCTGCCTCCAGACGATGTGGGGGAATACCTATCTATGCTCCTTCTGTTTTTAGCACTTTCCTCCGAAGGAAAGTAGCTATTGAGGTTGGACTCATGACGGAATTTTTGAAAAATTTCTTCAAATCTTTATCGATCCTACCTAGTAGACACCGAAAATGACCCCCGTTAAAATTTATATATATATATATATATATATATATATATATATATATATATATATATATATATATATATGCATATATATATATATATATATATATATATATATATATGCATATATATATATATATATATATATATATATATATATATATATATATATATATATATGTGTGTGTCTGTTAACACGAAAGCGGCCAGAGTTTTTGTTTTTTCGTCACGAAACTTGGTATATAGCATTCAATTAGCAAACGATTGAACGAGTTCGTTAACCACCAAAGTCGGTCCACCGGAAGGGGGGGTTTACCCCGAACCCAAAACACTTATTTGACTATGTCAGCCGTAATATTTGTTATATTTCAACGAAACTTAGTATTCGTAGTGTTAATATAGAGAGAAAAGTGAGATATAAAAATGAACTAAATCGGTTCATTAGAAGGGGGGGGGGGGGTTTACTCCGGACCCACAATACCAATTCGCCACTACCAGCCGTGATTTTTGGTATATTTCGACAAAACTCGGTATTCGTAGTGCTAATCCACAGGTAAATATGTGTTGTAAAGATAAACGAAATCGGTTCATTTGGAGGGGGGGTTTACTCCGGACCCATAATACCAATTCGCCACTACCAGCCGTGATTTTTGGTATATTTCGACGAAACTCGGTATTCGTAGTGGTAATCTACAGGTAAATATGTGTTGTAAAAATAAACTAAATCGGTTCATTAGAAGGGGGGGTTTACTCCGGACCCAAACTCCTAATATACTCATACCGGTCGTAATTTCTGCTGTATTGCAACGAAACGCGGTATAGGTCGTGGGTAACTCATGAGAAAGAAGTGTTGTAAAAATGAGCTGAATCGGTCAATCGGAAAGCGGGGGTTTAATTTGTAATATATTTGAATAGAAAAGCCGGCAGACGTAGGTTCACAAAGCCGCCGCAAGGAGCGCTTTCTACCACTAGAGTGACTGTATCATGTTCCTGCGTTAGATCAAAATACGATAATATGAGGATTTTTGTATTTATTACGTAGTGTAGTAGGTACCATGTGTAAACATAACTCTGGATGCAAATTAATAATTGATCATTTACTCATTACAAAATGAGAACTATTCACGTTTTTATTTTATTTATGTAGGATATTTTAAGCAAATTGTTCTGGAAAGCAGTCTACACTACCCAAATTCTGAGGAAAGTGCTTAGTTATGCAGCTCCTGCGTGACGGACTTTTTTTTATTTGTGGTCTGACTATAGGCCATAAAGGGCAGGCTATCTTTAGGGTCTGCATTTTCTAAACATACATAGTAGAGCACGGAACTTTTTCCACAAGAAAGTAGATGAAAAAGCCCAACCTGCAGAAGTTGAGACTCCAACCAACATCTCCTTAATAATAAAAATAATTATTGTTTTTTTGTAATTCTAGTTTATTAATCATAGTAAGGGGTGTTTAAAATTGTTATGGATGGGACAGAAAAGCTCACGAACCATCCATTTTCTATTTTCAATGTCAGCATCTGATGAGTGATTTGCTTCTAAGAATTTGATTTCAGCTCTTGATGCCAGTTGAGCGCCCAGTAGCCAGAAAACTGAGCATAGCCATATGTTTACCTCCATAAATTCCAACCCATTACAATGAAAACAATTCTAACTATTCCCCAACTTAATATGAATCCCGTTTATAGAAACATTAAGTTAATACAAAATAATAGCTATATAAAATGAGAAACAGATTACTTTCCAGAATTCACGATTCATGTTAGAAATTATACACTTTTGAAATACAAGTTTTTCACATTAAAATAATATTTTCTAATCTGAATTGCCTGGATATGCCTGTATATTATACATCTGAGATAAGAATTTAACATTTGAAACATTGTTCACAGTGCAATATTGTCGGAACGATGTGGAAAGGCTGGACAAGAGCTGGGACGAGACGTTGAAGAGTACAAGACTAGGAGAGCTTAAACGAGAGCAAAAATTCGCCAAAGCGGAGCTGACGTCGGCAAGACAAAGGCTATTTTCTCCATTGTATGTATTTTCTTCTTGTATTTCTCGGCACAATTGTGAAAGCTAACTTAGAAAATAGATATCAGTGTAAATATTCTTGTTACATTATTGACAATTAGGCACTATATTAAAGACCACCTTCCTTTTTTAGAGAAAATCTTAGATTTTTGTGAATCCGTTCAGTGATCTGATATAGAAGAACAGTAAAGAAGATATCTTTCTCTCTAAATAAAGAACAACTCAGAAGATAATTAAGAAATGATTGGACTAGGTCACTTTTTTATCATTTATAAATTATAAGCAAGTCATTAAAAACTTGGACACCAGTCTGAGGAAACAGGATGTGACTCATGCAAAATATAACATTAAAATAAAACACCGCAGATGAAAGCTATATTAATAACATATATATATATATATATATATATATATATATATATATATATATATATATATATATATATATAAATTTTAAGGGAGGTAATTTTCGATTCAGTTAGATTAAAAAGTTTAAATCCTGTATGCGATGGTTCCACCATTTCGACAAACAATCAACAGGCTACATGAAACTCAATAAAAACGTATTGTCTCGTTTAGTACCAGGGAAGGCTTCGAGGAGTAAGGAAAGGGAGATAGTGTTTAAGGTGTATTAATACTTAGCCAAAGCTAAGATTGAAAACAATTTAAACTATAGCTTTAACTGTTCAAATAGATGGTTTAGTTGGAGGGAAAAGAGTGTGGCTTATATTCCCACTGCAAAAAATTGGCAGTAATAATTATCTCTGACATAACCTTACTACTAGGAGATTTACCATTGAGTTAGTCCCTTCTAACTCAATAAGGTTTACTATGTTTTTAGCCTTAGCTCTGGCTAAGTATTGATAAATATTAAACTCTATCCCCCCTGCCTGACCTCTCAAAACCTTCCTAGGTACTAAATGAGACATAATCCATCTTTATAGCGTTTCACTTATTCTGTTGTTCCTTGAAATGGGAAGTTGCAAATGGCGGAACGGTCGGAAATATATTCCTCAAAATTTCGCGCATGCAGACTTTAATTAACTTTTCTATATATCAGACAATAATTGATAGGTTCAATAAAGAATTGAAGACGTTTTTCAGAAGTGTTCACCCCAGCCTTTAGATGATTTTATTTTCTACTGTTGTGGTTTGTGGGTCCGAATTGGAGTCGCAGACTGTCCATCCTTTAATGAGTACCTCTAAAGAGAAAAATTAGGTGCCTGGAGCATAGTACTGACCACTCTATCTCTCTAGTATGTTGTATGGTGTAAAATCAGATACCTGTACAGTATTGTCACTTCTAGGCATAAGTGGCCTGTTATTGGACTGATGTTTACAAATATTATTTTTTTATTTATTTTTTTTGTTGTTGATGCTTTGTATTTAAATATTATTATTCATGAAAAATTAAATTATTTTGCTTAATAACATCAGAAATTGACATTCTTTTTTTTCTAAGTCGTTTCCAAAGACTAAAAGAGAGACTAGCTAAGTGAGAAATTTTGTTATTAGGAAAACGTTTCAAATTACTTAGAAAAATGCTGCTATCTTACAGTTTTTTTTTTTAAATAATTATAATAATATCTCTAAAAAGAATACAGAAACAATTCAGTACTTTAAGAGGGGTCAAGGACCTAGAGGGACTAATGCTGTAGAAGTGTCTGATTCATGGCGATCCAGCACACCAATAATAGAGAGATACTATGGTCAGTATTCCACTCTGTCCGCCTGATTTTCCTCTTCGGAAGTACCCATTAGAAGCTGGGTGGGCCTAGAGACTCCAATTCCGAGCCTCGACCCACAACACTAGAAGATAAAATCTTTCCGTGAGCCTACGAGTTTGGATTTGTTGCACTGAGCCAAACAGCCCCTTGTAAAATAATAGTATTAATATATACTATTTAAACTTCCGGTTACCAATCAAATCATTCTCTTGTTTCGTTTCCCTTGAAAATTAGCCTTATGATTTTATTAATCTTAATGTTATATCTTTAATTATGGGTTGTGAGCCCCATTTCGAATACAAATATAATTATTATAATTCTTGCTAAAAAATCCAACTCTATTTAAAAATACAAAATAAGACTCGATATAAGTAAAAATGAAACTATTCCTCAGAGGAGGGATTAATAGAAAATGTAATCTACTCACAATACTTCTTCAGCTTCTTCAAATTACGCTAAAGGTTTAAATTAAAGAAATTCTCTCTTGTTATGCATTGAAATACTTGTTACAATTCAGTATTGTTTATTGTGATTTTAGTAGAAATTTGTATTTTTGCTACAATAAGTCTGGTAGTAAGTCATACTCAATTTTTGCTTGTACAGTTATATTTGCTTGAATGAATCTGAGCTTTTCAAAATTTGTTTTCGATATTTATATACATGATTCGAATCCTGATGTTTTTCCATTTGTTTTAGCGAGCATGGAGGAATGTTTGAAAAAAGAAATCAGTTCCAAAACAATACCGGTACAAGCAAAAATGCAAATATATTTCAGGCAGTCTAGTTTTATGAGATTTGTATAAAATATAAGTATGAAATATTATTTGATTAAATTGAGCATAACAAGTAATTGAATTTGTTTCTTTATTCTAGCCAAACATCTTACAATTTCTCAAGTGTTCTGTTATAGTACGGTTTAAACGAGGGGTCTCCAAACTATAGCCCAAGGGTTCTATATTTATTGCAAAATGCCATAACAGGGTGTCTACTGCACGAAAAACACGAAAGTATCCTGAGAATGAAAATAGAGCGAGAAAATCATAAAACAATTACGTTTAGAGCCTTCCGCTCAAATTCAGGAATATAAATATGCTTTAGGCCCACCCGACAAACCTATGTAATCTACTGTATAACAATAGATTCTTTTTCGTACATGGCTACCGCGCATGCACGAATGCCAGAGGGCACTCAGTTTAATTATATTTATGCTAAAAGTCATGAATTTTGAAATCATATCACACAATTTTTAACATGATCTCGAGCCTTCTGCGCATTCGTATTTGTCGCCGTTTTCATACAGTGACTCAATTCTACCTGCCTCCCCCACCCCTTCCTTTGTTAGATTCCTTCGTTGTGCAATTTACACATCAATTATCCATTATTTATATATATATTTATTTTTCTGTATTCATATTCAGAGTTTATCATGCAGACTTAAACATTGAGATTGTGCATACTTTAATATACTAAATTATGTGCATTGATAATAAATATTTAGTTAGTAATACTTTTAGAAATTTCGAATTCTGCTACCATTGTTCAATGTTTTCGAGGCTGCTAATGTTATAGTAATTCTCAAATTTTTAGTATCACCGTAACTTCACTTTAAAAATTAATTTTATCTATCCTCTTTAACATATGATGTACATATTATTCAGTTTTATTAATTGTTTTCAATGTATGTAAAACTGTAAGTTTATGGATATCACGGCAATCCAGTAATCAGTGTAACGTTACAAATAGTTTCAAGCTAAAAGTTAAGGCTTTTTTTAAGTGAAATAATATTCTTTTTAATGGACATAAAATATGCATTTCAAGTTATGAAATTGGCTTACACTAAAGTAGTAGACACCCTGTATAAACGTTTCATAAAATGTTTGTCATTTACAAATTTTAAAAAACCATAAAACCATTAGGGAATTTGAACAGCTCTTATCTTCCTTTTGCTGCCATTATTTGTAATTGAATAAATTAAAACGAATTATAAATAAAATACTTATATGAAGCACTTATTTAAAAAAAATAAAGAGGAAATTGTTTTGCATTGTAAGTGATTGCCTTGTAGATTTTGTACAAGAGTGATTGTGATTGTAAAATGAAGAAGTTTGGAGTCTTCTCGTCCACAACATTAATGTCTTTCTAATGGAACAAATTAGAAATTTATTATTTTAACTTTTGGATAAACATTAATAAATTCTTCAGTATTTTATTAGTGGTATGAAAAAATAAAATATGTTATTGATAAAACTGCAAATTTCCATAAAAGTGTAATTTACCTTGAAGCATTGAAAAGGGCATATCACATATTTTCATTCAAATTTCACAACGGCGTGAGTCGACTTTTAGCGAAATTGAGTTATTGGTGTCTTTAGACTCCTTATCCCGGACATAATGATAATAGATTTAAAAAAAAAAAAAACAGTAGAACGCGCTAAAATTGACAATTACTTCCGCGTAAAACAAACTGATTTCAAACGATCAAGTTTAACTGCGTATTTCTCTCATCTATTATAGGCCATTCAGACAAGGTTTTTTGTTTAAATGTTACGAAAATATCTCTTAAGTCGGAAATCCTCATTAGTTGCAAGTTATTATTATTATTATTGGGTTTATGCAACGCATCTTTGGGTAATTGCATTTTTCCAATTTACAGATCATTACAGTTTTATTGCTCTCATGAAAAGTTAGGAAAATTGACTTACGTGGTTGTGAAATTTGAGTGACGATATGAAAGAGTTGCACCAGTCTTTTTCTATCTGTATTTTTAATATGAAAACAAAAAAGTGGGGAAATTTAATTGTAAAAGAAGAGAGCAGTAATTCTATAAAAATGCTAATTTAAAATTAAAGATTAAAGGTAATAAGCAATAAAAACATGTGAAACAATATATATTCAGAACGTTTTGGCACAGGAAATAGTTGTTTATTTTGGTTAGCGACTTGAATAAAAATATCATAGTGTAAAATATCCTAAATTATGAGTTTTGGGGGCGAGGCTTAAAAAAAAGTGCAGGGGTTTTTCTGACCCCGGATTCGGATTCAGCGACCCCGCCATATTAACATGATCTGCTCTCTGGGTCTGAACTTTTTTTTTGTGTGTCGCTGTCTAATCATTTAATCATGATTTGCTGCTATTAAATTCATAAAGATATCTACACGTTTTCTCCTAAGATACGCCAAATTGCCGGATCTCCCTAGTAGTGCACAAATTCACATTGGTTACTATTTTATTGTAAGCTCGTGAATTTCATTATTGTATAAATTGTAAATATATTTTAAAAGTTAAGTATTTATTCAAATATTTGTCAAAACGATGTCAAATAAAAATGTTTACAAAGATAATATAGTGAATTGTGCCGAATAACTAGTATATATTTAAATGTAAATATTAATGCTTTTGAAAAATGTAAAAATTCATTACTCCTTAATGTATAATTGTCAGGCATAAAAATATTCCTTGAATTGTTGTATAATAGGTTTTATTTTAATGTAATATGGCTTTTGAATTGTGAAATAGCTCCTTTTCATTGTACATTCAGACCTATTTAGCGTTCTATGTAATCTAGTCTTATTAATAAAGCACATTGTAATTCATACATAATCAACAATAACAAATTCAACAAAGGACCAAACAAATTTGGGAGCAATAATCGACAACTAGAAACTGGAGAGGTTGAAAAGATTACTCGATGGAATGTAATAGTTAAGATGTTGCCAAAATGTGCAAATGTAAATTGTGTACACAAATAAAATTATTGTTACCTTTTTATTTATTAAAACACCTTTTCTTTACATTTAATAAAATGGTTCTTAAAGATTCAAACTGATCCAAAGAACCAGAACTCAACCTCCTATATGTCTTAAGGGGTAATACTACCATGCAATTTTTTTTTTTTTTTTTTTTTTTTTTAATTTTATATTTTATGGGAAGATGTTCCACCGGACAGAGACAAAATTATCGAAATCATCTTGTCCCTAAAAAATAATAAGTCGTCAGGGCCCAATGGTATGCCGGCAGAACCATTTAAATACGCCGGAGCAGACATCTGGGAAGAAGTATTTCAGGTGATATGGGATCTATGGTCAGAAGAAAAATGCCAGCTGCGTGGGGAGAGGCTATTATTGCCCCTATACACAGAAAAGGAAATAAACTCAAATGAGAGAATTATAGGGGCTTAGCGCTTCTCCCAACGATCTACAAAATCCTATCGGTGGCAATACGTTGGAGGTTAATGGAGAGGAGTGAACGACTACTGGGAGAATATCAGAGTGGATTTCGCCCGGAAAGGTCGACTATAGATCATTTTTGCACAGCTTTGGCTGGTGCTGTAACGGAATTCGATCGTGCAGCGCAAGACTTGGGACTCTCTATAAATAGTGAAAAGACCAAATATATGAAAACCTCGAGACAGACGGGAGAACGAGGAGGGACTGTGGATTTGGGTGAGAACACGTATCGTAGCTGTAGAACATTTAAGTACCTTGGGGGAGTAGTAACAGAGAACAATAACCTGGAAGTGGAGGTTAAGGGCCGAATAGTGGCGGGAAACAGATGATTCTATGCCTTGCAAAAAGCTCTCCGATACAAAAGTCTCTCCAGGAAAGCAAAGATTTTACTATACAAAACTGTAATAAGGCCAATTGTTGTGTACGGCAGCGAAACATGGGCTCTGACCAAAGAAATGAGGAGAGGTCTGCTGGTCTGGGAAAGAAAAGTCCTGAGAAAGATTTTTGGAGCCGTAAGAGAGCAGCATAGGTGGAGGGCCAGAAGCAATGCCGAACAAACAGAATTGTATGGCGAGCCTGACATCCTCTGTCATCAAGAAAGGTAGACTACGGTGGTTAGGGCATGTGGAGAGAATGGAACACTGTAGGCTACCTAAATTGATGCTGAATGGTGCACCTGGGGGCTAAAGAAAGAGAGACAGACCAAGACAGAGGTGGCTTGATGGCCTGGAGGAGGAATTGCAGATGCTAGGGATCCGAAATTGGAGGAACCGCGTGGAATGGAGCAGGATGGTGGCAGAGGCCCAGGTCCTACAAGGACTGTAGCGCCCAACAGTGGGCCTAGATGCTTCCTTAACTAATCAAAAATTATGTCCAATAGTGTTTTTATGCCAGAATAGTTTTTAAATGTGTCAAAAATAAATTTTTCAACTAAAGTCCCGAAATATTTCAAAATTAAAAAAGATTCGTAATGATATTTGCTAGTAAAGTACTTAGGGATTTTCACATTTATTACAATTTTATGACTGATTTTTGATGGATTTTTATTAGACAATGATGATTGTTCACCATTTTAAAATTATAATATAATTAATATTTCTTAAAACTCCGATCTAAGGGATCTGAAACGTGAAATTTTCTAGTCGGTACTTCTGGATTTCAACAGGAGGTCAACCTCATATAAGCGGGTTTACTCCCTTCGGAGGGACGGAGCAACCATGGTAAGAAAAAAAAAAAAAAAAAAAAAAAAAATTACAATGTCCTCAGGTAGAGCTGATTACACATGGAAGTAATAAATTAAAATAATGAAAAAATAGTTGTATTTTATTAAGTAACATTCTACAATACAAATCATTAAAAAAATCTAACAATTCAAATATTTATCTTCCTGTCCTTAGCCCATCGTTTGATAACTCGAATAATAGACTCGACTTGTGAGTTTGTTGAATTCCTGAGTAATTGAATCATCTCTGCGAGGAGGCTCCTATAACACACATCAAAACTTATTAATTATTGCAATTTAATATATCGCACTAGTATTTCTAAAGTGACACAACTCGGTGTTTTTCAGTTCTGACAATGAAGGACATAATAAATATCTCTTTATCAAACATCAAAACTGTATGTACTTAGCTTCAGAGCTTGTACACCAGAGGGCACTTGTGTCACTCTTCCTGTCTTAATGCTATTCCCTCTACATAGACAAGAGTGACACATTTTCAGTTGAGTTTTATTTTGAGTTGTGTCACTTTAGAAATACTAGTTGTAATTTATTATATCCATCGATATAATAAATTACAACTACCTAATGAATTAGATAAATACTTTATGCATGACAAATCTGAGCGCACGGCAGTACGCTAGGCCAAGTTTCAGCAAGCACAACCGTGTGTATCTTTACTCAAGCAAAAATTACCGGTTTTCACACCTCTATCATTGATAGAGACTTGAAATTTTAACTATACATAGTTGATAAAGTATATAAAAGGTCCTGAATGTTTCAGCTTTAAACTTTGAAACTAGAGAATTTGAAAAATCAGAATTTTGATACTCATTCAAAACAAAATTATAAGGCACTTCCTGACAAGCTAGAAACTTGAAATTTGGATATTAAAGGGCAAAATTGAAAAACATAAAAATGTGTTTGACTCCGCCCAAGGGAGGGGGGGATTGGTTTGTTTGTTGATAATTTAAAAACTGGCCAAGTTGGAAACACAAAAATAATTGAGAGGGTATTAATAGGTTCTTGGGAACGTATTAAGGGCCACAAACTTGGCCAAAGACTATGATATAACTTTCATAGGCAAACTGTTTTTGAGAGGGCCAGGAACTTGTGGTATTTTTTTCAACGTTAGTTTTTTTTGTGGGTATATATATATATATATATATATATATATATATATATATATATATATATATATCCATCCAATTCCGACCAGCCAGGAACAAAGACAAATGGAAAGCATTGTTGGATGAAACAGGGAACTCCACTTCCTAGTTGGGTTGGTCTCCAGGGAAGTTAGACCATTACTCCCATCAAGGAGGCCTGCATGAGAAACATGTATTTGTAAATAGTAATTTAAAAGGAAAATAATTTAAATTTTTATTACTTTTTATTTTGGTTATTTTTTTTGGAAATAGTTTTCTTTGTTTGTATTGTTCCTCTTATGCAATAAAGGCTTTATATATATATATATATAAATGTGTGTATATTATATACTAAAGCACACAAATCCTCCCCCCCCCCCATTGTAATTGTCATCTTTTGGGAAGTATGCGAATGAAGTCTCCAAGGCAGAAGAAGACATCATCTTTAGTTCTCGCTGGGAACTCTGTTTGATAGCTCTACATAACAAAAAGCAAGCTCCATACAGTGGCAAAAATCCAGGGAGCTAAATGCTTCAAACATGCTACTTGCTATTAAGCTTTGTATTTCGCCCAGTGACTACTGAGTTAAGAGGAAGGGGGGATTGGTTACAGTCATTGCTGCAATGAGTCCTATAATCATATTTACAAAAGTCATAATCTATATTTACTATCAGGGTTAGGTTATTCAACAACTTCATGGACCGATTTTTGAACACTTCTGAGTTCATCTATTTATGATAATCCCCGGTATTTTTTTTTTACCGGAACAATAACATACTGTTAGGTATGAAACTGTTCGCGCTATCTGCACGGGCCATGATAAGGCGTCCACCCTTCCCAGTGGGCAGTTTACTGGAAGCCCGAAGTGAGTCATCTGTCCAGGACTTGCTAATCATGTGTCCAGCATTTATCCATGTCATCCAGAAATACCACTTCTTCTAAATTTCATTCTCTGATTTGGCATAAAACTAAACATCTGGCAGGGACAATATTCCTTCATTTCATTAAAAATTTCCTGTTGTTTATTTTCTTTTAATTAAAGTATAACTTGTGAAGAATAAATGACAAGGATGTTTTTTCTCCTGTAAATAATCCACCTTCTTTGAGAAAAACCAAATAAGAGTGAAGGAGGCAGGGGCTGGAGGGCGGGAGTAGGCCTTCCCCTCCTTGAGTGCAGGTTGGGAGTAATCCCATGTAGCACGACTCAGCGGCCCTACTAACTAATAATTATTATTATAATATTTAATTATAATTAAATATAATAATAAAAAAAATTTCAATTTCTGAAATTTTGAAAGTGGTACTAAAAATAAAAAAAAAATCCTGTTAACCGGCGAGTTCCTTCTCAGCACATTTCCTCCCTCCCTCCATAGGGAGGAAAGCCCCTTATGACGATAACCTTACGCAATCTGCAGGTGCCGACTCGAAAATTACACGTTTCACAACGAATATGTCACGAAAATAGCTATATATATAAATATATATACAGTAAAATATGGGCTGCGGGGGCTGCAGCCCCCCCCCCCTGAAATTATCATTTAATGGTAAAAATGTGTATTTAAAACCTTAAAAATAAATTAAATAAGTTCACTTAGTTAATGAGAAATAGTTTATTTTAGGCGTAATAGCGTTTTAGTTGCCTAAAACTATTCCAAATTCTAAATTTTTCATATTCCATACCCCGGAAATGGTCTCAGTCCCCCCCCCCCCCCCAACTTTTCCCAGCCCCACCCGAAATTATTTCCTATAAACGCCCATGCACTAAAAACATTCATTTTCTTTGTAGAATCAAAAGTTCCTAACTCTAAAACGAAACATATTTGTATTCTTCGGCATCCATTCAATGAAATACCATGAAACAAGGAAACTAGGAAGGGAAGGTTTTCTAGGAACCCTCGAGCCGGTCTAGCTCCAGCGAGTTCAGAGATCCGTAACTCGTCCTTTTGGAGATTAGATAGAGCGTAGGTTAAGAGAACGCCGGATAAGGGAGAGTCTACTGTAGATACAAGGTGTCCCCAAAATAAAGAAAAAAAGTCCTTTGGCATATACCTCGTTTTTTCTTTGTTTCCGAGAAAAACGAAAAAAAAAAAATTAATAGAAATAATGAAAAGGCCGTCTTTCATAAGGCATATGTTGTATCCCTCACCCCCTCCACTCACCCTGTCCACTCACACTCCCTCCTACTTTAATTTCCGCAAAAACGAGATGTGACAACCCCAAACCGAATTTCGGGTTATTACTTCAAAAAACTTATTTAATATATGCCAAAGGACATTTTTATTTTATTTTTTCATGCTGCATCGATTCCTGAAGTTTTTTTTTGGGGGGGGGGAACCCTGTATATATGTGTATATATATATATATATATATATATATATATATATTACATATTTATGTTCGCTCTTCACAGACTGAAAAATTGTCCGTCCTTACGATATTTTCTAAAAAAATCGTTTGTCTCATTTTAAATGTCAAATTCGTTAACCAGCACAATCCGTCCACTGGAATATATTTTTTGGGGAAAAATCGTGCTAAGTGGAAGTTGACCATTGCAAAGCTTGGCAACGTCTCAACAAAAAATGTTCTAAAGTGAATTTTAATGGGCCTCAAAGTCCAATTGGTATACTATAGACATTTTTAAAAAATCTTAAACTAATTTTCAAAAACATGACTTCATATACCTTTAATTATCATTAGTTCAGAATCTACTGCTGATGGTGAAGTCAGTTCAAATACTGAAGGCGACAGTGGTGAAGAAAATTTTCACAAAACTTATAATTCGGGTGGTGATGGTTTACACTGAGAATAACGTTTTATCAATAACAGACTTGTTTTTTATACTTTCGTCAGTTTCAATAAATTTATTTGTATTTAATACATAAAATTTATTCAGTATGGCTTTGACTTTCAAAACAGGTTATATCCAATTCTCACGACTTTTCAGGGGACACAAAAAATGTCTAAGCTAGTATTGTTTCTTTAGTAAATTAATAATCACGAGGTTGAACTAACATTCATTTCCTTATTTCTGATGAGATTTATTGAATTAAAAAAAAAAAAAAAAAAAAAAAAAAAAAAAAAAAAAAAAAAATTGCAAATTGTGTGGCAAAAATAACGTTTTTGAAAAATAAAATTATTTCCATGAAATAGTGTATTTAACCCATTTTGGAAGTCATCGCCTCAAGTAAAAAATAATTTGATAATTTTTCATAATTTCTTTTGACACAATAAACTAATAAAACAATAAGGATATTTAATTATTAAGCTATTATTACTTATTAATTAACAATAAATTTCACAATTATCCCCTGACAGATTACGAAATAAATAAACTAAAAAATAATTTACTGAAGAAAAAATCAAAATTAATTTACGTCATGTTTGCAGCTGTAATTATACATGAAATTATTTATTTATTAAATTTTAACGTCCATTTATTATTAACTATGAATTTTAGGACGGGTTATCTATAGGTTACTACCCTTTTCTAGGCAGAATAGGGCTGATGCCTTTTCTTTTTTCTAAAGAAAAGCCACCACCCCTAGTGGGAATCGAACCCATGACCCTTTGCCACGGAGTGTTAAGTGCTCACACCTTAATGCTCATGGCCACCGGGCCTCCATACATGAAATTAAAACTTCGATGAAGGATTAATCGTTTTAACATTTTTTCTCGGACTGACAAAATGATCCACTAATTTTGTCGGACATAGCTGTATTTTGCTCACAAATGTATAGATCTATTACATGTGAGCTTTGTCCGAACTTTTGTAATCGAAAAACGTAACCTCCCGTGAGTGACATATTCAGGTTGTCGGACTGAAGAAAGGAGACCGAAAATTTGTCGGACAAGTTATGGACTATCATTGTTAGGCCATTTTTAGTAAATGAAATTAAAAATTAGGTGTGTTGTAATAAAAAAAACCATACCGCCCTAGAGAGACATATTGAGGACGTCGGACAAAATCATTTTCATTTGATTCTATATATAATATTCTGAATAAAATAAAGAATCTGAGTTTTGTAATGAGAAAAGGGAACCGCGTTAGAACGACAGGTTTAGGCCCTAAGTTTGTAGTAAAGCGCCCAACCCAGACTTGGAAAAGTTTACAGTGTGGTAGACTCGTCAAAATGAAGTCACTAAGACCATTTTTAGCACTTTTGTTATCAACTTTAAAAAAGGACGCTGTACTGGGGACTATTAATTTATTATTCTGATAAAAAAAATAAAATAAATAAAAAGATGCCTAAATGATAAATGTGCAGTACATACGTAGGCTGACGTCCAGCTACAATAAGCTGAAAGACGCCAATACAAGCTCCACGCTTTCCTTCCCAATTCTCAGGAGTTGGATCTAGCCTCTCGAGCAGCTCGAATGCTTTTGCTGCATGATAGAACTCGCCCATCTTGTAGCAGTCGTTGGCAACTAGCTGAAGTAGTGATAACGACTCAGCTGAAGTCTCCATCTTCAAATACAGCTCCCAAGCTTGCTGAGCTTTACCCTGCATTATATCTGTAAGTTACAAAATAACAATGAGGATTTACAATTGTACACAAAAATAACTCACATGAAATCTGCATGCATAATGTCCTCAGCCTCTGCAATTTAAATAAAATATGGATACATATCAAACCAATAATAAGCTAAATCATGTTTCTATTCAAGGACTTCCTGACTTTCCTTCATTCAGCCCACTGTGAAACAGAACCTTTAAAGGTGAGCTATCTCTTAGCTTTTTGTTTTTATACGGCGCCCAAACATCTGGTCCATTATCACCGACATCCATGGTGCAGTGGGGAATTTTCTCAACAGGCCCTAACATGGGAAATATCCCTCCTGCAGGTGGTACTTGAACACCTATCTCCCGCATGATAATCCAAAGCATTAGCCACTAGACCACGAGGAGACCCTTGATCTCTTAGCATCTTTGTTTTTCGATAATTTTTTTTTTTTCCATTAGGATTATATTTTGCTTTTTTTTCCAGTTTTCTTTTTATATAAATTTGTGATTTATTTCTACTTTTTTGAAATTATCATTAATCAGATATTATAATTTATTAATTATTTAGACTAAACAATTTGAAGATTTATGGGGATTTATACCTCCTTTAAAGTTCCTTTGTTGACATATTTATTTTCCTGGTGAATATTTCCTTTACCACTCTTCAATCAATATATTAAGGCTGAAGATTTTGAAGATAAACTATAGACTGTTCAGACAAACAGAAAAGTTCAATTCGCCATGCACTTTCCATTTTGTGTTAAATATTCCCAACGGTTCCGCCATTTGCATATTCTAATTTCAAGAAACAACACAATAAAAACTGATTATGACTCATTTAACACTAGGAAAGAATTTGAGAGGTCAGGCAAGGGAGATAGTGTTTAATATTTATCAATACTTTAGCCAAAGCTAAAACTATAACGTTTTAAGGTTATAACAGAGAGACTTTCTACCACCACTTTTCTGCAGCAAGAACACAGGCCACACACTTTTCCCTATAACTAAACCATATATTTGAACAGGCAGTGTTATATTTTAAGTTGTTTTCAGCCTTAGCATTGGCTAAGTATTGATAAATATTAAACACCATCTCCCTTATCTAATCTCTCAAATCCTTCCCAGGTACTAAACGAAACATAATGAGTTTTTATTCAGTTTCATTAAGTGTGTTGTTCATTGCAATGGGAATTCGCAAATGGAGGAAGTATTTCCCTCAGAATTTTGCCCGTGCGGAATTGAACTTTTCCATCTGACTGAACGGGCTGTACTTAAAAAAAAAAAAAAAAAAAAAAAAAAAAAAAGTTAAATTTACTTACAACACCTAGCAAGATGGCTGATGTAAACAAAATCATTTTGAATTTTCTCACTCTGAATCATCGAGAATATTTCCTCTGCTTCTTTGTAGCTTCCCATTGCAGATTTTGCCTAAAATAGAGAATAATTATCTTCTTAGCAGAAAGTTATTTATCTTCTGGGGATGATTAAATTCATCAGCATAGATATTTTTATCCATAATAATGGATATTCACATGAACGTCTTTGAAAATCTATTTATATTGTTGGCATTTTCCGACTTGCCAATGTTTCTCCTGTGACTATTAATTTCATTCATCAAATGCCACAAAAATAGGGATTCCAAATTGTCAGTTTTGCCCTACTACCCAGCTGCACCTGGATTGTCCTCCAACATCTTAAATATCACGCTACCTTCCTTCAAATGTGCTTTCCCAGTGACCCTCATATATCTTTAATTTCTAGGATTAACCTTGATCAGTACATAACTTAAAGACTTTTGTATTACTTATTTATTGTCCTTTGGGGTATGTAGTTTCCCTTGAAATGGTATCAGAGTTTCATCAATACAAATGGTTCCCCAGGAATAAGCATGTCCCTGTAGGATCTAGATGCCACCTGCAGACTTCCTTCAGCTTAAGCATTTTAGAAATACAGTGGAGTCTCTCTTATACAATACTCCCTTACACGAAACATTCAATTATACGAAGAATTTCTCGTTTCCCAACGAAACTCCATTTAATCCTGTGTAATGAATTATTCACTTGTGGGATATTCAGTTATATGCAATATTCACTTATACAAAAGGTAATTTCTTCCCCAAGTGTAAATACTATTCAGTTATTCGAAGAGACAAAAGCTTTTACACAAAATGTTTACAAATTTACCAGTGACTTACCCCCCCCCCCCCCCCCAGTCTCTCTCACACATCTCAGTTCTTCCTTGTCATTCTAGTAGCCAAGCCGTGTTCTATCCCCTCTATCTTGTGTGATTTCCTTCGTTTCCTATCTAATAACATGGCACGTGCCAGTGATTCATCCCCCTCCACTCTCTCGTTTTTCAGTTCTCTATACAGTAGTCGTTCTAGTAGCCGTGTTATATCTACTCTATCTAGTGTGATTTCCTTCGTTTCCGATCTAATAACACGGCACGTGTCAGTGATTCATCCCCCTCCACTCACTAGTTTTTCACTTCTCTATACAGTAGTCGTTCTAGTAGTTGTGTTATATTTTCATTTCATGATTAAAAAAACAGGAACAAAACTAACGCTTGTGGACAAAATAAAAATACTAAAACAAATTGATGATAACCATAAAGAAACAAAAATAGACAGAGCTAAACGGTTGAAATTATCTTTGTCAACCCTTGCAACTATTATCAGTAGGAGGAAAGGAATCTAGAGGAATTTTATGATATGAAACTTGAAAATAAAATAACATATAACGTTATCTAACAACAAAATATGTACAAACAACAAAATTGTGTCTTTTTTTATGAGGAATTTATTTTATTTTAAAATAGCCAAGAAACCTAGTAATATTCAGTTATAAGAAATATTCACTGATATGAAAGATTTTCCGTTCCCCCTCACATTCATATAAGTGAGACTCCACTGATGAGTTATATTTACACTCAGCAAGATTAGTGTGAATATAACTCGCCAACTCAACACACCATGAAGGATTTTACCCGGATTTAATATTCACTCTCAAAATTTAATATATATGGACCTAAAATGAAATTTAAATTCACAATAGACTTTAACTCAATTTAATATAAGATGCTTGAAGATGAACCTGAATAGGTTTGAAACGTCGCCAATATAAAATAATAATTTAAACAATTTTGGGAGGAAATTCCTGCCACTTTCTTCAAGAATAATAATAATTTACGATATAGCGTCAAGTGCAAAATCATCTTCTATTAATACCTGAGCATAGTTGAAATTAAAAGCATCATCATTGTAGAAGTAGCTCTTAATAGATGATAGATATATGAGCACATCATCGAATTGCCGTTGAAGGAAGAACGATGAGGCCATGCATTGCCGACCAGGTATAGTATCACATTCACTCACGCTGTTACCAACCAATTGGAAATATTGCTGTGCTGCTTTCAGATGCTCTCTCTGTGGACGAGAAAACACATACAAGTATTAATAAACTCAAGTTACAGACATATTGCTGTGCTGCATTCAGATGCTCTCTCTGTGGACGAGAAAACACATACAAGTATTAATAAACTCAAGTTACAGACATATTAGAAAAGGAGAATGTTTGCTATTATTTATTGAATTAACTCTTCAAACATGAAGTCTTTAACTCTCTTGAGAGAAGATCGTTGATTGTAGAGATTGGGAAGGTAGAAATTGTATTTTCCTTCCTTTTTGATGCGACGTGGGCTAGCTGCCTACTCCCTCCACAGGCGGACCAAACTTCCTCTCCTAGGGCGGCCGTACACACTCATATCTTTTTTTTTTTTTTTACTTAGGCGCTCATTACTAATCATCATTTTCATGTTTATCTTACGGGAACGACGACGTGTATTACTTGAAACGATTTATTTACTACAATTTAGGAACGCAGCAAACCTACAATAACCATTTAAAACAAAGTTCACTTATGTTTCTTCCCTATATTTCTCTTTCTACTTCATTCCGAAACCACTTCTTGTTTTTAGACGTGATTTTTAAATAAGCAATGAAAATGTTTTTTATTTATTATTATAATAAGTTAATCCTTTATTATTTACAGTTTCACTAAAAAAAAATGCCCTAAGAACATTTTTACCGTGCACACAACTCACAGATGCATGTTACTTATAACGTTCAAAATTTGTTATACCAGCAAATATCCCCCATTCCTGCTAGAGCACTCTGTACATGCTCAAGGCTAAAGAGGGCTCGAAATCAAGAGATACAGCTGTGGTGATAATACTTGGGTGTCGCCTCTGAGGAACATGTTTCTCCAGTAAGTATTCTCGGGAGTTGCATCGAATGGGTTAATCCTGGAATCATAATGTAGGGTCACCCGTGACCCCAGAACTCTTAAAATATTTGTTATCTCCTACACATTCGAGCTGTTAAACATGTCCAATCCTGTACCTTCCTGTCCTGACAAGGTGATCATAATAGAGAGTCAGGCTTTTCTCATTCCTATCCCTCAGAGCATAAATAAAACCTTTGGGTCACGGGTGACCCCACGTTGTGGTTTGTGTAACATTTTTACTTATCGAATATAGTATGTCTAACGATAAATAATTTTGCACTGAAGTTGAAATTCACAATTAGATGCTTTGGCAAATTGTAGAAGAGAAAAACAGAGAGTTTGGAGACGTTTTGGGTATTGAAGACAGTGAAATTGGTGTAGTATGTGATACGAGTGAAAAAGAGGATGGCCATTTATACCATGTGGTTTTTTTGATTGTAAAAAAGACAGGAAAGCTGTAACACATTCTGAAAAGTGTAGTAAGAGTCTGTGTGCTGGGCACAGGCAAAGTATATCTGAAAAGTGTATAAATAAATATCAATATTTTTATTTTTTTGATCATTATAATGTGTATACTTTCAAGCCACTATGTTTTTCCCCTTTTAAACCAATTTTACAAATTATAGTATCTTTTTATTCTAGCAGTCATAAAGATAAAATATTATAGAAGAAAACGTTATATTTAATGTTGATATTCAGAGGACAGATATTCAAACAAACTTTGTCTAAATTTGTGGTATTTTGATGTTTGATTTTCCACTCCCCCAGTTTACAATTAAATAAGATTATTTGGTTATAAATGGTTATATTATACATAGTAGTAATCTTAAAATACCATTTCAGAAACCTAACAACAAATTCTTAAAAGAATTACGAAAGACTAGATGGGGTCATATATGACCCCACGTTGTGAGATTTGTAACAGCTTCATTATGTTGTGATTCCAGGGTTAAGGAAAAAAAAGTCATTCCAAAGGAACTGCATAACTTAGCACTAAAGTGACAAAAGTTGCGATAAAATTATCTATACAAATAAAAAAAATAATCAGAAATAGTTTTGCTCTTTTATGTTTAATGTAACTCAATAATTATTTTTGTTATATAATTTTGTCCTGGAGTAAACCCAAACTTCTAATGCACTAATTTATTTATTTATTTTTATTTTTTTACAACTCATGTTTTTTGTTACTTGGACACATTACTTAGAAAAGTTCCATTGCAAGGAAGTAAAAATAATGGATGATATGATGTTCAGCCATTCGATACCATGCCTTAGAGTAAAGCCAGGCCTGTCTTTCTGTGGTGTCATCTCCAGTCAGTGCTTTGCAGTGTAACAGGTGATACGCCTTTTACACTGTGGATTGCAAAGAAATGGTTTAGGAATAATTTAGCATGAGTACAACCCTTAATTGATTTTCTTCTTTTATTCATAAGCAAAGCAATAAATAAATAAGTAAAAAACTAATGAGAAATATGATTAACAATTATCTTCTAAAAAGGTGTAGTACTATTAACTATTACGACTGACCCCAACTATCTCCATTTTGGAACTCAAAACCCTTTATTGCCCTGAAGGATTTAACTCGTGCTCGACTGGCAAGGACCTAGGCCAATCCAGACAAGATAACTCCGGCTCCAATCTTCGAACCCCTGATGCTCCTCACGAGTTAAGATGACCCAGTATGTTACTTCTCCGACCTGATGAAGTCCCAGAATAAAGTTGTGTTATTTCATTCATTCGTTCATTCAAAGAACTCTGGACATAATATATTGATAACTCCAAATACATAACAATGGTGTGGGGTAATTTCACTGGCGGGGAAACAAAAATTGAAATATAGAGAACTCACGCACGAAACATGGCCCACATAGATGGAAATGAAACTAGGTAAATCTGGTAGCACTCTAGAGAGAAGTCAATAAAATATATGTACATACAAGGCAGTCCAAGCCGGCACTTAAAATATGGCTTTTATATGGGAAAAAATGCATAACATTGGGATAAAAGGAGAGGAAAGATACAGCCAAACCTCTATCAACCATCTGCCCGAAGTATTGTTGAGTACGTGGTTAAGAGAAAACAGAAGGCAAAGCTCCTCATTGGACGACGAAGACAGAAATAAGATGTTCTCACTCTACAATTCCACATGAAGGACTGCTTAAGCTCTCTCTGGAAGCCAAGCTCTCCGCCAATGAGCAGCGTTTTCTTGTATATCACATGAACATACACGCCCCTTCCTCTTCCATGAATTAGGTGGGAATGGAAAATTCCACCCTCTCGGAATTGATTAGCGTCATATTGACTAAAAATACCGAACAAATGGGATGCTAAGAGATACAAAAGAGTTGAATAGTAGTGAGGTCAAGATGAGGAGAGATTGCTCAGCATAAAGGGGAAGCTAAACAGACGTGCAGCCAGAGTCCATTCATTCACCAGCAATGAAAGGGTTAATAGTCAACAATCTCAAATAAAATGAAATATCAATACGCTAAATAATTATTTTGAATTATTAAAAATGAACGTACAGAATTAGTTTCTTGGCCGATAACTGCATTCACAATTCCTTTGAGAGTATATTCGTGTGGTACTGTTGGCTCCAGATTCTTTATCAACTCATACGCCTCTACGTATTCTCCCTGGAAATTATATCAAATATTCTCATTAGGCAGGAACAAATTAGCTTTACACAAACACAAGAGCATTCAATCCTATGCTACAGGTATCTGTCATATTTACTTATTATATTGGAAACTCAGACGGAATGATGTAAAGATTAGCAAAACTGAGAATATACTTCATAGAAATGTTTTATTACAATATTCAGATTATTGTGACAATATAATGATTTCCTTAATTGCAGTGAAGTCAAGCCTATTCTCACAGACATGTACCTCTACTGTTTCAGTACATCCTTCATCCTGACAGCTATACCTCGCCCAATGAAGGTAAGTGTTTCCAGGGTAGGCGATGTAAGTAAAAAAGAACAAAGTCGTTCCAGGAGAGAGAATTATAAATAGGGAAAGTATAAAATAATGCAAGTCATTCCAGTGGAAGCAATGTACTTATAAAACGATATAAGTCGTTCTAGAGGAGGCTATGTAAGTAGAGAATAGCACAAATCATCCCAGCAGAGGTAAGGTAAGTAGAGAATAGCACAAATCATCCCAGCAGAGGTAATGTAAGTAGAAAACTATATGTAGTTCAAGGGGAGGAGATGTAAGTTGAAAACGATGTAAGTCATTTCAGAGGAGACTATGTAAGTAGAAAATGATATAAGTCGTTCCAGGGGAGGCGATATAAGTAGAACAATATTTCGTTCAAGGAGAGGTGATTTAAGTAGAAACCAATATTTCGTTCAAGGAGAGGCGATGTAAGTAGAAAACAATAAGTCGTTCCAGGGGAGTTGTAAGTAGAGAATGACATGTCTTTACAGAGGAGGCTATTTAAGTAGAAACCAATATTTCGTTCAAGGAGAGGCGATGTAAGTAGAAAACAATAAGTCGTTCCAGAGGAGTTGTAAGTAGAGAATGACATGTCGTTACAGAGGAGGCTATTTAAGTAGAAACCAATATTTCGTTCAAGGAGAGGCGATGTAAGTAGAAAACAATAAGTCGTTCCAGAGGAGTTGTAAGTAGAGAATGACATGTCGTTACAGAGGAGGCTATATAAGTAGAAACATATTTTTTGTTCCAGCTGAGGAAATTTAGGTAAAAAAAATATATAAGTTTGCTTATCGATTTAAATACTCTGCATTTCATTTCAGAAATAACTATTCACAGTTTTCAATATATAAATGATCTTATATATGGTCAGCAAAAAACTATTTTATGCCTATAAAGAAATAAATTTTACACGCTTTTAAATTGAAACAAATACTTGGATATTCGTTGCGGACGGACGTAAAATGAAATAAAATCACTTAAACTTGATTATTATTATTTAATATATTGGTTTGACGAATGACATCTAACGAAAAGCAATATGACTTGAAATGACGTAAGCCGAGGCAAAATTAATCTAAAACACGTTCTGGTTTGTAAAAGTTGTCTGGTGCTTACCTGCCTGAAATAGTAGATGACAAGATTCAATCTAGCTTCCGGGATAACATCGACGAGAGAAGGCAGAACTTGTAGAGCACCCAATCCTCCTCGAAATGCAACCAAATTATGCTTCATTATGTCTTGACCAAAAGTAAATGAAGAGCTGCTCGCTTCCTAAGTAAAGAACAAACTATAAAACAAATAACTCAAGTGCATAGAATTACGGGGAGCCGAGCCATTAGCTTACTGTGGGACAATCACTAGCATACTATGGGATGAGCATCAGAATAGAGGGAGACGAGCAAAAGCTTACTAGAGTACAAGCATTAGCATACTATGGGATAAACATCAGCATAGAGGGGGACGAGCAAAAGCATACTAGAGAACAAGCATTAGCATACTAGGGATAAACATCAGCATAGAGGAGGACGAGCAAAAGCATACTAGAGTACAAACATTAGCATACTATGGGATAAACATCAGCATAGAGGGGGACGAGCAAGAGCATTCTAGAGTACAAGCTTTAGCATACTATGGGATAAGCATCAGCATAGAGGGGGACGAGCAAAAGCATACTAGAGTACAAGCACTAGCATACTACGGGATAAACATCAGCATAGAGGGGGACGAGCAAAAGCATGCTAGAGGTGGAGCATTAGCATCCTAGTGGACGAGCATTTGCATACTATACCCATCACCCATAAAACAAATTAAAATTACTGAATATATTTTCAATAATCCTGAAATGATTTTATTACCATGAGTGTTTTAATTTCATTTTCTGCAGCTTTTCCGTTTTCGAGCCTATAGAAATTGCAAGCCTTTAGATTGAGAGCAGTTGCAGAATCTGGGTACTTCTGGAGATATGAAGCAAGTACTTCTTGAGAAACATCAAAATAATCCAACTTATAATAGCATAAAGCTACATACACATTCAAAGCTAGGAACTGCCTGCAAATTATGAAAGTTATTTTAATATCAAGAGAGAAAAAACATAACGTCACTTAAATTTCACAACCGCGTAAGTCAATTTTCCTAACTTTTCAGGAGAGCAATAAAACTGTAATAATCTGCAACTTGGAAAAATGCAATTCTCCAAAGATGCGATGCATAAAACCAATAATAATAATAATAACTTGCAACTTATGAGGATTTCCGACTTATGACATATTATCGGTAACATTTAAACGAAAAACCTTGTCTGATTGGCCTAAAATAGATGAGAGAGATCACACGGTTACTTGGAAGTAATAGTCAATTTTAGTGCGTTCTATTGCTTTTGTTTTAAAAAAAAAAATCTATTACCATCATGTCCGGCAGATAATAAGGATTCTAAAGATACCAATAACTCAATTTCGCTAAAAATCGACTTACGCGGTTGTGAAATTGGAATGACAAGAAGTGTTTAAACATGTATTTACTGATATAATTATATTAAAATAATAGTGCCTTGGAGTTGATTATTTTATAGTCCCTGCAAAATCTATTTAAAAAAAATAGGCTTTTTAAAAGCAAATGATGGCCATGAGGACCGATAAATACAGGGAGTGCCTTGGGATGATTTTGGATCCTGATTCCAGCCTTCAAACGTTTTCACTACAACAAAATCTTTCAATGTGCACCTGAGGTTGGTACTCAGCCAAGTTTGTTGTCACCCAAGTATAGTCGAGTGCTTTACCACTGATGCCAACTCATGCTCTAAAATAAATTAACTTTAATTAAGATAAAGTGTGCAACATGTATTTGCCCAGTTCGTGAAGTTCTTCTATGAGGAATGACCAGTTTAAATAGGAAAAATACTTTTACTATAGAAAAAAAGGCCAAACAAATACGTTTGTTTTGTTATGTACTTGAATGATTATAAACTTACGTTTGCCGACTTATTTCATTGAGAAAATCCATTTCAGTGTTTCCACTTTGAGAAGAGATGGCCCTGGGAAAAGAAAGGAAGGTAAAGGAAGGGATGAGGAGGATGGGAAATCTTACGGAAATTATAGCATCTATAAACAAATAGCAGGAAGTATAAGCATTTCAATTTAGTCCGTTCTTCTGAATATCCTCATATTCAAAGAAAATTAGAGTTCCATCTTAATAAAACTGTTGAATTTCTGGAAACTATTTTAATTAAGTTATTGAGTAGGCCTCTCACATGGGATTTTGCCTCAAGGAGACCTCTCATAAGGGATAATACCTAAGTTTAGTTTTTGTAGTAAAAATCCTAGTCATTTTCAGTATTTTAAAATTAGTAAATTACAAATTTCATTCAAATAAATCATTTTTAATCAATAATGACTAAAAAAAATTCCGTTATTCAGTGAATCCCCTGAATAATGAATGAAATATTATTCAGAATAAAATAACATATTTATTCATTATTCTGAATGATTTTTGCCCAAGACTGCCTCCTACCAATACTCCCTCGGCTAAGTCTTTTGCCTTTTGTCCAGGAAAGTGGCATTGTTTATGAATATAGATACGAACGTGTAGCGAGTACCTGTTATCAAGAAGAATGCGCTTGTATATATCTATAGCTTCTTGATAACTCGCCCTGAGATAGTGTATTGCAGCGAGAGACAGCATATCTTCGGTAACATTCTCCAGTCGTTGATGGAGCTCCATGAGATGGCTCTCTTGATTCAGCTTGTGAGCAAGATGGAATTCCAGTCTAGTTTTCAGCCGGCAATCTGGGCAGCCATCTAACATCTAACGACAATATATCAATTTGTTTTAATTTAAGTTAACTTAAATTTCTGTTTAATTGACCAAAAAAAAAATTGTTATGGACTATATAAACTTTGTATATTTACATAACATTCCTATACCAAGTATGAATGAAAATTAAATAATGAATAAATTAATAATAAAGAGCAATTGTTAATATCTTCAATCAAAGCAAAACATGGCTGAGAATTATGAAATAAACATAAATGGAATTAAATCATACAATGATAAAGATTTATAAAACGGCTTGAGGTAACTTAGAACACTCAGAATCTGGAGGTGCCGATCTGGCAATTTTCAAGAATATTTTAAGATCTTCTTGATATGACAATGCCAATGTGGGGATAACTTACATTTCACCTGATATTCTGACAGCTTTCTCAGGGTTGTTTTCATATGAAACACTAAGGAATCCAGCAGAATGTCTGGCAAAATATAAGTTCCCTCATGGTCAAATCGAGGAGATTGTAAAGCATTAAGCAACATTAAAGGGGATACAGCAACCGCCTAAAACAAAAGTCCGACTTGCAGGAACTGCACCATCTTTGCGTTGTTCTGTTCTAGAAATAAAAAACAGTTGTTACTTTGGTTAGACCTTTTGTAAAATACTTTTATGGCCCCAGATACATGACAAATGACAACGGTACCCTTACCTGGAAAAATGACTCCCAGCCAACTTCACAAAATTCGCTCTAGGCAAACCTTATTACCAAAAAGTTTCTCATTTTCTTGTCTTCTTTTTCTATAATAGTAATTTTACTGATAATTGGTCGTGGAAAATCTAATGAAATAATTTTCAAGGCCTTATTTATAACCGATTTCATGAAAAGTGGAAAAAACTAGTTTTTTCTTGGGATTATCGTATATCTTCCTATATATTTAGATTCAGGTTGAAAAATCATAGTAAATGTAACATATATATTTGAAAGATTATTAAATTTACTACAAATACAGTTCTTACGCGATTTTTGATAGAGCTATCTCATTCAGAGACATCACTGCTTAAATGGAGTAATTTCCGCTTAGGAACTGTCAGTTTCCCATCATTGCGCCTAAGACTAAGATCTTGTTTCACTTTGAGATTTACATTATTACATGTCTTTACATTTTTCACAAACGATTAAGACAAAATGACAAGACAACAAAAGTTTTTCAACTTTAAGCTTTAGAAATGTGCTAAGATGGTGCAGTTCCTGGACTTTTTTTAGTATAATGGGGCTAATGGGAATAAAGAACTTGTAAAATGGTTACCAGTGAAGTTATAAATTCACTAGACTCCTGCATTTATTTGCAAATAGACATTACAGTATTACTATTTACTTAGCCTAGTTATTACTAAGGAGAATAAAGTAGCTACTTACCTTCATCGCTTGAGGATAGAGACCGAGGAAGAAATAGCAACAAGCAAGATTGAGCGGGGTATCTGACGGAGGAGGTGAACGTCGAAGGAGATTCTCGTAGACAGCCATTGCTCTGCGATAATCCCCAAGATGGAACGCACAGTATCCAATCCATTCATCGGTCTGATCGCTTCCTTTTCCGCTACTTTCTTCAAACTAAATCGTAATTACCAACAATTAATCATATCTCCTTTTTTCTTTAATAATAACTTTTTCTCATTAAAATTTAAATAAATTAAATAATAATTGAAGAGGTTGCACGCAAAAAGCGTTTTGTCGAGCTTCCTCGACAGGAAGATTAATGCCCTAGAAGATAAAACATATATTACTAAATAATTGAGTTTAATTGAGGCGTTGTGGAGACGAAGGGCGAACTCAACATCCGGTCAAATTTTTTTTCTGCTGCCATCCGAATCTAGACGCTTCAGAGAATGTACAGGTATATTTTTCATGTTGAGTTTGCCCTTCTTTCCCTCTCAAAATACGCAGAGAATGAAAACAAGCTGACTGGAAACTGCCACAGGAAGGCGTTTATGAAAGGCCAACACAACATTCCACTACCAGTCCACTGGAGGATGATATAAATGAAATGCTATTTTCGTTGAAAGTGAAGTTCATACTAATTCCTGGTCAATTATTATATAATTTGAACAATGAGACATCCCGCAACGAAAAAATGTTTTCAATATACTCTAGTGGAGTTCACCTTATGCTAAAATGTTCAAATGCATTTTCTTCAAAACTACCTTTGTTGAGTTTGCCCTTCGTATCCTTCAATTCAAAGGCGTGCCTCATTTGTTAAACAAGATCCTTTTTGAATGGCCGGGGGCGAGGTTAGCTCAAAGGTAGAGCATTGGACTAATAAGCTGGAAGACCTGAGTTCGAATCCCAATCAAGCACTAAAGATTTTTTCTTCTAGTGTCTTTATTCATGGGTTCAATTCGGTCTCCCTGACCGTCCCTAGGCCAACCCAGCCTTTAAATTATTAATGGGTGCCTTGGTGCTAATGACTCTAGCAGTTGAAGCAGCAAAGGGGAAAATCAGATGGCTGGAGCATAGTACTGACCACACTATCTCCCTAATGTGGCTGATTTTTTTTTTTTTTTTTTTTTTTTTGAATGGCCTCAATTTTTTGAATGGACAACATGAACATGACATTTGAATGAGTTTCATCAGTGCACAATTTTTTGATACTGCATCAGAACTAGACTAAGCCAGTTTATTTTTATTTGATTTGCTTAACAGGTTTTCCCCTTAGCATTTGAGTTCAGCTTATATACTTATTTAGTTAGCCCTAATGTTAGTCAATATTAAATTTTAAATGTTATAGCAATATTTACAATAATGTTTATTTTCACTATTATTTACACATTATAATATGTAAATGAGTTACTAAATGACTATATTACTACTTGCCAATTAAATAATAAAACTAATAATATATAATTATATAATCTTCATTAAAAATGTAACTTAAATTAATTGAAAAGTAAATGATTAAAACAACAAAAATACAATGAATAAAAATAATAATAAAACATCTATTGATTTAAAATAAATGATTGACATCTGAGCATTTCTATAATATAGGTAGATATTACTGTAAGTGTATGTCCATCATTACTAATGAGGGCGTTGAGGACATTTATTTCTTGGCGATTATCAGTAAGAAAGGTAAGATGTTTAGCTCTTATCTCATCATTTACAGGACAATATTATAAGTAAATGATTAATGTTCTCTAAAATATTTAAACTAGATAACATGCATTTCTTCTGCGGGTCTATTGTGTATGGTTTGGATATTTTTTATGGTGAACTTTATTTGGTAGGTACTGCAACTTCCCACCAGCTCAAAAATGGTCCAATTTTTATTAAATTTCGTACTAAAATCTTTAGTCTAATTTTTTTTTCTAAAGAAACCACCCCAAGACTAGGCTTAGAGAGTTAATGTGTTGAAACCTTAGCACTCACAACCATCGAGCATTGCTGAGGACGACAAATGTGATACAGAAACTGAGGCAAATAGAATCACTTCAAGTTTGGCGATAGCACCAGTGTCCTTTGCCAAGAAATTTTCCAACCTCTAGTGGGAATCGAGCCCACAACACTAGGCTTCAAGAGTTTACCCAGTAGTGCTCATAAATGGATTTAACTTCAATTTTAATTAATTCCCGGTCGCCATGATTGTTAAGGCGTGACCACTTAACACTCCGTGCCAAAGGTCGTTGGTTTGATTCCCACTATGGGGTGGTGGCTATTCTTTAGAAAAAAGAAAAGGCATCAGCCCTATCCTGGCTAGAAAAGGGTGGTAACCCATAGATAACCCTTCCAAAAATTCTTAGTTAATAATGATAGATGTTAAAAATTTAAATAAATAATTTAATTCCTATATAACATGTTCTAAGGGAGTGTAATAAATATAATATAGCAGTCTAAATTTAAAAAATTATAAATAGCAGTCAAAACATAAATGCCACAAGTAATGCTTAGCATGACATATAAGTTCCACCTTAGTTTAGACCTACATTACAATCACAAACACCTAATAACCCATCTTTTCCAAGTATTATCAATCCATGCACATTCCTACACTCAGAAAATGTAGTAAACATAATTTCAATAGAGATAACACAAGCATAATACTCACTCTTGGTCAAAATACTCCATTTTCACAGGCCGAATTGAGAAAGGCGTTGAGAAAAAATCAAGAGAAAAGTATAAAGAAGCGCACGTTAGGAAGGCATGACTGTGGCTGACAAAAAACACTTCTACAAACAACATAGATGAGCAAAGTTCACTTTTGTTTACTCCAAAGCCTTAAGACCTTCAGACTCTCTCACTGTGACATATATGTCACGCAAACCATTAAAGGGTTAATGTCTTGCCACCTTAGCACTCACGACCATCGAGCATTGCTGAGGATGGCAGATATATTATAGAAACTAAGGAAAATAGAAAGAATACTCACTTCTAGCTTGACGATAGCACCAGTGTAGTCCCTGTTTGCCAAGAACTCTTCCAAACTTGGCACAGCTTTAGGATTGTGTGAATCAGAAGGCCTTTCTCCAACAGCTGGCTTAACCCTTGACAGGATCTACACAAGAAGAAGAAAAACTTTTTCATTTAGGCCAAAAACAGGATTTATTTCTCAAATAGAAAGAAAAAAGAATATATCAAGAAAATTTAAAAATCTACAGACAGAAATTGTGTAAAGTGTATTATTAAATATACAGATAAACAATATTGTATGTATCTAACCATGACAGAGATGTGTAGAGCCGAGGATAAAAAGGTTTTCAGAATCCAGGGTTGATCATGAAGAGCTATAAGAAACTAAGACCAGAGTCACGTCTACCATAGCAACGGATTTAGACAACACAATCAGCTGTTGGTAGGGCAATTAGAGCAAAACGACGATCATGCCGGAGGTTAACAACAAAGATAAGATACAAGTAAAGCAATGGATTTAGACAACACAATCAGGAGCGGAGGATAACAACAAACACCAGTGACTTGTCTCCCATAGCAACGGATTTAGACAACAAAATCAGTTGTTGACATTACAATGGCTGCACAATGCCCTTGGCTATCATCTCGAAGATGTGTAGAGCGGAAGATAACAACAAACGCCAGTGACAAGTCTCCCATAGCAGCGGATTTAGACAACACAATCAGCTGTTGGCAGTACAATGGCTGCACAATGCCCTTGGCGACCATCCCGAAGATGTGTAGAGCGGAAGATAACAACAAACGCCAGTGACAAGTCTCCCATAGCAGCGGATTTAGACAACACAATCAGCTTTTGGCAGTACAATGGCTTCACAATGCCCTTGGCGACCATCCCGAAGATGTGTAGAGCGGAAGATAACAACAAACACCAGTGACTAGTCTCCCATAGCAACGGATTTAGACAACACAATCAGCTGTTGGCAGTACAATGGCTGCACAATGCCCTTGGCGATCATCCCGAAGATGTGTAGAGCGGAAGATAACAACAAACGCCAGTGACTAGTCTCCCATAGCAACGGATTTAGACAACACAATCAGCTGTTGACAGTACAATGGCTGCACAATGCCCCTGACGATCCTTTTTCGAAGATTTAGGCACCTATTTCTGTTTAAGAATTTTTTTTTTTTTTTTTTCAATTTCATTTTGCCTCTATCCTGTAGGATCATTGGCGATTGCATGGTAAGAAAATAAATAAAAAACATATTTAATACTATAGTGGTAATGAACATACAATAATAATATATGAAAATATGATGAATATATGATAATTGTAAGTAGGGAATTGATGTATGAATAAATGAAAATAATATTACATTAATACCTTATAATAATAATTCTGATAAATGATTCAAATATAATTTAAGAAATGTTAATAATAAATTATTATAAATAATTACAATTTTAGTGGATTTGTTTTTTAAAACAAATAATAATAAAAAATAAAAATTATAATTTTGAATACATATTTGACTTTTTTAAAAAGAACAAAAAGTTTTTTTATGTCTTCTTCTTTGTCGCCAAGAATGTTTGCAAGAGAAGATCCAATTCCAATGGATTTTCTCAAGGAAGTGTAGTTTCTGCATGAGAGTAAGAAATGTTCCACTGTCCATTGCTGTCCTACACTACAGCTGCATGAAGGTGGATATAGGTTATGGAAGAGATGTTCATGGCTGAGGAGACAGTGGCCGATTCTTAATCTGCACAGGACAACTTCTTCTCTCCTTGAAGAACGTTCACTTGTCTGCCATCGCTTCGGAATGTCCTTTATTTTCCTGAGTCCTTTCCCCTCCATTTCAAGCCACTTATTGGTCCAGAGTCTATAGAGGTTTTCTTTTACTAGGGTTTTCCAGTCTAAATAGGTTATTCTATCAATTACTTCATCATTGGCTGATATTGATGATGCAAGTTTGTCTACTTCTTCATTACCTTCTATGCCGCTGTGTGATGGAACCCACATGAATGCCACCCTTTTATTTGCCTTCTTTGCTTTATTTAAAAGATATTTGCATGGACGAATAAGCCCTTCAGTGGATTCCCTTTCTTGCACTGTACTTAAGACACTCAATGAGTCCGATATTACGACAGCTTTTGGAATTTTATTAGTCGTTACATAATTGATCGCTTCATAGATAGCAACTGCTTCAGCAGTAAACGAGCTGCATTCCATTCGTAGAGCAGTGACTTTTTTAGTTGATCTTGTTATAAAGGCAGATCTTACTCCATTTGAAGACTTGGATCCATCTGTGTAGATTGGTTCATAGCCCAAATAGTTTGTAAGGTGTGCTAAAAACTCAGCAATGATTTTACTTGGTGGGTTCTCTTTTTTAGTTAAATTTAGGATTTCTTTGTCAATATGTACTTTATCAGTGTCCCACGGAGGCTGTACTGTTTGATTGGATTGCCAAAACTTAGGAAGTTCTAATTCTAGGGAATTTAAAGTTTTCCTCATCCTACAACAGAAACTATTACTTGCCGGTAGCTGTTGAGTTTTTATGGTTTCACAAAGAAGTCTATGTGTTCCTCTTGAAAGAAGTTTGCCTAGGAAACAAAGTCCCAAGAAATTTCTCCTATTGTATAGAGAAGGTTCTGCACATTCCATTTGAAGGCTTTCGATCGGTGATGTTCGGAATGCTCCAGTACTTATCCTCATTGCTTCGTTATGTACAACATCGAGCATCCGGAGAGCTTTCTGATTACCGGAGGAATAGATGAACGACCCGTAATCGAGTTCCGATCTTATGAGGACTCTGTATATTCGTAAAAGGGTTGCTCGATCGGCACCCCAATTGGAATGTGCTAAACACCTTAGAAGAAAAAGCTTTTTTGAACATTTGTTTCTCAAATCTTTGATGTGCTCGATCCAGTTTAACTTCTTGTCGAAGGTCAAACCTAAGAACTTCATTTTGTCCACATAATCGATTGGCTGATCGAATATAGATATTGGTGGATTGTAGTGGCAAACTTTTCTGCAGAAATGTAGAGCTCGGGTTTTCGTAGTTGAGAAAGAGAAGCCTGTTTGTCGGGTCCATCTTTCAAATCGGAATATATTTTCTTGGAGCCTCCATTTTATACAATGTATATCCGCTTATAAGGTTGATACAATGAAACAATCCGGAAGTGCCGACTAGAAAATTTCGCGTTTCAGAACCCCTAGAGACCGAAAATAACGGTGGTTAAAATTTGTATATATATATATATATATATATATATATATATATATATATATATATATATATATATATATATATATATATATATATATATATATATATATATTCATTTATATATATATTTGTCTGTTCGCGGATTTCTGGCCTCCCTAATGGTCCGATTTTGATGAAATTTGGTACAAAAATCTGTCGCCCGATTTGAAAGGTCAAGTTCGTTAACCAGCAAAATCCGCCCACTGGAAAATGGCGTTTGGGGCGAAATTCGCGCAAAAAAATCGTAACGCTTACGTTTTTGAGTTCATAAGCTTGTAAGTACTCGTTTTATAGGCTTCTTTGGCTAGGAAAACAAATGAAACCATTTTCAAGGCGATAGCTTTAACTGTTTTTGAGAAAATTGGAAAAATACTTTTTGAATACCGTTTTTGGTTTGGGTACTTAGAATCATGGGATTCAGTTGAAACATTTTCTGCATGTTTTACTATCATTAAAACTAATATGTTGAAATTTTGGTTACGTTTGGAGTTAAGGAAGGGTTAGAATAAAATATTTTATTAACAGACATAAAAAGTTTTGGTAACTTTGTATATTTTCCTTAATATCTCGAAAAAGGTTGAGAATCTTGGTAAACGAAAGAATACCATTAGAAAGCTTACTAAATGCTCTACAAAAAAGGTTCTGATGAAAGTTTTGATTAGGCGATGTCAATCGGAGAAATAAGTGCTTAAAACATTAAAGTAATTGATTTTGCTTATTCGAACTGTTCTTTTTGTATGTTTTTATTCCTTGTTATTTTTTAATTGCTCTAGTTGGATAATGTATTTTACAATAAAACAGATTAGGCAAAATAAGAAAAACAATTCATTGTTAGAAATATAGCTTGCCAAGAGAAAAAGATTCGATGACGTCTTTTGAATATTTTCAATTGCCTTTATGCTGTTGGTTTTTTTATTTTATTTTTTAATTGATTTTATCTGTAGAATTATTACTATAGTAAAAGAACACAGGAATATGTGAAAATTTTTGATATTTTCCAATTCATTGAAACGTATGAAATGAAGTATCGGTAGAAGAGGTTTCTAGGGTCTTGCGGACCCGACCCCAGGTATAGCCATAAAACCCTTTGAACAAAGGCCGAGGAAAATATTATCTGTTTCTATTCTATGCTTTTCAAATGAGAATAGGGATATGAACAGGAACCGGGGTCTCCCGTGGTCTAATGGCTAGCGCTTTGGATTCATAAGCGGGAGATGGTGGGTTCGATTCCCAACCTCCGGCAGGAATTTTATCATCCCACGGCTCACTGGTAAAATTCCTCGCTAAACCCTGGATGTCGGCGCTAATGACCTAGATGTAGATGAGCCGTAAAAAAAAAAAAAAAAAAAAAAAAAAAAAAAAAAAAAAAAAAAAAAAAAAAAAATGAACTGGAACCGCGCTAAGATGGCGCAGTTCCTGCGAGTCGGACTTTTATGAATTCCAATGAAGAGGATCTCACAAAAATAACTGGATCATCTGCGTACAATGTATATCCGACAGGTCGGCTTATTAATTCTGATACAGAATTGATAGCTATCAGAAAGAGAGTTACACTTAGTGTTGACCCTTGGGGTATTCCATTTTCTTGAATGAATTTCGCAGAGAGTCGATTTTCTACTCGAACTTGGAAGGTTCGGTTTGTCAAGAATTCTTTCAAGAAGGACCAGATTCTGCCTTTAATACCCCACTTCAGAAGAGTTTGTAGCACCAGGTATCTCCAAATTCAGTCGTAAGCCTTTTCAATGTCCATGAAAACGGCAATTAGGTGTTCATTTTTCGAAAATGCTATTTGTATTTCGTTTTCAAGGGTTACTAAATGATCTAAAGTTGAATGCCCTTTTCTCAAGCCACATTGATTAGCACATATCAACCCGCGATTTTCAAGGAGATAGTAAAGCCTTCTATTTATTATCTTTTCTAAAATTTTAGATGCACAATTTATGAGGGAAATCGGGCGAAAGTCTTCCGGCCTTGAGCTAAATAGTTTTTTGGGAACAGGAATGACAATCGAATTTTTCCATGAATCTGGAAAGACCTTTTCTTTCCAAATTGTATTATAAATTGATAATAAGAATATTTTTCCTACTTTGGGGAGTTTTTTAATCAAAATATAAGGAATTCGATCAGGCCCTGGTGAAGTTTTATCTCGACAGAAGTGTAGAGCGAATTCCAACTCTTCTAATGTGAGAGGACTATTATAATCCTCTGATTCTTCTTCTATATCGTCAAGGTCTTCCTCTTCTGACTTGGCTTTGAACTGTTGGAATATCGGATCATAGCCTGTAGTACTACTAACATCCTGGAAGTATTCCCCAAGGCAATGAGCTACTTCCTCTGGTTTGGTGATAACATTAGCTCCTATTTTTAAACCTGGAATTTTTCGTCTTGAGTCAGCACCCCTAATTTTTTTAATTTTATGCCAAATGTCTCTGGAGGGAGTGGAAATATTAATGGAGCTGACATAATCTTTCCACGATTGCCTTTTAGCTGATTTAATAGTTCTATTTGCTATAGCTCTGAGTTTCTTAAATTCAATAGCGTCTTCTATGTAAGAAGTAAAGGAATGGGTAGGATTCGACGAAGGAAAAACGTCAGATATTATATATATATATATATATATATATATATATATATATATATATATATAAATATATATATTTGGATTGTTTCGGCCTGCTAAGGTTCTCTTAGCCCCTCCCCCTAAGGTGAGGGCCCCTTAATAGTTAGTAGTAATAAATGACTCAAAGTAGATAGTCTCACTACTCGTCCTGCAGCTTCAGCTGAACCTGTTGAAAGCTGAGGTAGCAAAATATGGCGACGTCTGTTGATCTATTAGATCTGTGATGAGCGGGGTGAGGAGATGCAAATCAACAGGTGTTATCACTATCACTGACTAATTGTTCGGTTAATTATCAGCTGATTAGGCGGGATTCAGCTGATTGAGGTAGAGATAAGAAACGACGCCATATTCAAACATTGGTTCCTACAATCACATAGGCAAATTTAATGTTGAGGTTCGATCTAATTTTGGCGTTGTTAATTCTGTTTCTTCTTGTTTTACCCTCGACTTTACTGAGAAATCACATTTCTGGGACTTGTATTCGCGATTTGTCCTTCTTTGTTAGAGTCCATGATTCCGAATAGCTCGTCAGAATGGGGGACAAAGGGGGGGGGGGACAGTACCTTGTCGCCTCATCCACCTCCCGCCTTGGGCGTATATAAGGGGGTAGGGCCTTAGCCCCCCCCCCGAAATTTTGATTTAATCGGTAAAATGTGTCATAAAAAATAATTAAATAAGATCACTTAGTTCAGAAAAAATATTTTTTTGGGGGTGCAATAGAGCTTTAGTTTAACTCTTCCAAGTTCTAGATTGTTAGTATTCCATACCCCCAAAATGCTCCCAGCCCGCCCCCCCCCCGAAATTATTCCCATATACGCCCATGCCTCCCGACTCTTTAGGAAGCCTCTCTTGGCTTCCGCCTGGTAACCTCCAAATGAGGTAGGTATTTAAAGTTTTCAACTTGCTCAAATATTCTGACGTAATACGTATCAAAGAAAATATATTTCAAATATAATAGCTCGATATAATTGGAAGCGCACAGGCGCTAACGTAGGATGTAGAATGCCTGTGATAACACCCTTTCGAGGCAATGATACTTAGATAAGGATTGTAGCGTGTAGTTATATGGAGATTAGGGTTTCCACCTATGTGTGGATAGAATCAAAATTGGATTTGTAGTTAGATGCTGGTGGAGTATTCCGGTGAAAACATGGGGGTGGCGGCTGGACGGTAGAAATCCTAGCAGGTGTCGACAATTGTTAGACCAGATCCGCTTACGATTAGAAGCTTATAGCAGGAAACACCCTAAGCTCTCTACCAGTTGTATCCAATCGCGAAAAGAGATTCGAATCTGAGACAACGGGCTGCAACATTGGATAACCCGTTCGTCGGCGAGGATAAGCAACGACGGCCACTTTGTGAATGGGCGACTGACCCTTAGGCCTCGGATACGACACGAGCAAACAGCGATAAACGAAAAGCTTCAGAGCAACGCCGCTCACATTAATGTTAAACTGGAGTGCAGTAGGAATGAGGGAGGACTGGATACAACAGGCATGAGCGACAATGTGACGTCACTTGCAGGTTCCAGCCTGTCGCTCATCGCTTGGCCCAACATTACAATTTGTCTCGTCGCTCACCCCAGAAATTATATTTTGCTTCCCACAAAAAAGGCTATAGCCTCTAAACCTTCACCGATTTCAATGCATTTTTTTTTTTTTTTAAATGAAAGCTAATAAAATTTAGAACACCTTTGTCAATTCACGTTTATGGTTTTTGTTTCCCTTATTCATTAAATTACGTGGAAAGATGTTTATAACTATCCAATGTTTATAAACTTCCATAATAATAAATTAACTAAAGGCTGGGTTGGTCTTGGGACGGTCAGGGAGACCCACGAACGAAGACACTAGAAGATAAAAATCTGTAGTACTATGCTCGGGATTTGAACTCAGGTCCTCCAGCATATTAGTCCAGTGCTGTACATCTTCTATCTTCATATGTAAAAATCACGATTTAATTATACCTTATCTTACATGAAAGGTATCTTTCTTCGGTTTTATTAAGAAAACCCCCTTCCATAACCTTCATGGACTACATGAATGGATAGACTTCTAGAATATCATTCTCCATTGATAACTCCCTGATAAGAAGATATATAAATTCCCTTCCCTTTATTTACCTCCCTAAGCCCTGGCTGAATTAGAGAGCTGCAAGAATGAACGGGAGGTCTGGGAGGTAATTACATCCCTAATTAGACTCATCCTCTTTTCCAGGTTCAAATCCTGAAGGAAAGACGGCGAGCTTTTGTTGTTGGACTTACTACCGAACCTGTGCTCTTTCATACACACTTTTCTTATTTCAATCCCGTATTCATTAAAACTCTTTCCTTATATCATTTCTCGCTCTCTCTCTCTCTCTCTCTCTCTCTCTCTCTCTCTCTCTCTCTCTCTCTCTCTCTCTCTCTCTCTCTCTCTCTCTCTCACACACACACACACACGCTCTCTTTCTCTCTCTCTCACTCCCTCTCTCTCTCTCTCTCTCTCTCTCTCTCTCTCTCTCTCACTCTCTTATACTACGCATATACAGGTAGGCAGGTAAACAGTAAGCAGGTGGATAGCAGGCAGGTGGGTGAAAGACAGGTAGATATTAGGCAGATGGATCGGAGGAAAGTGGATAGTAGGCAGGTGGATGGTGGGCTGATGGATCGTAGGAAAGTGGATAGTAGGGAGGTGGGTGATAGGCTGATGGATCGGAGGAAAGTGGATAGTAGGGAGGCTGGTGATAGGCTGATGGATCGGAGGAAAGTGGATAGTAGGCAGGTGGATGGTAGGCTGATGGATCGTAGGAAAGAGGATCGTAAGCAGGTGGATGGTAGGTTGATGGATCGGAAGAAAGTGGATAGTAGGCAGGTGGATGGTAGGCTGATGGATCAGACGAAAGTGGATAGTAGGCAGGTGGATGGTAGGCTGATGGATCGGAAGAAAGTGGATAGTAGGCAGGTGGATGGTAGGCTGATGGATCAGACGAAAGTGGATAGTAGGCAGGTGGATGGTAGGCTGATGGATCGGAAGAAAGTGGATAGTAGGCAGGTGGATGGTAGGCTGATGGATCAGAGGAAAGTGGATAGTAGGCAGGTGGATGGTAGGCTGGTGGATCGTAGGAAAGTGGATAGTAGGCAGGTGGATGGTAGGCTGGTGGATCGTAGGAAAGTGGATCGTAGGAAGTTGGATAGTCGGCCGGTTCTTGCCTCTCTAGTAGCTAAGTACAGGTTGAGTCTTGGTTTTAGCAAAAACCCCACCCTCCATCTTGCCTCGGACTTTAAGTAGGTAAAGCTTCCAACTTGCTAAGTCCCCTTTTCGATGGATCGCCCTTCTCTCGGCTTAAATCCCTCGTTCTCCTCCTCCTTCCAAGCTTTTTTTAGTACTTCATTCTACTGATTTATTCACTACAGTTCTAACGGACCAGGTCCTCTCCTGACAATCATTTCGGATTTGGAACGGATTCGGAAAAGAATTTATACTTTTAGCACCTATTTTAAGGTTGAAAGGATTTTCAAAACATTTCATCTATATATATATATATATATATATATATATATATATATATATATATATGCTGTTAAGTATTAAAAAAAATTAAATAGTGACCTGACTAGATCCACACCATCCTGTATCTAAGTGAGTATAGTTTCATTCTTTGACCGGTCAACAATAAAACCCAGTAAAAATTAACTCCAGAACTTGAAATTGCTTTTCTAGAAATGGAAAAGACCAAAGCTAAGAATAATGGTGCGAACTCATACACACTTTCTATAGGTTCTCGAACATAGGAAAACGAATGAAACTTTTCTCAAGGAGATATCAACAATTTTCGAGAAAAGTGAATACAATTAGTTTTTGTAACTAATTTTCGGGTTGGGTGCACAAAAACAATGGATTCAGTTGATATATTTTTTAAATATTTGAAATTCAAGCAAAGTAAGATATTTTTTTCAACAGACATGAGTTTTAGGATCTTCGTATATTTTTTTAAATATCTCCAGCAAGGTTAAGAAGTGGTAAGTTGTGAAGAACGATTCAAATCTTACTAAATTTTCTAAAAAAAAACAAAAAAAAAAAAAAAAAAAAAAAAAAAAACGATTCTGACGTCATTTTTAGCACTTTCCTCCGAAGGAAAGTAGCTATTGAGGTTGGACTCATGACGGAATTTTTGAAAAATTTCTTCAAATCTTTATCGATCCTACCTAGTAGACACCGAAAAGGACCCCCGTTAAAATTTATATATATCTATATATATATATATATATATATATATATATATATATATATATATATATGTATATGCATATATATATATATATATGTGTCTGTTAACACGATAGCGGCCAGAGTTTTTGTTTTTTCGTCACGAAACTTGGTATATAGCATTCAATTAGCAAACGATTGAACGAGTTCGTTAACCACCAAAGTCGGTCCACCGGAAGGGGGGGTTTACCCCGAACCCAAAACACTAATTTGACTATGTCAGCCGTAAAATTTGTTATATTTCAACGAAACTTGGTATTCGTAGTGGTAATATAGAGAGAAAAGTGAGATATAAAAATGAACTAAATCGGTTCATTAGAAGGGGGGGGGGGTTTACTCCGGACCCACAATACCAATTCGCCACTACCAGCCGTGATTTTTGGTATATTTCAACGGAACTCGGTATTCGTAGTGGTAATCCACAGGTAAATAACTGTTGTAAAAATAAACTAAATCGGTTCATTAGGAGGGGGGGTTTACTCCGGACCCACAATACCAATTCGCCACTACCAGCAGTGATTTTTGGTATATTTCGACGAAACTCGGCATTCGTAGTGGTAATCTACAGGTAAATATGTGTTGTAAAAATAAACTAAATCGGTTCATTAGAAGGGGGGGGGTTTACTCCTGACCCAAATTCTTAATATACTCATACCGGTCGTAATTTCTGCTGTATTGTAACGAAACGCGTTATACGTCGTGGGTAACTCATGAGAAAGAAGTGTTGTAGAAATGAGCTGAATCGGTCAATCGGAAAGTGGGGGTTTAATTTGTAATATATTTCAACAGAAAAGCCCGTCAGACGTAGGTTCACAAAGCCGCCGCAAGGAGCGCTTTCTACCACTATAGTGACTGTATCCTGTTCCTGCGTTAGATCAAAATACGATAATATGAGGTTTTTTGTATTTATTACGAAGTGTAATAGGTACCATGTGTAAACATAACTCTGGAAGCAAATTATAAATTGATCAGTTACTCATTACAAATTTAAAAGAGAACTATTCATGTTTTTATTTTATTTATGTAGGATATTTTAAGCAAATGGTTCTGGAAAGCAATCTACACTACCCAAATTCTGAGGAAAGTGCTTAGTTATGCAGCTCCTGCGTGACGGACGTTTTGATATGTCCATCTTATTCAGAGGAATAGGTGCTTACATTTTCGAAATTATTGGTTTAGATCCTTTGAATAAAAGCGTTCCCCACGCTAAAAAATATTCAGATAGGGCGAAAAGAATGCGGAGAACATTCTAGAAGTAGTGAACGGAAACCAGCAAACTTTTTCTATTAAAGCCGGAACGGAAGGGTTGTATCGTGCTGAGCAGACGTTAGGGAACTGCTAGGGTAGTTAGCACACTACAATCTCTGCAATAACCTATAGGTGCAACTCGATACCTGTAGTTATGTCATTAGATACAGCTGTAGAACCTCTAACCAAATCAGCTGTTGTAAGTACAATTTTATTTTTACTACTTTCCGAAGGATTGTACTCATGAAAAAAGTTTTGAAATAATAATTTAAATTTTCATAGATCCTACCTGCTAGATACCGAAAATGAACTTACGCAAGCCAAGCCTTCAACTAATACCTGTAAAGAAAATTATAAAGCGTTTGTGGCATTGTACTGAGCACACTATCTCCCTAATGTACAAGAATCTTAGCCGTCGGGGCTGTGGTGATCTGTTGGTCCGCGGAGGAGAATTCCAGGCCGATCGCCACGTCTCACAGTGGTATTTTTATCTGATCTAGCTGGATAAAATTATTTTAACACAGATTCATATAGAAAATGACTTGCTGATCACGAATATACCCTATTTTAGGGGTCGGAAATAATGTCTTACAGTTGTTTTCAAATGTAGAAAGTGAAGATACCTCAATCATAACTTTTTTTTTTTACTTTTAATAATATTTCTTTATTGATTATTACATGCTGTATATAAATACATCTGGTAATATGATAAATGATACAATATGAAGGTTCTGTGCTCAAGGCCTTCCAACTTCATCCTCGATTAACGCCAGAAAGACGCTCAGATGACGTTGATAGGTGCCTACACAAGCTCCCTTCTGCTCCGACCAGTGGCTGGAGTCGAAGAGAGATCGGTGAGCCACAGAAAATTGTCGCACTTGAACAAAGAGAAAGCCATTGCTAACACTTCACTTGGTCACTGCAGCAGATCTCTAGGCCAATGTCTTTTGAGTCGCCTCGGTGGAGAGAGTGGGTGGTGGCACTTGATAGGGAGAGGACTTCAGGATTTTGATGAGAAATCAATCATAACAATGCTGAAAATGAATACAGCGCCCATGTTCAGCGCTCCTAGTGGTATAAGTAACAATCAATGCCCGAGCCGGTTTGGCAATTTAATTCAAATTGAAAATGATAAAGTGTAGACTCTATCATCAAATGAACCGTTATAATTATTTTTTAAAACACATTTTTCGCCTTAAATGTCCTCTTTCATTCCTCCATCTTTCAATGCAATGGGAACCAAATTTTTTTTTTTTTCAAATATTTCTCGATTCCACATACTAAGTACCAAAATTTACCGTTAAATTAAATTCATATCTATAATCTATCTTTATCTATATAAATATATATATACAAATCACGTCTCTGTTCGTCTGTTTATCTGTTTGTTTCTTATACAAATCTACACCGTTTGAGCGATTTTGATCAAACTTGGCACACATTTAGGTCTTGATTCAGGGAGAGTCATAGGCTAGGTTAAAATCGTCTAGGACTCACAGTTCGGAGGTCACGGGTTCGAAACTTTGGACCAAAATAGTTACAGATTTGCGTGATTTTAATACTAATTATTGGGTTCCTAATTTATTTTTGCTTTTCTAGATGCAGAAAGTGGGTGTAGCATGGCACATCGGGTAACAGCTAGTGTATGTATGTATGTATGTATATATATATATATATATATATATATATATATATATATATATATATATATATATAAACGGTAGATTTTGGTATTTAGTATATGGGATCGATAAATATTTGAAGAAACAATTTTGTTCCCGTAGCATACACCCATTAAAGACTGGGTCGGCCAAGATACTACCTGAGTCAATTTCTCTCTCAGTAATAAATCGGTAGAAGCATTAGCGATAATTGTTGGGAAAATGGAGCTCGTAAAGTCTGGAGCGTTGGTCGGGAAAAATATCTCGTTCCTTATTTACAGCTGGTAGGAAATTAAATTCTATTCCCTGAGAGAGTCGTGAGTTATTATCCGATTCGATTGGTTTGGCTATCTACATATCGGGAGCAGACTTGTTACTCAATCTGTGACTCTTAACTTCCTATCTTACACTTCCTGTCCTGGTCTCGGGTCTGTTTGCGAAGACCACATCCAGTTACTACGAAGTATCTGTCGTGATTTTAAACAGTGATTTTTGTACTTACAGATTAGCTTACAGGTTCTTTGCAGGTTATGTATTCCTTATTTACAAGTTATCTAAGGTTAGAAACCAGATTAATTAAATATAGTAATCAAAAGTATTTAAAATCACTGCAATCGCTACTAAAAGTAACTTTTTTTGACTACTATATTTATATAATATGGTTTCTAAATAACCGTTAGATAACCTGTATTTGTAAGTAATACTTTTAGGCTTGTAAATGAAAATAAGCAGGATATACTTCAGCAAGCAATATTAATAAAAAGGTTAATATTATAAAAATCAATGGTAATTGTGAAGTTTAGGGGCCTCCTCCCCGATTTTATTGTCCGGTGGTTCTTAAACATGTTTATATTTTATATTCATTTCGCATTATGGGCGTACGGGCTATGCGTATCCGCTAGCTTAAGAAGATATCAAAACTCTAGACATCCAACTCGTAAAAATTAATAGAATCCTATTAATTTTTACGAGTTGGATTGACTAGAGTATTAAAGGTTACCTACTACCAGCAACAACCAATAGAATTGCCCATAGGAATAGACCAATAGAAATGCTAATGAGTTATGCGCATGCGATGAATCACTGTTATAATCACTACATGATACTTCACAAGTAACTGTATGTGTTCTTCGCAAAAAGCCCCCTTTTCTCTCTTCCTATCCACACCTTCCTTTCCAAGTATCTATCGCCTAATAGCTCCCTTCTGCTCTAACCAATGGCTGGAGACGAAGACAGATCGGTCGGCTAAAGATATTGACGCACTTGAAGGATATGAAAAGAATTGCTAACACTTCACGTGATCACTGCAGCAGATCTCTGGGGCACTGTCTTCTGAATCACCTTGGTAGAGGGAGTTGATGAGCGACCTGTTGTCCAAATGGGTTGCAGTAGTGATTTGTAAAGGATCAGTTTTTTTATTTTCAGTACATAAATGTGATTTTCAATAGTCTGTAGTGTTTTCCAAATTCGTCTGTAAAGATCCTGTCTTTTAAGTTTTAAGTGTTGTTGCCCGGTAAGTCGGGAGTCCAAAGTAGCGAACTCAGACGAGAGCGATGCCATGGTTATTGAAGTGTACTTGAAGTGGGGAGGAATTGCGCCGGACGGCGCATATAAATATAGTCTATATCTGTTCAGACGATACAGATACCCTCGCATTTCGCCCAAATCTCATCACTGCGTCGGGAAATCATGGATAATCAAGATGAAAGAGGAAAAATGTCATCACATAACCTCACCGTCCGGTGCAATTCCTCTCAACTTCAAGTACACTTCAATAACCATCCTTGTCGGACCCGAAAATGGCTCTTTGATAAGTAGGATCGTAGTATGATGTAATATAAAGTTGTAGGAGATAAAGCTGTGGTTTTGAGCTTGCAGAGGAAGCCCTCATGCTGTACCTTATCGCTGGTTTGAGCAACGTCCAGGAAGGCTGATGTGCAATATTCTTTTTGCTCTAGGGATGAAGATATGCGATCTTCAACCCGAAGACTCTGCTGTACTGTAGAATGTTGGGACCGGATTCAAAACTAGTGTATGCGCAGGATGTTGTTGATGATCGAGCTTTTTGCTTTTCACTAATTTGGCTTTAGGAACAGAAGGGATTGTTGGGAAAACGGTCCTTTGGTGAACAGAAGAAGATGTTTTCCAGGCATACAGTTGGAATGAGGTAGCGTTATCTAGGTCTACAGGAGTTTTAGAGGGATCTTCAGGTGTTCGGTAAATCAGGTCTATTGTTTCTTCAAGTTGAGACTAGAAGAGCTTCCAAAAAATTCTTTAATTGACAAGGGAGGGAGGAGGTGTTTTGGGGAGGGTTCGAAAAGAGAGGGAGAGAAGTAGAGGTGTGTGATCAGAGGAGAGGTCATTTATAGATGTGATTGAGGAATGAACTGAGCCAAGTCCGTGGGATATGAAGAAATCTATAAGATCGGGAATTCGATTCGGGTCTGTTGGCCAGTAGGTCGGGGAATTAGGGGAGAGGGTGGAGCAAGATTTCGAGGAAAGTACAGACATTAGCAAACGACCGCGGGAGTTAGTTATTCTTGATCCCCACTGAAGTTGCTTCGCATTGTAGTCGCCTAAGAGGAGAAAAGAGGGACCTAAGGAGTTAAAGAAATTTAGGATTATAGATTCAGGTAGAGGTTTGCTTGGAGGACATTAAAGGGTGCAGAGAGTAAAATAAGTAGGGAAAGAGGTTATTTTTACACCAGAAGCTTGGATAGATTCAGAGGACTCTGAAGGGAAAAGGTGATGAGAGATGGTGCTTCGGATAAGAATGGCAGTACCGCCATGAGCTTTGCAGTCAGGATGATGTATGTCAGGTATCCCGTCACATACAAGGATTTATTGTCAGTCAGTCGTGTTTCAGTTATGAGAGCTACGACAATGTTGTTATGTAGTAAAGAAGTCAGCTGTCAGTTCTTTAGTCTTTTCCCGAAAACCATTGGCATTCTAGCCAACGGCCAATGCCAAGTTGAAAGCACTGGTTACCGAAGTTAAGCGACGTCGGGCATGGCCAGAACCTGAATGGGTGACCGACCACGTTCTGTTGGAATTATAAGAGGGCAGAAACCTGTAGATAGCCCGGGGATAATAGCCCAATTGTTGACACGCCGTTAAACAATGAAAACGCAAAAACCATTGGCGTTCGAAATGAGAATAGATAGAGGGTAGTTAGATTAGGAAGTAATTTCAGTGGGATGTGGACAAGTGTAATGATAATTGTATTCAAGAGAGACTAGTGAAATATATAAATAATGATTTACTTATAAAAACATGTTTCTTTTTAATTTTTATCTCTTACGGGTTTCATATCATGTAGTTAACTCTTTTCTTGTGTTGAAATTAGGATGTTTATATGAAGGAAATATTTTTGTTTTTTTATTTTTTTTTTACGGCGCATCAACTGTTTGGCTATTAGCGCCGATGGAAATATTAGTAAATTAATTATTGATCTCTTAGAGATAATCCGGCCTGACTGTTGCGGATCAAATTTCATCCGACTTAATGTTGGAATTCATCATGTTTATTATATGGAGACCATTGAAGATATAACAATTCAACAGGCTAAAGCTGAATAAGTGGGAGGAAAAAATGAAAATCTGGTTGATGTTAGCTCTCTGGTTCAAGTCCCTTTCTCCATAACTCCGGACGAGAGTTGGTTATAGCCGCTAAAACAAAAGGGGAAAACTTTGACTAATAAATTTCTGCGGATTGTTGAGGTTCCGACAAAGGGAGGCTGCGGTTTTGAAATGTAAATTCATACATGGAGTCGAGTAGATTCGCGGTGGAACTAAAAAAAAAAAAACTCGAGAGAATGGGAGGACAAGGACAAATTATTAAGTGGCACTAGAGTTGGCACATCATGTTTTCATTTCCCTACACTATTCTTGGACAGGAACTCAGGGATGGCAGCTTCCACGCCATACTGGATGTCCTGCGCATATTGGTGGAAGACTGACAGGGACTCTAAGGTACAAGCAGGTGACATCCACTTCTTAGCATTCTGATTGGGTGACATTTAGTAATGCTGGAAATATGTTCGGTTGCAAGGTTAACTCCAATACAAGTTTAAAATGGAAGTACCTTCTGTACTATATATTGGTGCACGTGTAAATTAGTTTCTAAAAATTTAGACATATATATATATATATATATATATATATATATATATATATGTACATATATTAGTATGTATAGTTATATTTAGGGTGCAAAATTTTCAATCCTTGCAAAAAGTGAAAATGATAAGGAAAGAGTTAGCTACATAATGATAATGGGAGATTTGAATTCTTATTCAATGTTGTGGGGTTCGAATACGGCAGATTGAAAAATGAAGCAGTAGATTTCACCTCTGGGCACGGTCTACACATCATCAATGGTAAAGAAGTCTTCCCCCACCTATCACTGATGTTTCCTCTAGTTGGGATGAAGTCGATTTACAAATAAGCTTGGCCTCATACACAGAATAAAGCCAAATTCTTGTCACTTGTGTCATTTGAAAGTTTGGATTAGATGCAGTCTCGATTTTGTTGCTTTCGAAAAATATAAACACCTACTTCAATGCCATCTTGAAAAAATGGTCGATTTTAGACGATTAAATGACCACAATGCACAGTAAACTTACAGACTGCAACCTCAAGCGGAAATTACATATCCCGCTTTTTTTTTAATTTCTGTTCATTCATAGAAAATAAGCATTTAAAGGCTTGTAAGAACACTTTTTGAAGGTTCCTGAACGTAGGGGGACGATTGAAATCATTTTTAGGGCTATATCTGTAACTGTTTTCGTGAAAAGCCAATAAATAGTTTTTCAAACTGATGTTCTGTACGGGTACATACAAGCAATGGATTCATTTGAACCTTTTTCTACATGTTTGATATCTAAACTGAGATATTTAAATTTTGACTACAGTTATATTTTGTTGAAAGACATGAGTATTTTCATATATTTTCTCAAATATCTGTAAAACTGATGGGAAATCTTGGTAAGTATACAGTAAATATTCTAAAGCTTACAAAAACGGTTCTAAAAGCATTTTCGATGACTCGATCTGAGGCGGAGAAATAAGTGATGAAAACTTCTGAGGTGTTGATTTCTTTGCTTGAACGTGTCTTTTCCTGTGCGTTTTATTTGTTCAGTCGCCGATTCAGGTACTGCCCACGCCCGAAGTTGCTTAAATTCGGTAATCAACAGGGACTTTATTGTTTTTTTTTGTTTTTTCCCGCCGACATCCGAAATTCCTGCCACCCGTGGGAATCGAACCTATCATCTCCCACTTATGAATCTAAGGCGCTAGCCACTTGACCACGGGGAGACACATTTTATTGCTTATTGTTTTAATAAGTGTGCTATGCTTTTCCGCTCGCTCCGCTCGCTCAAGAAGATAACAAAACCCCAGCCAATCCAACTCGCTATAATTAATAGCTCTCATAACCTGCATAACAGTGAACTTTAGTGCTTAATAACTTCTTTCCTAGTTAAATCCGACGTTTTTTTAACGGATTCGTGTTTAGTGAATCAAAATACGTTATTGTGCAAAGTTTGAAAGAAATCGGTTTGGAGGGCGGGAAACTGCATTTTTACCACTTGGCATATTAACGATATGCGACAAGACTCCAAACTTGTAGCCAGATCATATACCACATAACCAAAGTATGTATCGAAGTTTTGTTCTCCGGGCTTGATGCCCCTATTGACTTGACAGAACATCCTGGAGATGGCAGACACCACCGTACTCAAACATTTTAAGAAGATAATGATATCTAGAACACCTGACACCAATAATCAGGTAAATACCAAGCTCAGATTTTTAGTTAAAATTTATTAAAATGCTATAAATAAAGATAATTATCTTTGCAATTATAAATTTGCCCACAGCTGGCAGTTGAAGAGAATACCGTCAACCACATCCGCTTGATCGCCACTTCGAGCCTCACCGGAAATACTGGAAGAAGTGGAGAAAATAGGAAGGTCATCCATCATTTATCTGTAATTATAACTAATTTATCGGTACAGTAAAAACACTATAAAACAATTTATTTATTTTGTTTTCTTCCCGTTATTCAACACACTATTTTAAACAAAATATAGTTAAATTGAAATTTCTTGAGATGGAAAAGTAGAAATTATACATTATGAATTGATTTAAGCTGTTTTTAATAATTAACGCATATACAGAATATTAGATGTCACAACTTATTAGAACCGTAACATGTAAGGTAAGGAACGATAAAGGAATCTGGATTAGGTGGGATATAGGAGTCCATATTTTAAGGGATATACAAGTCCCTATTCGGAGAGATATAGGCATTAGAAGGGATATAGAAGTCAGTATTAGGAGGGATATAGAAGTTAGTGTTAGGAGGGATATAGAAGTTAGTGTTAGGAGGGATATAGAAGCCAGCATTAGGAGGAAAATAGAAGTCAGCATTAGGAGAGATATGAATACATATGAGCAGGGACATAGGAATACGTATTAGGAGGGATATAGAAGTTTAGGATTCGTAGTAGGAGGGACATAAAAGTTCCTTTTAGGAGGGATATAGGAGTCCCTATTATGAGGGATATAGGAGACAATGTTAGGACAGAAGTACGAGTTCCTATTAGAAGGGATTTAGGATTCGTAGAAGGAGAGACATAGAAGTTCCTTTTAGGAGGGATATAGGAGTTCCTATTAGAAGGGATTTAGGATTCTTAGTAGGAGGAATATTGGAGTCCGTATTAGGAGGGATATAGCAGTCCTTATTAGAAGGGATTTAGGATTCTTAGTAGGAGGAATATTGGAGTCCGTATTAGGAGGGATATAGCAGTCCTTATTAGAAGGGATTTAGGAGTCCCTAATAAGATTGCAGTCCTCAAAAGCAGAGATATAGAACTACATTTAGACTACTTAATATATGCGGCTCTAGACAAACATTTCTGGGGGGGGGGCTAATTTAGCATAGGTTTAACACCGTGCCTGGGGTACATCTAAATACATTATTTAGAGCTTATTACTTTTAATTTGCCTAAACAATTTATTTTTCAAATATAACCGAAAAAGATTGTGAATTTTTATTCTGGGGGGCTAAGCCCCCCCCCCCTCCAAGCCCTCCCCTTTAGCCGCCACTGCTACTTATTATACACTGTAGGATCCATCATAGTGACGTCACAATAATGGGAGGGCTTGCACTGTAGGCTGCTTGGTAGTGATGTAATTTTCATTGACACCTGTCCATGTATTGCTTAATTAAAAAGCTAAAAGAAAGGACTAGGGAATTGTTGCAAGAGGAAGAAAGGACGAGGCTGATGAACATTTTCAATATGAAAAGGTTTCCTTATTAAGTCCTTCGGAGGTATTGTAGGTCTTAAGGAGGCGTTTATTATTTATTTAGGATGGGCGGAATAGGAGGAGGCAATCAACAGAAAATTGGGCAGTCCTCCTCTCGCATTGTCAAAGTTCGCTAAACCTTCTCACCAGGGCGGCGGCTGGTCCTGTCAAAGCCCCTAATCCAGGTGGGGTGGCGCGAAAACTCCTTTTAATTAAGATAAGTATAGTAGGGGATTTGAATGCGGTGTCTGAGTTGTAGGAGTTGGTTGGAGGGGAAGTAGAACGGTAAGTGTGGAGGAGAGAAGGCCGGTAAGTGTGGTGGAGGGGGAAGCGGGAAGTGTGTTGGTGGTGGGGAAGGCGGTAAGTGTGGTGGTGGGGGGAGCGGGAAGTGTGGTAGTGGGGAAGGCGGGAAGTGTGGTGGGGAGAAAGACGGGTAGGCGTGGAGGGGGAACGAATGAAGAGAGGAGTGTGGGTGGAGTAGAAGTAACGAGTGGAGGGGAGGACAAGGTAGTGGTGGAGGGGATAACCAGTGGAGGGGGTAAAGGAGTCTTCAGTTGCCGGCATGGCTTAGATCGGGGTGGTTCTTTGTATGACGTTTTCGTTCCCCCATATCTGCGATCTCCAGAAATCAAAATATGGGTAGATTCACGCTGCTTTTCGTGCTTCTGCTTACAATCAGAGGTACAGAACCTAAAAATCATATTTTAAATATTTTCGTAAGCCTGTCATCTTGTTACAAAATAAACTTATCTATATTAAATATGTGCGCGAGGTTTTTTTTATTACATATTGGTATACCTGTCACCCTTTATTTAGTCACCTTTTAAATACACTCACATACATGTCATCTTATAAATACACTCTTAGGGATGTCATCTCATAAATACAATCCTTCATATGAATACACTATTTATGAGTTTTTAGCATCTATGATTATTATTATAGATACAAGTCACACCTAGACCAGTCGCGTTATAAATAGACACTCAGAAACTCCATCTTATAAATAGACTCTTATAAATTTTACAGTTATACTATGTATCCTTAATAAATACACTCCTACACAGATCATCTCATAAATACACTCCTATAAATGCCATCTTATAAATAGACTCTTAGAATTGTCATCTTATACACTTATACATATATATATATATATATATATATATATATATATATATATATATATATATATATATGTATATATATATAAATTATTTTTTATCTCAGGAGGCATGGTGTCGTTAAAGCAGTCTTACTTTATTATACTACTTTATTTAATAGGCCCGACATATTTCGTGCATCTTTTCTTCGCACCTGTTCAGGGGCACTTCTACAACAAAAAATCATTTTTTGAACATCCAAAAAAAAAACAATTTTTCATTATATTAAAGCTAAAAATAATATCTATGAAATGTTCCACAAAAGATCTTATTGTTAGCTTTAATATAATGGAAAATTGTTTTTTTGGATGTTCAAAAAATGGTACTCTGTTGTAGAAGTGCCCCTGAAGAGGTGCGAAGAAAAGATGCACGAAACATGTCGGGCCCAATAAATAAAGTAGTATAATAAAGGAAGACTGCTTTAACGACACCATGCCTCCTGAGATAAAAAGTAATTTAGATATTTTGGGTCGTTTACTGGAATATATATATATATACATTGTTAGATGTCACCTTATAAATACACTCATAGAATTGCCATTTTATAAATTCGTTGTTAGATGTCAACTTATAAATACACTTGTAGACATGTCACTAAACATGTTCACCCTTAGACATGTCATCTGATAAATACAATTATAGAAATGCAATCTTATTAATAATTAATTAGTTAATTAATAAACTAAGTATATATATATATACATATACAGGGTGTCCCGTAAATGTCTAGTCATATTATGGGAGGTGATAGAGGACCCTTAGGGGAACAAAAAATATTCTATGACGATTTTCCGAATTCTCGCCCATAAGGGAGAAAACGTCATTTTATTGTTTTATCGAGACAAACGTGGTTTTTAGAAGAATACTCGTTGTAGCTCTGTCCCAGGTGGTTCTACTAGAAAGGAAGTGAAACCAATCGAAAGCTGAGTAAATTTACTATACGACTAGTTGATATTAACCGTAAAAATGAATGAATTTAAGTATGTCAATCTTACCAAAAGAAAGCTTTTCTAAATTTCCTGACTTTTTCTTGAAATTTCTTACCAGCATTACTCTTCAATGGGCAGGACCTGAGATTTCCGGGTTTCAGGAAAACTTCTTCATTTAACCAGCTTCCCATTCATGTATCACAACCCTGTGTTATTGAAGTATTTGAACGGTTTAAGAACAAAAGTTTTAAAAAAAACATGGATCTGTGAAAAGAAAATTATATTTTTTTCTTCAGTTTATTCAAAAAGCTGAAGAGAAATATTTATTTTTATAAATGTTTACATAAATATTAAGTAAATATTTAATTAAAACAATAAAAAAAATTACTTCCACGAATATAAAAAAAATGCCTAAAACAGTAAATGAATAAAATACACAATTATTTTGAATTTATTAATTCAGGTAACTAATACTGGGTCATTAAGGAACCCCAACCATACATTAACCTCAAAAATTATTATTTTTACCTATATCACGCATTTGAACACATTTTTATAGGACTATGTACATCTTATTTATGAGGGATAGAATTTTTAATTACCACAACAAAAACGCATGGGCTCACGAGAATCCCAGGAGTATCACAAGCATAGCCATCAGTATCAATTCAAGGTAAAGCATTTGTTTTCGAAATAAATACCTGTAAAAATATGTTCAAATGCTTGATCTAGGTAAAAATAGTAATTTTTTTGGTTAATGTATGGTTGGGGTTCATTAATTGCCACCTCCTGGACCCATTATTAGTTACTGTAATTAACAAATTGTGTATTTTATTCATTTACTGTTTTAGGAATTTTTTTTATATTCGTGGAAGTATTATTTTTTTTTTTTTTTTAAGTAAATATTTACTTAATATTTATGTAAACATTTATAAAAATAAATATTTCTCTTCAGCTTTTTGAATAAACTGAAGAAAAAAATATAATTTTCTTTTCACAGATCCATGTTTTTTTTAAAACTTTTGTTCTTAAACCGTTCAAATACTTCTATAACACAGGGTTGTGATACATGAATGGAAAGCTGGTTAAATGAAGAAGTTTTCCTGAAACCCGGAAATCTCAGGTCCTGCCCATTGAAGAGTAATGCTGGTAAGAAATTTCAAGAAAAAGTCAGGAAAAGTTAGAAAAGCTTTCTTTTGGTAAGATTGACATACTTAAATTCATTCATTTTTACGGTTAATATCAACTAGTCGTATAGTAAATTTAATCAGCTTTAGATTGGTTTCACTTCCTTTCTTGTAGAACCACCTGGGACGGAGCTACAAAGATTATTCTTCTAAAAACCACGTTTGTCTCGAAAAAACAATAAAATGACGTTTTCTCCCTTATGGGCGAGAATTCGGAAAATCGTCACATAACATTTTTTGTTCCCCTACGGGCCCTCTATCACCTCCCACAATATGACTAGACATTTACGGGACACCCTGTATATATATATGCATATACAGGGTGTCCCGTAAATGTCTAGTCATATTGTGAGGGGTGATAGAGGACCCTTAGGGGAACAAAAAATGTTATATGAGGATTTTTCGAATTCTCGCCCCTAAGGGAGGAAACGTCGTTTTATTGTTTTTTCGAGACAAACGTGGTTTTTAGAAGAATAATCGTTGTAGCTCCGTCCCAGGTGGTACTACTAGAAAGGGGGTGAAACCTATCGAAAGCTGAGTAAATTGACTATAAGACTAGTTGGGAGTAAACGTAAAAATGAATGAATGTAGGCATTTATATCTTACCAAAAGAAAGCTATTCTAAATTTCCTGACATTTTATTGATATTTCTTTCCAGCGTTACTCCTTAATGGGCAGGATCTGTGATTTCCGGGTTTTAGAAAAACTTTCTCATTTAACCAGCTTTCCATTCATGTATCACAACCCTGTGTTATTGAAGTATTTGAACGGTTTAAGAACAAAAGTTTAAAAAAAAACATGGATCTGTGAAAAGAAAATTATATTTTTTTCTTGAGTTTATTCAAAAATCTGAAGAGAAATATTTATTTTTATAAATGTTTACATAAATATTAAGTAAATATTTACTTATAACAATAAAAAAAATTACTTCCACGAATATAAAAAAAAAATGCCTAAAACAGTAAATAAATAAAATACACATATATTTTGAATTTTATAATTCGGGTAACTAATACTGGGTCCAGGAGGCGGCCATTAGTGAACCCCAACCATACATTAACCTCAAAAATTGCTATTTTTACCTAGATCACGCATTTGAACACATTTTTACAGGTATTTATATTTTTTAAAACAAATGCTTTACCTTGAATTGAATACTGATGGCTATGCTTGTGAAACTCACTGGGATTCTCGTGAGCCCATGCGTTGTTGTTGTGGTAATTAAAAATTCTATCCCTCATAAATAAGATGTACATAGTCCTGTAAAAATGTGTTCAAATGCGTGATCTAGGTAAAAATAGTAATTTTTGAGGTTAATGTATGGTTGGTGTTCCTTAATGGCCGCCACCTGGACCCAGTATTAGTTACCTGAATTAATAAATTCAAAATAAATGTGTATTTTATTTATTTACTGTTTTAGGATTTTTTTTTATATTCGTGGAAGTAATATTTTTTATTCTTTTAAGTAAATATTTACTTATTATCATGTAAACATTTATAAAAATAAATATTTCTCTTCAGCTTTTTGAATAAACTGAAGAAAAAAATATAATTTTATTTTCACAGATCCATGTTTTTTAAAAAACGTTTGTTCTTAAACCGTTCAAATACTTCAATAACACAGGGTTGTGATACATGAATGGAAAACTGGTTAAATGAGGAAGTTTTTCTAAAAGCCGGAAATCACAGACCCCGCCCATTGAGGAGTAACGCTGGAAAGAAATATCAATAAAATGTCAGGAAATTTATAATAGCTTTCTTTTGGTAAGATATACATACTTCCATTCATTCATTTTTACGTTTACTCCCAACTAGTCTTATAGTAAATTTACTCAGCTTTCGATAGGTTTCACCCCCTTTCTAGTAGTACCACCTAGGACGGAGCTACAACGATTATTCTTCTAAAAACCACGTTTGTCTCGAAAAAACAATAAAACGACGTTTCCTCCCTTAGGGGCGAGAATTCGGGAAATCGTCATAGAACATTTTTTGTTCCCCTAAAGGTCCTCTATCACCCCTCACAATATGACTAGACATTTACGGGACACCCTGTATATATATATATATATATATATATATATATATATATATATATATATATATATATATATATAGATATATATAAATTTTAACGGGGGTCATTTTCGGTGTCTACTAGGTAGGATCGATAAAGATTTGAAGAAATATTTCAAAAATTCCGTCATGTGTCCAACCTCAATAGCTACTTTCCTTCGGAGGAAAGTGCTAAAATTATTATATAGATACGTACCAATAGAGAATGCCTAGGGGGAGGGAGGAAGACCTCGAGGACAACTTAGGTAACCATGGTTGAATGTATGAGGGACAGCAACTACACAGGGGGTTTTATAGTTTTGACTGGGGGAGGAGTGAGGAAGCGGTAAGTCGGTGAAGATGAAAGAAGTGCAATTGCTGGGTTGTAAAAGGTGTTTTGGGACACACAAGTAGAAAAATTGTCTGGAGCCTGGGAACAAAGATAAAAGGAGGTCAGGACAATTTATGGAAGACGGCGGAGTAAGCAGGGGAGATGTTTTGTTTGTCGGTTTTGTAATTAATGTTATTGGGGTTTAAGTTAATGTGGACGCATTCGGAAATCTGTCGTTTTTTTGGTGTTTCGTTCTGTGGAAGGTATTTTTGTGTCATCAAAGTTGAAAGTGTGTTTTTTTGTTATGGCGTGTTTTGCGAGGGCGGATTTGTGGATTTCTTTGTTTTTTATTGTCCGTTTGTGTTGTGTTATGCGGGAGTGAATATAATTTTTGGTTTCACCTATGTATACTGCATTAGAGGAGGGGGTTTGGCAGGGTATTTGGTAAATGCAGTGGGTGGTGCAGTCATAGGGATGGGAAATTAGAGAAAGTATTTTTTGTGTATATACAAATTCGAACCACCGTTATTTTCCTTAGGGCGGAACCCCGCTTCTGAGATTGGCCGCATGACACAAACCAATTAATTTTTAATCAAGTTAATTTTTTTGACCAAGAAGATTTTTAATCAAGTTAATTTTTTTGACCAAGAAGATTTTCTGTTGTTTCGTTTTGGGCGGCGGTGGGTGGTAGAGTGGGTGGAAGACAAATCATATTCTTTTGACGATTCTTATATAGGCATTATGAAAGAATGCCTATTCACGATTGTGTTTTAGTTTTTAGCGTTTTTTTCTCGGAAACGAAGCAAAAACGATAAAAATGCCAAAGGACTTTTTTTGTCCTGCATCGATTCCCGAAGTTTTGTCGTTTATTTTGCGGACACCCTGTATACATATATAAATGTACGATCATTCATTTTAAAACAAATCACTTACATTTAAGCAATGTTTACTGTACATTGCGAACGTTTGTGTGTGTGTGTATATATATACATATATATATATATATATATATATATATATATATATATATATATATATATATATGTGTCTGTTAACACGATAGCGGCCAGAGTTTTTGTTTTTTCGTCACGAAACTTGGTATATAGCATTCAATTAGCAAACGATTGAACGAGTTCGTTAACCAACAAAATCGGTCCACCGGAAGGGGGGGTTTACCCCGAACCCAAAACACTAATTTGACCATTTCAGCCGTAATATTTGTTATATTTCAACGAAACTTGGTATTCGTAGTGGTAATATAGAGACAAAAGTGAAATATAAAAATGAACTAAATCGGTTCATAAGGAGGGGGGGTTTACTCCGAACCGACAATACCAATTCGCCACTACCAGCCGTGATTTTTGGTGTAAGGGGGTTTACTTTCTAATATATTTCAATAGATAAGCCAGCCAGACATAGGTTCACAAAGGCGCCACAAGGAGCGCTAGAGGGACTGTATCCGGTTCCTGCGTTAGATCAAAATACGATAATATGAGGTTTTTTGTATTTATTACGTAGTGTAGTAGGTACCATGTGTAAACATAACTCTGGAAGGAAATTAATAATTTATCAGTTACTCATTACAAAATTAAAAGAGAACTATTCATGTTTTTATTTTATTTATATAGGATATTTTAAGCAAATTGTTCTGGAAAGCAGTCTACGCTACCCAAATTCTGAGGAAAGTGCTTAGTTATGCAGCTCCTGCGTGACGGACTTTTTATAAATTGTATTCACTTATAGAACAGATTGTATTTTCTCACTATGTGAAAAATGTTCCTTTTTTTGTACTGATTAGTTTGTTGTACTGCTTACTTACTACTTTCTACATGCTGTTTACTTTCCAACTACCGTATTTTCATTGTTTAAAAATAAGATTGGTTAAAATTTATTGTCTTGATGTATATACAACGCTCATTTCTGCCTGTTTTTTTACTTACAAGTTGTATATTTATTTTTTTTACTTATAAGTTGTATTTTTTTAGCTGAAGAAGGCTGCCAATGTGCAGCCGAAACGTCCAAATACAGATTTCTTCCTGAAAGTCTGACGTTTTTCTCCTAGCCGAATCCCAACTATACCTGTCATCGTATCTCTGCAACGGCTAACTATCTCCATCTTCACTAGATCTAGTACATATTAACCAGCAGAATCCACCGACCGGAAGATGGTTATGTCCAAAATTCGCGCAACAAAAATCATTGCACTTAGGGCTTTGCGTTTATAACACACTTGTAAGTACACTTTTTATAGGTTATATTCAAAGTATGATGTTCCATCATACTTCGTTTTCAGAGCGATATCTCTAACAGTTTTTGAGAAAAATTGATACAAATATATTTTTTTTAAAACTATTTTCTAAGAGGTACTTATAATCATTGAATTCAGTTGAAATATGTTCTACATGTACCGGAGACCCAGTGGCCGTGAGGGTTAAGGCGTGAGCTCTCAACACTCCGTGCCAAAGGTCGTGGGTTCGATTCCCACTAGGGGCGGTGGCTTTTCTTTCGAAAAAAAGAAAAGGCATCACCCCTATCCTGGCTAGGTAACCTATAGATAACCCGTCCTAAAATTCGTAGTTAATAATAAATGGACGTTAAAATTTAAATAAAAAAAGTCCGACTCGCAGGAACTGCATCATCTTAGCGCGGTTCCTTTCTTATCCCTAGTGTAATTTGGAAAGATTAAAATATTTATTTATTGATAAGGCTTCGCAACTTTGGCGAATCGCCTGAAGATTAAAATAGAAGCAGTTATTATTTTGGTTCCACCAGTCTTGAAAGGTCTTGATTTACGATCTTACACTAGAAAGGGTCCCGCTAGTTACAAGGTCTTGGAATCTAGGAAAGCTATATTTCTAACAATAAATTGTTTTGTTATTTTACTTAACCAGTTTTATTGTAAAATACATTATCCAACTATAAGCAATTAAGAAATAATAAGGAATAAAAACAGACAAAAAAAACGTTCGAATAAACGAAATCAATTACTTTAATGTTTTAAGCACTTATTTCTCCGATTGACATAGTCTAATTAAAACTTTTGTCAGAACATTTTTTGTAGAGCATTTAGTAAGCTTTCGAATGGTAACCTTTCGCTTCCCAAGATTTTCAACCGTTTTCGAGATATTAATGAAAGTATACGAAGTTCCCAAAACTTTTCATTATTTCTAGCTAAAGAAAATTGGTCTCATTTTACCTATCCTGTTTTACACACAAATACATTTTCTTAACATAAGAAATTACAAAAATAAAAATCAATAAAAAACTAAGGGAAAGAGACAAAAATTACAAAAAGAACGACCAACACCCGTTCATAAGAACTAAACAGACGTATTTGAAGTTTTAAGCACTTATTTCTTCGACTGACATCACCTAATCAAAACTTGTTTCAGAATCTTTTCTGCAGAGAATTTAGAAAGCTTTCAAATAGTTTCTATCCACTTATGAACATTTCCCAACCGTGTTCGAGATATTAATGAAAATATACGAAGTTCCCAAAACTTTTCATGTCTGTTCATAAAATATTTTATTCTAACCCTTCCTTAACTCCAAACGTAACCAAAGGTTTAAGATATTAGTTTTGATAAAATTTGAACATGCAAAAAATGTTTCAACTGAATCCCATGATTTTATGTACCAAAACCAAAAACGTTATTCAGCAACTATGTTCCCAATTTTCTCGAAAACGGTTATAGCTATCGCCTTAAAAACGGTTTCATTCGTTTTCCTAGGCCAAGAAGCCTACAAAACGAGTACTTACAAGCATATGAACTCAAAAATGTAAGCGTTCCGATTTTATTTGCGCGAATTTCGCCCCAAACGCCTTCTTCCAGTGGGCGGATTTTGCTGGTTAACGAACTTGACCTTTCAAATAACAGACAAATATATATATACACAAATTTGAACCACCGTTATTTTCGGTCTCTAGGGGTTCTGAAACGCGAAATTTTCTAGTCGGCACTTCCGGATTGTTTCATGAGATCAATTTTATAAGCGGGGTTCCTCCCTATGAAGGGAGGGAGGAACCGCGCTAACAATATAAACAGATCTAAGGTGTTACACGGGTGCTGGTGAAAGGAAGAATGAGAATGTCTCGTATTGCAATTCTCTGTATGCAGGGTCTGCTTCCAGGTAAAGTCATATACTTTTACTGCCCTTTACCGTTACTCAGAAGGCTCTTTGTGTTTACAAACAAAGGACTCGGTATAGACCACCCGTATTAACCCAAAAGTGATTATATCAAGCTTGATAAACTTCCTCAATTAAATTAAGGAATTTAGAGTGCTTAAAATAGGTTCTTGATCTAGTCAAAAAATTCAAGGAGAATTAGATCATGAATAGAAAATCTCGGCCAAACAGAAGGAAAATAACAATAACAAGGATAGTCAAACTTCGTTTTCAAAGATTGTTAGTTGTAAAACAAAAACGGTCACTCATGATTCTAATAAATTAACTGTGAAGGGTGATTACACAAATATTCCTGTTGAGGCTTTAAAGCTTCAATTTAAAAAACATATTAACCCATAGGAATTATAGATTGGCCTAAAAACATAAAATCATTGAAAAATGGATTTCTTATTATTGAATCAAACAAAAACGATATAGAGGTTATATCAACAGAGTTTTTAAATATATGCAAAGACCTGTTGATCAATAAAATTAAAATAAAAATAGAGTTCTCTGTAAAAGGTTAAATGAGTTCTATTAAATACATATTTTCCAATTTAGTTATAATTTTAACTATTGGAATTATTATCCAAAGATTCATATAATTACTCAACAATAGATTCTAATTTGAAGCACAGCTATTTTCGATATCTACCTGTTCGAATTGTTTTTCTTATTTTAATTAATCTATTTTATTGTCAAATACATTATCCAACTATAAGCAATGAAAAAATAGGAATAAAAACAGACAAAAAACCCGTTAGAATAAAAGAAATCAATTACTTTAATGGTTTAAGCACTTATTTCTCTGATTGACATCGCCAAATTAAAACTTTCGTCAGAACATTTTTTGTAGACCATTTAGTAAGCTTTCGAATGGTAACCTTTCGCTTCCCAAGATTTTGAACCGTTTTCGAGATATTAATGAAAGTATACGAAGTTCCCAAAATTTTCATTATTTCTAGCAACAGAAAATTGGTCTCATGTTTCCTATACTGTTTTACAAACAAATACATTTTCCTAACATAATAAATTACAAAAATAAAAAGCAATAAAAAACAAAGGGAAAGAGACAAAAATTACAAAAAGAACGACAAAACCCCGTTCATAAGAACAAAACAGACGTATTTGAAGTTTTAAGCACTTATTTCTCCGATTGACATAACCTAATCAAAAATAGTTTTAGAATCATTTTTGTAGAGAATTTAGTAAGCGTTCAAATAGTTTCTATCCACTTACCACGATTTCCCAACCGTGTTCGAGATATTAATGAAAGTATACGAAGTTCCCAAAACTTTTCATGTCTGTTCATAAAATATTTTATTCTAACCCTTCCTTAACTCCAAACGTAACATAACTTTCAACATATTAGTTTTAATGAAAGTAGAACATGCAGATAATGTTTCAACTGAATCCCGTGATTCTAAGTACCCAAACCAAAAACGGTATTCAAAAACTATTTTTCCAATTTTCTCGAAAACGGTTAAATCTATCGCCTTGAAAATGGTTTCATTCGTTTTCCTAGCCCAAGAAGCCTATAAAAAGAGTACTTACAAGCTTATGAACTCAAAAACGTAAGCGTTACGATTTTTTCTGCGCGAATTTCGCCCCAAACGCCATCTTCCAGTGGGCGGATTTTGCTGGTTAACGAACTTGACCTTTCAAATTGGACGACGGATTTTTTTACCAAATTTCATCAAAATCGGACCATCAGGGAAGCCAGAAATGAGCGAACAGACAAATATATATATATATATATATATATATATATATATATATATATATATATATATACATATATATATATACAAATTTGAACCACCATTATTTTCGGTTTCTAGGGGTTCTGAAACGCGAAATTTTCTTGTCGGCACTTCCGGATTGTTTCATTGTATCAGCCTTATAAGCGGGGTTCCTCCCTATGGGGGAGGGAGGAACCGCGCTAAAATGTTCTACATGTTTCAAATTTTTCCATGCTAAGATTTAGAAATTTGATTACATTTGGAGTTAAGGAAGTATTCGAAACAATCGAGTAAAATTGACAATTTCCACGAGTTATTAAAGAAAAAGAGGTTCACTTCTATTCTGAGCTTCCCAACTGCTGGATATAAACGGAACTGCGCTAAGATGAAGCACTTCCTGCGAGTCGGACTTTTTTTATTATTATTATAAAGGGTGTGTGGCCTCGAATATAGTCAATGACAATATTCGAGGATGTGAAACCCGACCAAAAATTAAGTTAAACCCCGTTCGCCCACTGTGAGCTGGACACCCGTTCATTTACCAACGTAATTCTTCTTCAAGTGGGGTGCGCCAGAATTGTCTGAACATGGAAGATATTTAGGAAAAATACTATAGGGGCCTTTATAAACGTAATAGTACCCCCCCCCCCCCCCAAAAAAAAAAGATTTTTAGAAGTGTTGTCTGTGCGTGCTAATCTCAGAAACCGCTTATCCGATCTGGATGCATTTTTCGCTAGTATATTGTGGTAAGCTTTACTTAACGTTTAGTGTTAGGTTCACGACAATCTGCTCATTAATAAAAAGTTATGCCAATGTAAGGAATCACGTCGAACATTTCATCAACTATCGTTAACACGATACAGAGTTTTTTTTTTTTTTTTTTTTTTTCGTGGCGAAACTTGGTATAAATTATTCCCCTAGCAAATGATCGAACGGGTTCGTTAACCAGCAAAATTGGTTCATCTGGATGGTTTACTCCGGATTCAAAGTAGTGATTAGCACATACCGGCAGAAATTATTTGTGTATTGCAACAAAAATCGGTATCCATTGCGGAAATATTATTAGAAAAATGTGTTATAAAAATAAACTAAATCGATTCAGAAGAAGGGGGTGGGTTTACTCTGGACCCAAATTACCAATTTGCCACTGCCGGCCGTAATCTATCTATACATATAATATATAATCTTGTTAATTTCCTTATACCAAAATGTTTACGTTTTTTGGTATTTGTTAAATTTAATTACCTCTAAGTGTTTAACCGCTGCAGATGAAAGCGGGTATGGAATAGAAAAACAGCTTTTTAGTGTTTGCAGGAAATTCCTCATTTGTGGTAATCTATTATTTGTAGTAATCTATTATTTTGGCAATGTCCTCAGGAGGGTTATGGATTGCGAGATTCACTGGATATTGCAATGTTTTAACTCTAGGAATTACAGAGAAAGGAATATTCTGCTTAATTGGGTTTATATTAATGAGGATTAATTAAGATTACCGATTCTAGAAATGTTTTGTAAGAGAAACAAAGCTTGAACCCATTAATAATACTCGCACGCTATGAATAGGCCATCCGAAAGGAAATCCCTAACTGGATAAGGGCGGAGGGAATGATAAAGCGACAAGGATCTCGACTCGTCTCTATCTTCAGAGAAACGGCGGTATAAATCAGATGGTGTATAAACACTCAAACTAGAAGGAACGGAGTCTAAGCATTAGACACAGCTAAGAAGGGGCTTAAGTTGCAAAAGGCTTGAGAGAAATATGTTTTATGTTGGTTTAGGTTGGGTTTCTAAAGCCTCTGCTGAATGTGGCTGATATATCTAAAGCCCTAACTGCTTCTCCATGTAATTGCTAAGAACCCTTCTTTGCACTGTTGATAGATGATCTCTTAAAAACCCTTACAGCTCTGATGGATGCTAAAGCATTAACTTTTAACGCGCAGGAGCTTCAAAACTAAGCACATTCTTTAGTTAGCTTACGACTTGTTTCTCAAAGATGTTCTTAAAATAATCCGCCTGTATACGCTTTGGGCTTGGGGTTTTGTTTACCCTTCCACAATAAGAAGAGAGAGATCCAACATTTGAAAATAATTAGCTTTGCTCTTTTCCACTCCTTGAAGTCCTCAGGATTTTGTTATGTAGTATATTATTAGTATTAATATTGCTATACTGTATATTAGTATTAGTTTTAGTAAAAATAGTTGTATTAATAAGTAATATTACTGTTAGTAGTAAGTAATGAGATTAGTAGAAAAACAAATAGAATACCAATATCAAAATAACAAAAACAAATTGGAAGCGTAGCACTTTTCTAAACACAAAATTACAAACCAGTATTCACTACACACGACTATCTAACATTTCACTTCAGGGCGGTGATGACCTAGACGTTTTCTGCCCTTAAACACCCAACCCAACCCTGAAGTCTTCTCCCTATCGAGCGTCTCTGTCCACCAAGGTGACTCAGAAGACAGTGTCCCAGAGATCTACTCCAGTGGCCAAGTGAAGTGTTAGGAATGGCTTTTTCTTCCTTCAAGCGTGTCAATGTCTGTGGCTCACCGATCTCTCTTAGACTCCAGCCACTTGTCGGAGCAGAAGGGAGTTTGGGTAGGCCACTTTCAACTGCATCTATTCATTTATTTTATTTTTTGGTGTTCCGCTTTAGGGCGATGTACACCTTACATATGAGGAGCTTAGTATCAATGTTGGACAACTCCACTTTTGATTTTTTTACAGGAGAGGTAAAAAACCATATCTACTATAGGGTTGTCAGTACCATGGTGATTTTTTTTTATATGTTATTCTCCTAGGTCCAAATAACATGTTTTCAAAGGCATTACAAAATTATATGAGTATTAAGGCCGTAATCACACTTTAAATAGTGGAGTTGTCCATGTTTGAAACCATGTCATGGAGTTGTCTGTTTTTGAAACCAAAGGGAGCTATTTTAAAATTGAATCTATCCTCTTTTGAAACCAAAAAAAAAAAAAAATACGAATTCGATATGCACAAGAGTGTTTTAATATAATATAATTAAAGCAATGTGTCTAATGTATTAAAACAATCGCATAGTTAAAAATTACTTGAAAAAAAAAATTAATGCAGTTTGACAAAATTGAAGTCTTTGAATTATTCTCACACCTTAGAAAGAACAAGTTCACCAAAATATGCAATCAACACACTCACAGTGTCCACTGTTGATAACATTAGCAGTTTCGCTCTTAGCAGTTACACAGGGGTCTCCCGTGGTCTAGTGGCTAGTGCGCTGGATTCATAAGCGGGAGATGGTGGGTTCGATTCCCACCTCCGGCAGGAATTTTCTCATCTCAAGGCTCGCTGGGAAAATTCCTCGCTGCACCCTGGATGTCGGCGCTAATGACCTAGAAGTAGATGCGCCGTAAAAAAAAAAAAAAAAAAAAAAAAAAAAAAAAAAAAAAAAAAATTAGCAGTTACACTCTGTACTGTGAGGTTGCGGTACCACTGCAAACGGTATCTTTCTCGCCAATTTATCCGAAGTGCTTGGACAAGAGAATCTTAACATCTGCAAGGTTATTGGGGTTGACGCTACAGCCGACGGGAATTGGTGCAGGATTAAGTTCTAGAAGTGACTTGGCCTTCTTTTTTATGGACATAAATATACCGATATTTGTGTTGTATGCCACCTCACCAGATATATTCCTGTGGATCTTGTAAATAGGAAGCGCTTACATGTGGTGCGGAAAGTAAGGCTTTGGGTTAGCTTTACTACCAACCCAATAACCAATCTCTTCCCACAATTTTCACTCGTCCGTGTTTCGCAAAGACTTGATGATATTCTTCCAAGTCAATAAAGGTGTAGATAGATTGTAAAGATATCTCTAATGAAACTAAATTATCCTTAGTTTATTCGGTTGAGAAAAAATGTGGTACTTAGCTATCCTCTTCCCACAGTTTTACCTAAAAGTACGTGTATTGAAGATGCTGTACTATAATTTTACAGCTTATTAAATTAATTTATCAATTAGTGAGGCGATTATTTTATTAAAAACGAGTTAACCATTATTATTTTCTGGAAATGGTTGTTGAAAAGTTTGTGATAGCAAATAACTGAACATTAACGGTGAGATCTATCTAATAATATCTAGTGTGAAACTGTCAAGATTTATTTGTTATACGCGAAAATTTAAATAATGAGGAATATGTCGAGAACAGTTACCAGTATTACATTTGTTGTTAATTTATTCACCTGAGGTCCTGAAAATACATTTGGAAGGATTCATAGATCTACCAATTGAGTAAAATATAAATTTTTTAAATTGAATACTTGCTGTTTTCCGCGATTTTTGTTATATAAAACCCGTTTATCTTTAAAATAATTATTCTAAAGAATTGGAAGAGGTCTCATTCTACTCGGTACGGAAGAAATACTTCAAAAATGATACCTAAATCAGAAAGATTCAAGTACCTAGAGGTTTTGTCCCAAAATCCGGCATTCGGCCCACAACGGTGCCGGATAACAGCTAGATAGTTATTAATTAGAATCATCACTAAAAGCACTCATTACAAGTAACTATAAACATTCAGCCATGATGGATTTGCAGTGCATGTTGGGAGCAGATTGCATGAATGCAAGCTTCTCATTGGCTACTGAAGGAGTTGTCATTTTTTGAAACCAAACTATGTTGGAATTGTCCATATTTTGATTCTAAACGGTGCAAATAAACGCTATTTTAACAATGTTCTGTCTGTTTTTAATGCAAAACATTTGTAAAACCGAATTCAGCATAAAAAGCTACTTAAGAATCGACCAAAATCTCAAAACCGAAAAAAATGGAGTTGTCCAACTTTGGTACCAAGCTCCTCAAATAGTTATTACAAACATTACATATATACATTACATTGTCTCTTATTTACTTACATTATACACACAAACACACACACATATCTATATTATTAAATTACATTATATCATCAACTGCATCTGAACATCCTTCTAATAGAGGATGAAGTATGAAGGCCTTGAGCACAGAACCCCCATATTATGCCAAGTGTCCACTAATATGGACTCGGCTAATGCTGTCAGGTGGTCTGTGGTCAGTCCAAGATCTTCAAGGAAGAGTGCTGTGCTCTTCGAAATGGTCCCTCTCGTTCCGAACCATAGTCCCTTTACTATATACTTCCGCTTCCCAAAGTCATCTTGGAACTTTTCTTGGTAATACGCCGTGCATTTTGAGTATATGTTCTTCTTTTCGGCATATATTTTTTCATCCTCTTCTATATCATTGCTTTCGAAACGTATTGTAGGATCGAGGATATACGGCGTTTTTCCGTTTTTAGGGAACGCTATAATATCGGCATACCGTGGAGTACCTTCTTCGTCAACACCGTAAACCTCTTCGTAACACCGTAAACCTCTTCCAAGCATTAAAATTTATTTTCTCTGAGCTGGCTTATTCTTTGTAATTGACCAACAACCGCTGTTTATTAACAACATAATTGTTCTCATAATTTAACAACAAAATGTCCTCATAAGTGATTTGTATGTAAAGATCTGTCATTTGTCATTATTGGCTATTATTTCTGTTTATTAATTGCGTATTTTCTTGCTTTTATCTTTTTGCTGACGAAGGCTACCAAAGAGTAGCCGAAACGTCCTTAATACAGATTTTTACAAACATCGTATTGATGTTTTCCTAGCCGAATGCCAAGTATTTCCTGTGTTTGTGATCTATCTACCATTTTAGCGCGGTTACTCCCTATCTCCATAGGGAGAACCCGCTTATGAGGTTCACCTCACGACGCAATCCGGAAGTGCCGACTAGAAACTTTCTCGTTTCAGACCCCATAGATCACGAAAATATAGGTGGATCAAATTTGTATATATATATATATATATATATATATATATATATATATATATATATATATATATGTATGTATATATATATATATATATATTTATATATATGCTTGTCTGTTAACGCTCTAGCAAGCTCAAAAATGGTCCGATTATGGTGAAATTTGGTACAAAAATCTATCGTCTAATTTGGAAGGTCAAGATCGTTAACCAGAAGAATCCGCCTACTGGAAGATAGTGTTTGGGGCGAAATTCGTGCAAAAAAAAAATCGTAAAGCTTACGTTTTTGAGTTCATATGCTTGCAGGTACTTGTTTTATAGGTTTCTTAACATAAAAAAAAACGAATGAAACCCTTTTTAAGGCGATATCATTAACAGTTTCTGAGAAAAGTGGAATCAATGTTTTTGTAAGTCATTATTTTTTTGTGGGTACTTAGAATCGCGGGATTCAATTGAAATATGTTCTACATATTGGAAATTAATCCCAACTAAGATATTTACATTTTGGTTACATTTGGAGTTAAGGAAGTATGCAAAAAAAATTATTTTCTTAATAGACGTGAAAAGTTTTCGGATCTTCATACATTTTTCGTAAATATCTCGATAACGGTTGGAAAATCGTGGTAAGTGGAAGGTGACCATTCGAATGCTTACTAAATTCTCTACAAAAAAGGTTCTGAAGCAATATTCGATGGGGCAACGTCAATCAGAGATATAAGCGCTTAAAACTAAAAAAGTGTTTGTTTTGTTGTTTTGAAAGGGTTTTTCTCTTTGTTTATCTCACTTTTTAATTAGTTGTTTTTTGTTTTAAATTGCATTTATCAGTAAAATTAGTATTGTAGTAAAATAAGCTAAGAAACGGTGAAAGGTAATGGTAATAAGTTTCAAGTGTCTGTGGTAATCAAGATGGCAGTGGCTAATCATGATGACGTATGCATAGTTTGTTTTGAATTCTCCTATCTATATAACCTTCCTCATAGCCTCCAACTGAAGTTATCGTTATTTCTTATTTTATAGAAAGATTTAACCCACGACAGAATGGAATTTTATTCGCCTTGAAGAACGTATTTACAGTTTATTATAACAGTAAAAGGAATTTGCTAGAAAAACAAGATACTTAAAATGACAACGAATTTTTGGTTGTTTAGAATAGAGCCTTCTCAGCAGTATTCAAAGAGTAAGTACGTTTTCAGTACATAATTGTATTGACTTATACAGATTACGAATTATCCGCTTCAGTGTATGTTGGCTACTGTTAGTTTCCTGTGTTTTGTGATGCTAATCTATTCCATTTCTTCAAGATGTACGTAACCACGCTAAGATGACGCAGTTACTGCGATTCGGACTTTTTTTATAAGGTGTAGATTCGACCAGTGGAGGTAAGGACTGCAGAGATATGTAGATGGTAACTTGAAATCAGAATTTATTTTAACTTATGCATAAGTATATGGGGGGGGGGTGTAGGCCAAAACTCAGGAACATATTTATTGTTATTGCGTTAGTTAAATTTTGAATATGGGAAATATGGAAATGATGAGCTGCTGATGATGGTTGAACAGTTGAATTGGTTTTCCTGGATCTTAATAAATGATAAAATTAAGAGTGGTACCTGGTGTCTTGAAAGATTGTGTGTTCTAGCAACCTCTGCTATGCTACATTTTCTTCCTTCATGCTTTTCCAAATTCGTGGTGGGCTAGCCAACTCCATTCCTGCTCCCTGTACTCGGTCTGGGAGGATGGATATTTAATCCTCCATAATTTCGAGGGAAAAACTTGGCAAGAAAGACTCAGAGAAGCTCCACACTGCCTGCTTGGTGACTATAGGTTCTTTACTTGTCTCTTCGTGCCGATTCATACTGTCGCGGGGCGGATACGTAGTTCCCGGGCACGCGGCTTGAGTGCAGCACTTGACCGGGGAAGCTTCTCAATGAGCGGCGAACACCCTGATTGTTTAATTATTTATGCATTGTGCTCCGTATTGAGCCCCAAATAAAAACAGTGAGATTTAAAAACAAAAAAAAAAACTCGACTCGCAGGAACAGCGTCATCTTAGCGCGGTTACGTACATCTCGAAGAAATGGAATAGATTAGCATCACAAATCCCAGGAAACTGACAGTAGCCAATTCACACAGAAGCGGATAATTCTTAATCTGTATAAGTCAATACAATTATGTACTGAAAACGTACTTACTCTTGGACTCCTGCTGAGAGAGCTCCATTCTAAACAACCAAAAATTCGTTGTCATTTTAAGTATCTTGTTTTTCTAGCAAATTCCTTTTACTGTTATAATAAACTGTAAATACGTTCTTCAAGTCGAATAAAATTCCATTCTGTCGTGGGTTAAATCTTTCTATAAAATAATAAATAACGATAACTTCAGCTGTAGGCTATGAGGAAGGTTATATAGATAGGAGAATTCAAAACAAACTATGCATACGCCATCATGATTAGCCACAGCCATCTTGATTACTACAGCCACTCCAAACTTATTACCAATACCTTTCACCGTTTCTTAGCTTATTTTACTACAATACTAATTTTACTGATAAATGCAATTTAAAAAAAAAAACAACCAAATAAAAAGTGAGATAAACAAAGAGAAAAACCCTTTCAAAACAAAAACTTTTTAAGTTTTAAGGGCTTATATCACTGATTGACGTGATTGCCCCATCGAATATTGCTTGTGTGAAAAATCGTTAGTGTTTAGGCAAGGTATCTTCCAAGTTTCAAACCAAAGAAATAAAAATAACGGCCTTTAACGGCAACTTATTAATCTGACTCCAGATTATTCCTAATGTGTCAACTATTTTTTTTTTTTTTTTCACAACACATCCTTCTGCTTACTAGACAAAATGTATACCAAGCCTCGGTATGCTTGGTAAGGCCATATCTATACCGCGTTTCGGCTTTTTGATTAGTTCGACTAGATGTATAAAGTGTTTAGGGATCCTGCTTGGTTAACCACGATTTATATCAAGTTTCGGACTTTTCCTTAGTAAGACACGATTTCTTCCGAGCAACCACTGCACAATTATGGCCAGTAATAATAATTAACTAATTTGACCATTAAATGAAATACAATATTTTAATCGTTTATTTTGGAGATGCTACAATTTTATTATCTCTCTCACCTCTCTCTTTGAACCTCTTACTCTCTCTCTCTATCTATCTATCTTTATATCTTTCCCTCTAATACTCTATGTCTAACTCTCTTAAAATTTCTCTTTTTCTCTCTAATTTGACTAAATTCGTCTGATAAATCAAAGGATGTTCAGAAAGAGGTTGTATATAAGTCTCTTTAGACTCATTTCAAGTATGAACGTATCGGAGATAAAATTATCCAGAGAGCGACCGGAAATCACGCCCCAGTTAACTTCAGACGGAGTCCTTTTACCCACCGCCGATTCAACTTCTTGTTTTTCACGGATTAATAATATCTTCTTGGGTTCTACTCTAACAACACTGAAACTCGTAGCGTAAATATCTTTGTTGGTGGTAAAAGGATCTTTTCGCAAACCAAGATACGAAAAATTACATCGCTCAGCAGCTGGATAAGTAAGCAAATATTAAGGTTGTTCAAAATTCGATTGGGACCCTATTTTTTCCGAATTATTTGTAATTTAAATATGAAACTTAATTTACACTTAAGATGGTCGAAGTAAATTTCATTAGACTAAGAATCTCCAATGAAAATGGGATTTGAGGGATGGAAGATTAATAACGGATAGCTGTAGAGAACTGAATTCTATGTAAAATTTGTATCCGTTATATTTTTGCACTAAAGTGCACCTATCAGTCACAAATTGCCAAAAACCAAGAAAACTCTCATATTTAGTAACTTTTCTGCCAAAAATAAAGATAGTATAGGTACCCGTAATAAAAAAGTAACTATATAAACGTTTCAAAGGATTAAATTTACTTTTACCTATAATGCCTGTTCCATCATAATGGAAATGACAGTTCCATCTTTACTTTCAAGAAAGGTCTTATTTACGATCTTACCTGCATGGGTTCCCGCCCTAGGAAGGACCCGGCTAGGCATTTGAAAAAATATATCTTGGAAATCCATATCTCTAAGATTAAATTGTTTTTCTTATTTTTCTTAACCTGATTTATTATCAAATACATTATCCAACTATAAGCAGTCAAAAAATAACAAGGAATAAAAACAGACAAAAAGAACAGTTCGAATCAGCGAAATCAATTACTTTAAAGTTTTAAGCACTTATTTCTCCGATTGACATCGTCTAATCAAAACTTTCATGAGAACCTTTTTTGTAGAGCATTTAGTAAGCTTTCTAATGGTATTCTTCCGTTTACCAAGATTCTCAACCTTTTTCGAGATATTAAGGAAAGTATACAAAGTTCCCAAAACTTTTCATGTCTGTTAATAAAATATTTTATTCTAACCCTTCCTTAACTCCAAACGTAACATAACTTTCAAAATATTAGTTTTAATGAAAGTGGAACATGCAGATAATGTTTCAACTGAATCCCGTGATTCTAAGTACCCAAACCAAAAACGGTATTCAAAAACTATTGTTCCAATTTTCTCGAAAACGGTTAAAGCTATCGCCTTGAAAATGGTTTCATTCGTTTTCCTAGCCCAAGAAGCCTATAAAAAGAGAACTTACAAGCTTATGAACTCAAAAACGTAAGCGTTACGATTTTTTCTGCGCGAATTTCGCCCCAAACGCCATCTTCCAGTGGGCGGATTTTGCTGGTTAACGAACTTGACCTTTCAAATTGGACGACTGATTTTTGTACCAAATTTCATCAAAATCGGACCATCAGGGAAGCCAGAAATGAGCGAACAGACAAATATATATATATATATATATATATATATATATATATATATATATATATATATAAATATATTCATATATATATATATATATATATATATATATATATATATATATATATATATATATACAAATTTGAACCACCGTTATTTTCGGTCTCTAGGGGTTCTGAAACGCGAAATTTTCTTGTCGGCACTTCCGGATTGTTTCATTGTATCAACCTTATAAGCGGGGTTCCTCCCTATGGGGGAGGGAGGAACCGCGCTAAAAGGGGCACACTACTTCCCGTTGGATGTTCAAATTGTCCTTCTTACTGGTTTCAATTTTATAAAAATGTTTTCTAATATTTTTACTTTTTGGTAGTAGTGTTCCCTAGCTAATAGGGGGGGCCTTATCGTATGAGGGGCCTTAAGGTGGTTCTCCTTTATAAGGTGTTCATAGAAAACGGACTCCCCTTTTCGTAAATGCTCTTTGCACCGTACCCTTAGCTTCCGAGAAGTCCTTCCCACATAAGATGCGCCACACTCTCCACAGCATATTTTATAAACCCCTGAGCGGTCTCTTAAGTCTACAGGGTCCTTTACACTAACAATGTAATTTTTTAGGTTTTCATTGCTCTTGAAAGCCACACGCAAACCAGTTTTCTTTAAAATATTAGCTATTTTTTCCGACAATGCTCCAAGGTACGGTATGGAGCACTACTTATCAATACTATGATTAATTAATTTGTTACCTAACTGGGCTTTGAGTTTATTTGTTTTTTTCCGTGTTATAATTTTATCGACCTCCCTGGTTGTATAGCCATTTGTCACTGCTATGTGATAAATTTCTTGCAATTCCTTGTCGTAATTATTTTGCGGTAACGGGATATTTAAAAGTCTATTTATGTAGCTATGAATAGCTGACAATTTCTGTGAGTAATGGTGGAACGACGAATTGGGAATGACTATATCTGTTGATGACGGTTTTCGATATATCCCAAATGTATGTTTATTCCCATCCCTAGTGATGGTTAGATCTAAATAGTTTCAGCAATTCTCTTTTTCAACCTCCATAGTAAACTTAATCCGTGGAATCAGACTGTTAATATATTGTAACAATTGATTTAGTTCCTCATCCGAACCTGTGAACGAAATCAATATGTCATCAACATATCTAACGTAATAAAAGACCTTATCTCGGAATGGGTTTACTGTGGACATGATTTTAGAATTCTCTAACCAATCCATGTAAATCTCAGCTGCAAGTGGGCTCAGCGGTGATCCCATGGGTAGAGAATCTCAGCTGCAAGTGGGCTCAGCGGTGATCCCATGGGTAGAGAATCTCAGCTGCAAGTGGGCTCAGCGGTGATCCCATGGGTAGAGAATCTCAGCTGCAAGTGGGCTCAGCGGTGATCCCATGGGTAGAGAATCTTTTTGGCTGAAATAATTGCCTTGGAAGACGAAGTAATTTTGTTTCAGACAGATTTGTAATAAATTCATCATTTCTTCGGATTGCAAGGGGTTACATTTGTTATTGACTAGGAGGCGTTCCATAAGGCTTAAGACATGATCGGGCGAAACACTTCCAAATAGATTTACAACGTCAAAGTAAACGAGTTTTGCGTCGTGAGGGATGCATTGGGTCTCGAGGAATTTCGTCAATTCAAAGGAATTAATGATTGAATATTTCCCTTAAAACCAGTCATATTCCTGTATAAGTAACAAACCTTTTTGCAGAATTTTCTGTCGGTGCCGATGTAAAGGAAACTATTGGCCTGAGAGGGGCGTCGGGTTTATGGACCTTAGGTAAACAGTAAAGCAGAAGGTGCTAATGGATTTTTCTGTACAATGTACCTCGCCTCTTCCTTTGTGAAAAAATAATCATTATTGTTGACTAATGCTCTTATTTTGTTATTAAATTCGTCGGTAGGATCTTTAACTAACTTAACGTATCCGCCCTCCGAGATAAGTTTTTCGGTTTTTTTAATATAATCATCCCTTGGAATAATAACCGTGGAGGTACCCTTGTCCGCTTTTGTGACTACGAGATTTTCTTTCATTATTTTTTCCTTTAAAGATTTTATTGTTTTTAAATCGGGAAAAGCACCAGCCCTTCTGGGTTGTTGCATTTCTAGGAAATTATCTATTATTTCGCTGCACTTTTTTTGCGTTTTTGTGTCAGTTGTGGCCACTTCAATTGCAGCCATTAAATTTATAATATTATTCTTGTTGACCGGTTTAGAAGGGCAAAATATTAGACCTTTGTTCAAAATACTTTCTTCGTTTTCTGTAAACTGAACCTGGCTAAAATTAACAAGACGAGGAAACCTATCGTACTTCGTTGTACTATGTCTGTAATTTGTGTCATTATTTTGATTGAAATAATTATTCTTTAGAGCTTCTATTTTCTTGGCAATAGTTAAATGTTTAGCTTTAAGTTTTTTTGAATGGACCTTGGTAACATAACTAACGAAATTCTTCCACTCGGAGGGAGAAACATAAGTTTTGATTCTATTTTCTATGAGTGAAAGATAAAAAGAATAGCTGTCCCTCAGTCCGAACCACCTTTTAAGTTCACTTTTTAAAATGGTGACAAATATTTTCTGCTTAACATTATACGATACGGATATACTATTTCCCTTAGCTAAAACATACTTAGGTATTAGATTATTCTTAAGGCATATATGATTAAAATATATATATATATATATATATATATATATATATATATGTGTTGTTCATTCGGCATCTGTCTCCAGCGGTCTTGCTCCTCCTAACATCGCAATATTTCGCCGGATTCCTCTCCGGCTTCTTCGGGCCTTCACTCATCCTTGCTGGTCGGTAAGGGAATGAGTCCGTCTTTTTTTTTTTTTTTTTTTTTTTTTTTCCTAAACCCCACTTTAGATAAAAGAGAAATAAAAAGCATGCAAGGAAGGGCATGATGAAAACGAAAGTGAAAGAAAAACGTGCAGAAACGCAAAGAAAAACTAAGGACCTCGAACGACACAGACGGGCGTAAGGGCCACAGGTAGAGGGAGGATGAGGGAGGAGGTGTCCTTATTCTGCATTAATGCACTTGAAGGCGGTAAGTAAAGGAGAAAAAGGTGTAGGATTCCCAAAGGGAGGTATGTGTAATGTGCTGTGTGGGGCACAGCGATAGAGGAGGAGGTAAAACGAAAGATAGTCGGAGAGTAGAAGAAAGAAGAAAGGGGAAGAAGGTCAGTTATACTGTCTTACGTGTCAAGTGTCAGTGTAGCTTGTGTTTGTTGGAAATGTGTTGTGCTCTAGTACGTCTACTAGTCGTCGTGTGAACTCTGTTGGTCCTTGCCAGCGTCCTGGTCGTCCAGGTGGTGTGATGTCGTTAAAGAGTGGATTGTCATGGTACTTAAGTCCGTCAAAGAATTTGATGTGACGTCGTTTTATGAATTCTGAAACTGTAGGGAGTTCTAAAAGTTTGTGTAAGTCGGGGGCTTTGAGTTTATTGTGTGAGGTGCTCCGTGTGACTGTTTTGAGTATTCGGTTCTGAAAAGATTGTAGTGTTCTGAGTATGGTGGGGTTCAGAAACCGAAAGAGTGGTGTGCCGTATAGTAGTGCCGGTCGTAGGACTCCTTTGTATATGAGTAGCTTCAGTCTGAGTGAGAGGTTTGGTGAATTGAGTAAGTATCCAAGAGAGCGGGCTTTCGTCCTGACAAGCTTTAGCTTCTTGGTAAAGTGTGTGTGAAAACTGAGGTGTGTTCCTAAGTGTATCCCCAAGTAATTGATATGTCTTTTTAGCTTGTTTCTTTTGTTTCTAACCGTGAAATACTTGGGGCGTGCTCGTGTTGAATTGCCATGAAAGGCGAAGAGTAGTGCGTCTGTCTTGGTCGGGTTTACTGTGATGTGTATTCGTCGCAGTTCGTCTACTACGTCTGCGCAAACCTCTTCAGCTTGTTTTAATGCCTTTGAGTGTGACATGGATGTGCTGTATATCGCGATATCGTCGGCGTATGTGGCTATTTTTGTGTCTGGGTACTGTTCACCGACGATTTCTGATGTGTAAATGGAAAAGAGTGTTGGTGCGAGTACTGACCCCTGTGGTACACCGCAGGGGATTGGGTGTGTGCTGGAGAGGCTTGCCCCTACCCTAACCGTCATAGTACGTCCGTATAGAAAAGAGTGTATTATGTTATAGAGTTGTTCTGGACATTCGTAAGTTCTGAGTTGCTGCATGAGTATATTATGTGAAACAGAGTCAAAAGCTTTCGTACAGTCAATCGATATGAGTGCTGTAGTCCGGTTCATGAGCATGTTGTTTGTGATATGTGATTGGAGCCTTACTAGCTGGTGTTCTGAACTGTGTGCAGGGCGGAAGCCGAACTGCTCAGCAGGGATAATATCCTCCTCTGCGCAAAAGTCTTTAAGATATCTCAGTATTATCTTTTCATATACTTTTGATAAATGAGGCAGTAGGCTAATTGGTCTGTAGTGTTCAGGTGTGTCGCCCTTTTTGTTGGGTTTGAGTAGTGGTGTGATTATAGCGTGTCTCCAGTGTTCGGGGAAGTGTCTGAGGCGGAGGCATGTGTTATATATGTGTACGAGATAGTGTAGTCCTTTTCTCGGTAACTGTTTGAGTAATATGTACTGAAGTCTGTCATGTCCTGGGGATTTGTTCCCTCGTGTCTGTCTGAGTATGGCTGTCAGTTGTTTTGGTGAGACGTACATGTAATTGTCTTGTAGTGTGAGTCTGTATTCAGGTGTACGGTCTTTGTTGCGGGTCTGAGCGTCATGTGAGTAGTAGGTAGCGAGTATGTCCGCCTGGTCTTTTTCGTCTAGTAGAGTATCTTGTCTGTGTATTTTTACTGTGTTAGTCTTATGCGTGCGTGTTCGTATGAGCCTCCAGAATTGCCTGTAGTCACCATGTGTCTGCCTGAGTTTCTCATGCCACATGGACGTCTTCCATTGTGACATGAGAGTGCGTATTTGTGTAGTGAGTGAATTTAGTGCAGTTTTATAGTGTCTGTCTCGTGTTCTGTACCAAATGTTTTTGATATTGTTTCGTTGTTTGATGAGTGTGAGAATGTGTTGTGGTGGTTTCCTAAGATTTGGAGGTGCTGGCGCGAACTTAGGAATGCTCGAGTCGGCCGCGAAGGTGATTGTGTCTGTGAATTGTTTAATGGCCTCGTCGAGAATTTGTGTGTCATGTATGGGTGTGATAGGGGGGGTGTGTTCGTGTATGAGGTGTTTGTATTTGTGCCAGTCTGCCTTACTGTAGTGGTAGTTTGTGGCTGTGGGTATAGGGATGTGCCCGTGTAGTTCGTATAAGACCGGCCTGTGGTCTGATGTGATAAAATCGAGTGCAGTGCACGCGGTTATTACGTGTGGTTGTCGCGTAATTAGCAAGTCAATCGTTGAAGTCATGCTGGGATCTGCGAAGTGTCTGAATGTGTGTGTGCCTGGGTGTATGACTGTCAGGGGGTATTTAGTCAATTTAGTCCCTGCGGGGTTGTTTCTCGTATTATGCCAGGCAGTGTGTCTAGCGTTCAGGTCACCTATGAGTATGTGTCGTCTGTCTGTCGAAGTTTCTGAGAGGAGAAGTCCCAGTCGTGAAAGTCGTCCTCTCGGTCTCCGATAGTATGCGGTCAGTTTGTACGTCTTGTTCAGTTTTACTATAATTGTCAGAACAAAATTGTATTCGTCTGGGTCTATGATAGGGTCTATCCGTTGAAAGCGTGTACCGTGTCGAAGGCCGATGGCGACTCCACCGGCTAGTGTATTGTCCATGTCGTGCCGGAGAAGTGTATAGCCCTGGAAATGTGCGTAACTACCCCTGGTCAGTCGTGTGTCTGTTAGTATGAATACAGTGGGCTGTATTTGTCGTAGAAGTAAGTCCACGTCTTGTAGTTTTGGAGTTAGTCCGTTCGTGTTTAAATTGAGTATAGTGTGTCTGGTCATTTTGTTATCAGTTTTGTCATAAGTTCTACTAATGTTCGTATCATTGACATCATGTCAGTCATGGTGTTTGTCAGTTGTTCGACCCATGCGGGTGTACTGTCACTGGTGTGTTGTTGTGGTGCGATAGGTGTTGGTATTTGGTAGATAGGTGGTGTAGGTGGGGTGGGAAGTAGAGCTGGTCTGGTGTTTTGTGTGCGTTGGGGAAGTGGTTGTGTCGGTGGTGGTGGTGGAGGGGGAAGCTGTGTAGTTTGGCCAGTGAAGGCATTGGAGTAGCTGAACGTTGGGTCGACTGTTCTATATGTACGTGTGGGTGTGCTGTTTGCCGGGGGGGCTACAGTTGTTTGTCGGGCTTTCCGGCTCTTCTCGAGAAGGTTGAGCCGGGTTGGGCATTGCCTGTAAGAGGCGGGGTGCTCTTCCTGACAGTTAGGACATTTCAGTGAATTGGTAGCTCGATCGCAGTCTTTTGACGCGTGTGAATTGCCGCAACGGACACAACGTTCGCGCAAGTTACAGTTGTTTCTGGTGTGGCCGAAGCGCTGGCACCGGAAACACTGGGAGATGCTGTTTTCTCCCCTATAGGGTTTTATATATACAATTATTTGATCGATCGATTTGATCGATTTTAAGTGTGAGGGGTTAAATTTGTGGTCGAACGTGAGTATGATAGGTGGGATGGGGACCCTAGTTCCGTCTGTCTGGGTCTTGCTCATACGCTTCACTGACACGAGATGTCCAGTGTTGAGCTGTTGTTTTACGCTCTCTAGCGGGTGGTCGATGTCCAGCCCGAGGAGCACGAAGTTTTGGTTCTTCGGGGAGCCCTTAGGAGTGAAGGAGTAGAACTGTGTCTTGTTCGTGGTCAGTTTAGTTTTTATGGTTTCAAAGGTAGTGAGGTCCTGGGCAAAAATTTTGTTTCCGTCTTTACATCTCTGTACTGTGTATTTGGAGATTCCGGCATTGTTTAGTGTGCGTACGAGGCTGTTAACCTCGGTGTAGTGTGGTGGCAGTATGATTGGTGGTGGCCTAATTTTGTTGAGGGGCTCAAACCTGTTCTGTGTGGTGGTCGGGGCAGGGGAAGTTTTAGCGGGAGGATTTTTGGGCGCCACCTTTCGGTGCTTCCTGCCCTTACTTGGTTTTACCAGCGTGAAGATTTCACTATCTGTAAGGGGTTCGCTCTCTGAGGAGCTACTTGTGTCAATGGGCCTTTTTGAGGCCGGAGGGAGGCCAGGGAAGTCTGTAGTATTAGTGAGATCGGCGCCCTGCTCCATAGGAGACTCAGGGCCCAGAATGCTGAAGAGACGTTCCATCTCTTCTGTGGTGAAGGTCCTGGTAGAAAGTGCTTTAGTGAGGGTCTCTTGGGAGAGGTGTGAGCTGGTAGTGGGTGGTGGTGTGAGTGTACGTGTCTGGTGGAGGGGAGTGTGTTCATGTGAATACATGGTGGGGGGTGGGCGTGGCGTGAAGAGGGGGTAAAAGAGAGAGGGGAGAGTCAGAGTGGGGGTAGTAAGAGTGGGGGCGCCCTGGTGGTGGGGGCCGCCTGCGGTCGTACCTGAACCGACCGACAGACGGGTGGGCAAAGCCCCGGAATGCAGAACCCCTTAGCAATTCCCTTGTGGGTCCGGACCCAACGGCTTGCTTAGAGATCCTGGATGTGCCCCTTACTCTCTTCTTCTGCAACTGCTGCTGGTCCTGGCTGCTACACCAGGCGCTTCTGCTCTTACGAGCTTACTGACCGAGCGGGTGCTCGGGGCCTAGCTGCTTGAGTAGCTGGTCCTGCTGGAGATCACTGGAGAGCTGCCGGTGAATGCACAAGAGCTGTGACGAGGTAGAAGAGTTCCAAGTAAGCAGACGATGTGTTCAGAACAGGAGTTCATGAAGGAATGAATGAGTCCGTCCTTGGTCTGGGCTCCCTTTATACGCCTTGGTCGGAGATTGTGCGAGCCAATAAGCTTGGGGGGCTGTGGGCCAATGGGGAGTCGGCTGTCTCCGTCCGTTTCTTCAGTTGTCCGTTCGGGGCGCTGATGGTCTTGCGTGGGTGGCTTGACTTCTATCCTCTTCATGATGGGCCGCCATGTGTTAGAAAGGATGAGTCCATCTTCTCAAAGAGTCTTTGACCAAGCCAAGACCCTAGCCAAAGAAAACGCTCTGACCAGAAGACAAATCAGGGAGGCGATTGAAATCCAGAAGTATCCGGCCAATTTCAATAGAGAAGATGGACTCATCCTTTCTAACACATGGCGGCCCATCATGAAGAGGATAGAAGTCAAGCCACCCACGCAAGACCATCAGCGCCCCGAACGGACAACTGAAGAAACGGACGGAGACAGCCGACTCCCCATTGGCCCATAGCCCCCCAAGCTTATTGGCTCGCACAATCTCCGACCAAGGCGTATAAAGGGAGCCCAGACCAAGGACGGACTCATACCCCCTCCTAAAACCGGTCATAAATTCCCTCACCACCCAAATCCGCTCCCTCATGAGGCAGTGGAAAACGTCTATCTGGCACGACACACTAGTGAGCACTCACGGTGACCACCGTAAGTTCTGGAAACTGGTAAAGACCCGTGTATCCAAAAAGGGTAACACAGTCAGACTCCACGCCCAGGGCGCCGTGCTCGATGAAGCGGAACAAGCTGAGATCATTGCGACTCACCTTGCAGCGGACTCCCAAGCCCGCGCCGCCGAGAACACTCCGACTCCTCGCGTGACACATGAAAGCAATTTCATGTTTGTCTCGCCGAGGCAGCTCAAGGCCATCCTCAGACGCACCAAGGGTAACAAATCCCCTGGGCTGGACAAAGTACAATATGTACTATTGCGCCAGTTACCACGTAAGGCCTTATCCTACCTAGCGCACCTATACAACTCCTGTCTAAGACTCAGGCATTTCCCACAGGACTGGAAACATGCCATAGTCTTCCCCCTCCTCAAACCTGCCAAGTCCGGCCACCTGCCCGAGCACTACAGACCAATCAGTCTCCTGTCTCACATGTCCAAGATATTCGAGAAGATTCTTCTCAAATACCTCAACGACTTCTGCGAAGATGAGAACCTCATCCCCCCAGAACAGACAGGTTTCCGATCAGGTCTTAGTACCGAGCACTCCCTAGCAAGGCTCCAGTCCCACTTATCGAAGAGTTTCCACAAAAATCACTGCACCTCCCTCATCTCAATCGATTGCACTAAAGCATTCGACTCTGTCTCTCACGACATCCTCTTAAATAAGCTCAGGAGACACGACTGTCCAGAGCAACTTTTTAACACTTTGCAGTCCTATCTCAAAGACCGGACCTTCTCAGTAAGAGTAGGTACGAGTCTTTCAGAGATATTCCCGTCACCCTGCGGTGTCCCGCAAGGATCTGTTCTCTCGCCCAACTATTCTGCATATATACTGGCGACATCGTCGGCCGGAAATACCCACATGTCCAAATCGCCGCCTATGCGGACGACATAGCCATTTTCGGCACCTCCCTAAACCCCAAAAGATCACTCGAGCACACAGAGCGTGCCGCACAGGCCATCTCGACGCAACTCAGTGCAATAAACATCACAGTCAACCCTAGCAAGACTGATGCTCTTATTTTCTCCTTCCAGATAGGTAAGAAGACCCTCCCCAAGAGTTTCCGTATAGACGGGACTCAAAACCCCCTTTCCCGTAGAGTTGTATACCTGGGTGTTCACCTGGGTAGACACATGACCTTCAACACCCACTTTCAGAAGAAGCTCGGTATAGTCCGTAGGCGATACCGCTCTCTGAAACACTTGCTGTCCTCCCCTACCCTCTCTCTGAGACTAAAAATACTCATCTACAAAGGAGTCCTCCGTCCTGCCCTCCTCTACGCTGCCCCCCTCTACCGATACCTACACACCTCCACTATCAAGAAACTACAATCCTTTCAAAATGGAGTCCTTAGAAACATCGTTCGACACACCTCCCTTCAGAAGGCAAAGACAGATCACATCCACGACACCCTTGAACTTCCAAGGATCACCTCTTATATAAAGCGAAGACATATCAAGTTCTTCGACTCATTACAACACCTACAAAACCCACTGTTCAACAGCATTACTCCCCCCTCCCGTCCCGACAGATGGCAAGGGACCAAGCTAGGTGCACGTCTACGTGACATTGTTGACCACTAACCTCCGTCCCATCAATCCCACATGACACCTGTGTTGTTTTTCTCTACCCCCCCCTTTTTCTTATTTTTCTAATCTACTCTCCGTCTTTCCTTTAACCCCATCTCTTTTCCTATCACACTATCACACGATAGCACACCACACAAAACACACCCTCTTGGCACTTAGTTTTCAACTTTAAACCTCCTCTCCGACTATATCTTTCTCTTGTCCCGCTATCTATCCTCACGACAAACGATGCCACTTCTCCTGGTTAGCTTCAGTAAATTTTGATCTAAGTGGTGTCAAGTAGCATACTACAGTAAATGTTGGTTCGAGTAGCCTACTACGCCTTGCTGAGCTGGATGTCCCATCTACGAAACACTGGTCACCCCCCCAAACGCCATGCGCTCTCACTCCTCTTAGGAACATAGTCTAAGTTTTTAGGTTAAGTTTTAGGCTTAAGGTATTAGTGTTCAGTTTTTGCTATCCACCTATATACTTTCGATTTCTTTCTCCCCTCTCTCTGTCCCTTTTAGCTGTCCCTTCTTTCAACTATCCATTTGCGACAACACTAGCGATTTCCCAGTCGCTTAGTGACCCCCCCCTACCCTCAGTTACGGCTGACTTATTACACTACCTTTAATTTTGCTACAAGCCTTCAAATGTGCCTCAGCACAGTATAAGGCAGTCTCTTTCCATCACTTCACCCCGCAGAGCTTAGCTTCCAGCTGCACTCGCGCAGTTTTTCTTTCGTCTCTTCTTTTATTTTCTTTTTTGTTCTTCACTAGTTTTCATGGGTTAGGAAAAAAAAAAAAAAAAAAAAAAAAAAAAAAAAAAAAAAAAAAAAAAAAAAAAAAAAAAAAAGACGGACTCATTCCCTTACCGACCAGCAAGGATGAGTGAAGGCCCGAAGAAGCCGGAGAGGAATCCGGCGAAATATTGCGATGTTAGGAGGAGCAAGACCGCTGGAGACAGATGCCGAATGAACAACACATTTAATTCCCAGCGAAGTAACTTGAAAAACAACATATATATATATATATATATATATATATATATATATATATATATTAGCTGAATACACGTGTTTCACCACAGCCGATAAGTATTTTTTACATTGATTTAAATAAGATATGATCAAAATTAACGCTACTACATAATTTTGTACAGCTTATTATTGCACGGACTTTAAAGTTACCCAGGAAACACCATGTGGAGGTAACCGTGCTTGTTTCCGTTGGGGAGTAAATTAAAATAAATAATAAAAAAAAAAATACAACAACCGCTTAAAAATTTAGATAAACAGAGACAAATACACGTTGAAAAGCATAAAAGTAACAAATTTGAAGTTTTAAGCACTTATCTCTTCGATTGACATCGCCCCACCAAACATTACAACAGAATCTTATAGTAGAGAATTTAGTAACCTTTCGAATAGCCGCCTTCCACTTACTTCGAGTTCCCAACCGTTTTCGAGATATTTTAGAAAATATACTGAGATCCGAAAACTTTGTATCACCATTCATACAATTTTTTTCCCATATATTTCGTTTCTTAATACCCGAGCAGAAAATTAGTTTTGAAAAGTATTTCTATCAATTTTTCTGGTAAATGGCTACAGAACTCGCTTAAAAAATGGGTTGAATTGTTTTCCTACGTTAAAGAATCTTTCACACAAATTTCGCTCCAAAAACCATGTTCCAGTAAACGGATTCAACTGACCTTTTAAATGAGAAGAAAGATTTTTGTACCAAATGTTATCAAAATCGAACCATTTTTGAGCCGCTGAGGAACTTCTTTATAATTCAAGCTCACCTAAAAGTACTTAAACATTTGAATATCAAAAAAACCTTTCTTAGCGAGTGTTTAAACTCTAATCGTATTGTCCGTGCAAAAATTCAAATTTTTGTGTCAAGTGGTTCGGGATATTATTACCTCGGATGGGCCATCACCAGGGCTTAAATCCTATGAGGGACAAAATCACAGTTTATTTCTAGTAATTCACGGACTGCCATCATAGTTGAAATTAACCTCAATTAAAAATAATACTATGAAATAGATAATGTACGGTAACAGCTGTTCTCTTATCGTCCTAGCAACGCTTGCTGCCTAGGCTTGCCTGCTCTAACCAACTAAAACTTTAAACCCCTCTAAAAATACTTAAAAATTCGAATATCAAAAAGTCCTTTCTTAGTGAGTGCCTACGTTATATAGGGAGTGTCCATGCAAAATTTCAAGTTTTTCTGTCGAGCGGTTTGGGCTGGGCGTTGATAGATGAGTGAGTGAGTGGTATTTGACAAATATACATATAGTAGACTAGCTATATGCTAACCCGTGCTTCATCACGGCCGATAAGTAGTTTTTATATTGCGTTAAATAAGTTATGATCAAAATTAACGCTACTACATTATTTTACAGCTTATTATTGCACGGACTTTAAAGTTACCCAGGAAACATCATGTGGAGGTAACCGTGCTTGTTCCCGTTGGGGAGTAAAACAAAATAACAACAACTACTTAAAAAGTTAGGTAAACAGAGACAAATACACGTTGAAACGAATAAAACTAACAACTTTAAAGTTTTAAGCAATTATCTCTTCGATAGTCATCGCCCCACCGAACATTACAACAGAATCGTCTTTGTGGATAATTTAGTAACCCTTCGAATAGCCGCTACGATTTCCCAACGTTTTCGAGATATTTTAGAAAATATACTGAGATCCGAAAACGTTGTATACCATTAATACAATTTTTTTCTATATACTTCCTACCTCCAAACGATTCTAAAGTATAAATATCTTAGATTAGATGAATGTCAAATACCTGGTACAAGGTTCTAGTGAACCAATCATCGTTTCTGAATACCCAAACAGAAAATTAGCTTGAAAATAGTTTCATTCGTTTTCCTACGTTAATGAACCTATACAACAAATACATGCAAGCATATGAACTCGAAAATGTAAGCGTTCCGGTTTATTCACGCACATTTTGCTCCCAAAACCATGTTCCAGTAAACGGATTCAGCTGGTTATTGAACTTGACCTTTCAAATGAGAAGAAAGATTTTTGTACCAAATTTAATCAAAATCGGACCATTTTTGAGCCGATGAGGACCTTCTTAATAATTCAAGCCCCCCCCCCTAAAAGTACTTAAACATTTGAATATAAAAAAAAACTTTCTTAGCGAGTGTTTACATTCTAAACGGATTGTCCGGGCAAAATTTCAAATTTTGTGTGAAGTGGTTCGGGATATTATTACCTCGGATGGACCAGGGCGTAAACTCTATGATGGACAAAATAAGAGTTTATTTCTAGCTCTGCCATAATAGTTGAATTTAACCTCAATTAAAAATAATACTATGAAATAGATAATGTACGGTAACAGCTATTCTTTATCGTCCTAGCAACGCATGCTGCCTTGGCTTGCTCTAACCTACTAAAACTTTAAACCCCTCTAAAAATACTTAAAAATTCGAATATCAAAAAATCCTTTCTTAGTGAGTGCCTACGTTATATAGGGAGTGTCCGTGGAAAATTTCAAATTTTTCTGTTGAGCGGTTTGGGCTGGGCGATGATAGGTCAGTAAGTGAGTGAGTGAGTGGTATTTGACAAATATATAGTACTAGCTGAATACCCGTGCTTCGTCACGGCAGATAAGTACTTATTTAATTGCGTTAAATAATGATTCATTAAAATTATGTTACTAAACAATTCTGTGCAGTTTATTATAGCACGGTTCCCGTCATACTATATTTTATTCAATGGGCGTTAAAATTTAAAAGTTTATGTTTCCAAGGGGCGAGGTTAGCTCAGTGGTAGAGCACTGGACTAATAAGCTAGAGGCCTTAGTTCAAATCCCGAGCAAGCACTAAAGATTTTTTCTTCTAGTGTCTTTGTTCATGGGTTGAATTCGGCCTTTCTGACCGTCCCTAGGTCAACCCAGCCTTTAATTAATTTAATAATGGGTACCTTGGTTGGTGCTAATGACTGTAGCAGTCGAAGCAGCCAAGGGGAAAATCAGGCGGCCGGCATAGTACTGACCACACTATCTCCCTAGTGTGCCGTATGGTCATGAATCAGATACCTCTATAGTATCTGCCCCTCAGGGCCCTCGTGGCCTGTTAAGGGACTGATTTTTGATTATGTTTCCAAGAAGTCATATTGTAACACCCAATATATTTACGAGTATTACCAAGGTTATAGGCGAGAAGGCATTGCAAGGGTTCCGGATATTATTACCTCACCTGGAAAACCTAAGGATATGCCATACATCACGGTTTGACCGGGACTGTCCCGGTAGTTTGCAACTGTTTCGGTGTCCAGCGCCCGGTTTTATCAATGTCCTGGAAATGGCTGTAAGATGTAAAAAGTAATGAATACATGTTTATAAGAATCTTTTTTAAATCAGTTACTTTTCTACAATCAACATTTTTACTACTTCTCACAGTGTCAAAGATATGAGAAGTAATCTAACTGTAAAACGCTGGAACTACCTGCTCAGCGTTGCCAGCTGTCAGACACTACTATTTGGCTGAGAGATTGTTTTAAGAAAATCAAGTAGCAAAAAAAGTTCTGTTCTTATTTTTAAGGTTTGGGTAGACTAACAGTTTAGGATTCCCCCTTCCCGTTAGTTGCTAGGCTTAAAACTCACCAACCATTTTTGCTTATAATTTGTACTCTTTTTATTCCCCCCCTCTCTGGTATGCCCATCCCATATTAATGTGTCGCGGTTTAACTCTCCAAAAATATGGCAAGCCTATCTGACGGGGACAGGCAGAAATGAAAAGCAATTAAAACTCTATGAGGGATAGTTAATTTCTAGTAATTCAAGGTCTGCCATCATAGTTGAAATTAACCTCAATTAGAAATAAAACTTTGAGATAGATAATGTAAAGAAACAGCTGTTCTTTATCGTCCTAGCAACGCAGGCTGCCTAGGCTTGCCTTCTCTAACCAACTCAAACTTTAAACCCCCCTAAAAATGCTTAAAAATACGAATATCAAAAAATCCTTTCTTAGCGAGCGCCTACGTTATATAGGGAGTGTCCATGCAAAATTTCAAAATTTTCTGCCGAGCGGTTTGGGCTGGGCGTTGATAGATGAGTGAGTGAGTGAGTGAGTGAGTGAGTGAGTGAGTGAGTGAGTGAGTGGTATTTGACAAATATATAGTAGATATATATATATATATATATATATATATATATATATATATATATATATATATATACAATTCGTATAAAAAAATATTGAACAAATTCGTCACACAGGATAACTGAGCACATTCCTCAAAATTCGGATATTGTAGACTGCATTCCTGAATAATTTCTTTAACTTTCTTCATAGTAGGCCTGGATCAGGCGAGGGCAATTATTCTATCCTCTATTCTGGAAGGGACTGGATGGTTCATGGAATTCCTACTTGACCTGTGAAATCCCTAATGAGTAATTTCGGCGATTCAATGAAAGCTTAAAGCAAAGAGCTCTTGATAAGGTTCGAGAATAACCTCAAGAAGGCATTCCTGTCTATTGTAAAATGTGAGTTATGGATCTTCAATGAATGGCGCTGAGAATGCCGTTTTACAATACACTCATAATTTTTTATACTGGAAGATGCTTTTTAAAAAAAATCAAAGGAGGTATTTTTGCATAAGGCGATGTTACTAGACTGCATTCCTGAAATTCGGATATTGTAGACTGCATTCCTGAAATTCGGATATTGTAGACTGCATTCCTGAAATTCGGATATTGTAGACTGCATTCCTGAAATTCGGATATTGTAGACTGCATTCCTGAAATTCGGATATTGTAGACTGCATTCCTGAAATTCGGATATTGTAAACTGCATCCCTGAAAGTCGAATATTGCAGACTGCATTCCTGAAATTCGGATATTGTAGACTGCATTCCTGAAATTCGGATATTGTAGACTGCATTCCTGAAATTCGGATATTGTAGACTGCATTCCTGAAATTCGGATATTGTAGACTGCATTCCTGAAATTCGGATATTGTAGACTGCATTCCTGAAATTCGGATATTGTAAACTGCATCCCTGAAAGTCGAATATTGCAGAGTGCATTCCTGAAATTCGGATATTGTAGACTGCATTCCTGAAATTCGGATATTGTAAACTGCATCCCTGAAAGTCGAATATTGCAGAGTGCATTCCTGAAATTCGGATATTGTAGACTGCATTCCTGAAATTCGGATATTGTAGACTGCATTCCTGAATAATTTCTTTAACTTTCTTCTAGAGTTTCGCACACACTACTTAATATATATATTCATTTTTACGGGGGTAATTTTCGTAACCTATTTGGTAGGTTCGATGAAAATTCGAAGAAATTATTCATAAATTCGGTCATGAGTGCAACCTCAATAGCTACCTTTCGTTCGGAATGTGCTACAAAAACTTGTCCACTAGAAACTGGGGTTTACCCAAGAACAAAATTAAATATAAATTACTAATCGAATTATCTGTTCATCACAAAATGAATATATCAAAACTATTTTTGTTAGTTTTGTCTTTATGCAGGTTAGTTTAGGACATTCTTGAGAAATGCGGTGTAAACTGATCTTTCATTTGAGGAACATTCTTTGTTATGCAGCTTTTGTGAGGACTATTTTGGCATATTTCTAAGGGATATTTTTTTTTTTTTTATTCATTTACGCCAACGGCCACATTGAATGCACCGGTTCCCGTAAATCACCGAAGTTAAGCAACGTCAGGCGTGGTCAGTACCTGAATGGGTGGCCGACCACGTGCTGTTGGCATTGTAGTAAAGGGCGGCAACCTGTAGACAGCCCGGTGTTAATAGCCCTAATGTTGATACGCCGTTAAACACACACACAAAAAAAAATTATCCATTAATGAGCACCCGCAACGAAGGTGATTTTTTCACCTCTGAGGAGAATAATTTGTCCTTAGAAGATACACTATATCCGCGAGGCATATTTCCAGGTTGCCGGTGGAGGTTTTCAGTAAATCCGAGCAAGGAAATGTAAAAAGCGTCTCAAGATTAAAGAAGTGCCTACTGTTTGAAAAAGATCGCGGTATTTCTGTCTTGAAAGAACTCTCAAAAACAGGCAGAACTCATCGTACCGGTGCCTTTTGATGTAAACCTTTGCACTCGGGTCTTTGAAGATGCTTTACCTTTTATGGAAGTTTTTTTTGGGGGGGAAATCATGGACCTCCAAGATCGTGTATTTACTGACTGCCAAAACATAGGTATTAACAATTCATATTTTTAATATTTTTGCTTATAAAATAGAATTTTTTTTTTTTTAATATATGTAGGCTTTAAAATGTCCACAAGGGCCTAACCCCGCCCTCGGATGGCTGCTGCAGTTTGTGAAGACTTCAACTCCAGCACGTTCCATTTGATAAAAATGAAATTCCGGTCTCGAAACAGGTTGAAATATCCCAATGACCAATCTTTAGAACATACCTCATTTCCCTTTAAGTTTCATTTTAATATATATATATATATATATATATATATATATATATATATATATATATAAATATATGCCGAAGTCCAATCCTTAGATTGGTACATTATTAAAATGCTATAAATTAAAAAGGTTTTTATTACAATACATAAGTGACCGCTTCTAACTAAATTCTTTAATACGGTGTTTTCTCTAATCCGACTGTACCCCGGTCCCGACGAATCCGGAATAGGGAGAGTCTACTGTATGTATGTATATACGTATATATATATATATATATATATATCGTATTATCTGCCGGACATGATGGTAATAGAATTAAAAAAAAAACAAAAAAAAAAAAACAATACAACGCGCTAAAATTGACTATTATTATTATTTATTGGTGTTCTGCTTTATGGCGATGTACAGGGTGTCCCAAAAATAATGGTCATCCGTTTGCCAGATGTTTCTCCAATGTGAGATCGGAAAAATAACCCCCATATTAACCCCCGCAAAATTGACCTTGAAATGTTATTCAAAGTCAAATTTTTTTTATTGCATATTTCGAATCTACGAGTCATGAGGATGAAAAAAGTCAACGGCACCATAGGTCAGAAATGACTCCTTATGGTCAAAATGACCATTAACAGCGTATACGTAGGTCATTCCATTCCAATAGACAAATGGTGGCTGATTTAGATTTTTTTTTTTTTTTTTTTTTTTTTACATGTTCTATTAGCATTGCCTTACACAAAAGAACCTCGTTTGAATTTATTTAAAAGCACCTTCTAGTATAAAAAAATACAAGTATATTGAAAAACGAGCCTCTCAGCGGCATTAATAAGAGGACTATAAGTCATATTTTACAATTGACAGAAATGCTTCCATGAGGTTATCCTCAAAGCTTATCAAGAGCTCTTTGTCATAAGCTTTCAATCAATCGCTGAAATTACTTATTAAGGATTTCACAGGTCATGTATGAATTTCATGAACCAGCGAGTCCTTCCCAGACTAGAGGATAGAATACTTGCCCTCGCCCGTCGGCAGATAAAAAGGTTTCTACCTAAAAAAAAACAAAATAAAAACTTTAAAGTTGTAAGATTATCATTCCAGCGCCCGTAGCAATTGGGCCTGTTCTGCAGCTTCAATATTTCGGACTTAATTCTTGAGGCAAGCTACTAACCTTGCTTTCAAATTCCTCCTCACTCCACTTAGGACCTGCCGAGAATTTCTCATAATTCTTTCAAATGCCCATGTTATTCTCGTCCATTTCGCCTGCTGTGGACGATGACACTGGATAACGAACTTTCGTCAGCCCACAATACCCGCTGGAGGAAGTGTGGAGGACGTTCCAACTTGTCCAGAACCCCCCCCCCCCCAGCAAAACAATGATCTCTGCTCCTGATCCCCGGGCCTCAACTCCTGAACTTGCTGTAATCTGAAGAGAGACGTTCTTCCCGAAGGATCCGGCGGACCGTCATCCTCGAGACTCCCGTAGCTTGGGCCTATCTTCTCAGCACCATAGGAGGCCTGGATCGGGCGAGGGCAAATATTCTATCCTCTATTCTGGAAGGGACTGGATGGTTCATGAAATTCCTACTTGACCTGTGAAATCCCTAATGAGTAATTTCGGCGATTCAATGAAAGTGTAAAGCAAAGAGCTCTTGATAAGGTTCGAGAATAACCTCAAGAAGGCATTCCTGTCCATTGTAAAATGTGAGTTATGGTTATTCAATGAATGGCGCTGAGAGGGCCGTTTTACAATACACTCATAATTTTTTATACTGGAAGATGCTTTTTAAAAAATTCAAAGGAGGTATTTTTGCATAAGGTGATTTTACTAGAAACTTTATAAAAAAGAAATGAGAAAAATCGGCCACCATTTGTCCATTGGAATGGAATGGCCCACGTATACACTGTTAATGGTCATTTTGACCCTAAGGAGTCATTTCTGACCTATGGTGCCGTTGACTTTTTTCATTATCATGACTCGTAGATTCGAAATATGCAATAAAAAAATTTGACCTTGAATAACATTTCAAGGTCAATTTTGCGGGGGTCAATATGGGGGTTATTTTTTCCGATCCCGCATTGGAGAATCATCTGGCAAACGGATGACCATTATTTTTGGGACACCCTGTACACCTTACATAAAATTGACTATTACTTCCGCGTAACCGCGTGACCTCTCTCATCTATTTTAGGCCATTCAGACAAGGTTCTTCGTTTAAACGTTACCGAAAATATGTCTTAAGTCGGAAATCCTCATAAGTTGCAAGTTCTCCCCTTTTCTAGCCAGGATAGGGCCGATACCTTTTCTTTTTTCTAAAGAAAAGTCAACACTCCTAGTGGGAATCGAACCTTCGACCCTTTGGCACAGAGTGTTAAGTGCTCACGGCCACCGGGCCTCCGTTGCAAGTTATTGTTATTATTATTGGTTTTATGCATCGCATTACAGATCATTACTGTTTTATTGCTCTCCTGAAAAGTTAGGAAAATTGACCTACGCGGTTGTGAAATTTGAGTGACGATATATATATATATATATATATATATATATATATATATATATATATACATATATATATATATATGTTGTTTTTCAAGTTACTTCGCTGGGAATTAAATGTGTTGTTCATTCGGCATCTGTCTCCAGCGGTCTTGCTCCTCCTAACATCGCAATATTTCGCCGGATTCCTCTCCGGCTTCTTCGGGCCTTCACTCATCCTTGCTGGTCGGTAAGGGAATGAGTCCGTCCTTGGTCTGGGCTCCCTTTATACGCCTTGGTCGGAGATTGTGCGAGCCAATAAGCTTGGGGGTATACGCCTTGGTCGGAGATTGTGCGAGCCAATAAGCTTGGGGGGACACCCCCAAGCTTATTGGCTCGCACAATCTCCGACCAAGGCGTATAAAGGGAGCCCAGACCAAGGACGGACTCATTCCCTTACCGACCAGCAAGGATGAGTGAAGGCCCGAAGAAGCCGGAGAGGAATCCGGCGATATATTGCGATGTTAGGAGGAGCAAGACCGCTGGAGACAGATGCCGAATGAACAACACATATATATATATATATATAGGTTCTATAAACACATATATATATATATATATATATATACACATATATATATATATATATATATAGGTTATATAAAATATATAAAAATAAAATGAATCTATGCAAATTATATTACAAGGTTGGAGCATGTAATGTAATTTGAGTTTTAATTCGGTTGTTCTAAAAGTATTATAATTCCAAAGTAGTGAAGGAGGTCTTGAATACTGATGTAACTAGAGAGAACATAAAAACTAACGGCGAACTAGATAAGAGCATGTAGCATTGCAAATTCCGAGCATGGAGGTCGGCCATCATTCTAGGGTTACGGCTCTAAAAAAAAACAAAAAAACAAAAAAAAAACTGAAATCTTCAATTTATTGAACCAGCGCCATTTTACACCAAAAAAGTCACCTTAGCTCGTTTCCATTGTTTAGCGCGGTTCCTCCCTCCCTCCATAGCACAGTGTAACGAAGTAGTGGAGATTATGGACGAAAATCATTAACCTCTAGTTATTTTCAAATAAGCATTTTTATTAACTGAAATCAACTCTAAACAATGTAACAGTAGTATAATAATGCATACTATACGGCTATAATAATATTAATTGTAATATTATAAATAACAATATTATAAAATATATTATAACTGTATGTAGTAATAGTATAGTAGTAAACTATACTTATATTGCCATAGAATAATAATATTTTACCATTTTCTATGATAAAAATTAATAACAAGTCCTTCTAAGTTGATATATTGTTTCAACCAGTATTTATATAATTGCCGTTCGGAAGTAGGAAGCGTTGATCGTCGGGGTTTCGGTCAGTGTTCTTATTCAATAAAACACATTTTATTTGCTAAAATGTATATTTATTGCCGCCAACGTTTCGGCTTGCTATACAAGCCATCTTCAGGGCTGTAAAAACATATATGGTATAACAATGGTAAGGACAAAAAAAAAAAAAAAAAAAAAAAAAAAAGGCTAGAAACATTAACATAAATATGAGTACCTATATGATTGAAAATATAAATATAAATATATATATATATATATATTTATATATATATATATATATATATATATATATATAGTATAATAATAGCAATATAAATAAATATACATGTATATGGTATCCAAGCGAATACAGTACAAGTGTCATAGTAACATACCTATTGAGAAGATTGAGAACTGTCCCGTTTCAAGAAGAGAACATTTCTGAAGACTGGAAGGATGGGTCAGGGCTAGACAGTAGAGGATGGGGGGGAGGGGGTGGAGAGAAGTGGAGCTGGGAGTAAGGACGGAGGGTAAAGACCGCGGTAAAGATAAAGGACTTGCCGATGGATATTGCAGGTACAGGGAAGGATTGGGCTAGGGCTAGACAGGAGAGGATGGGGGTGAGGGGGTGGGGGAAGTCGACCTGGGAGTAAGGACAGAGGGACGGCGGTAAAGATAAAGGACTTGCCGATTGGTATTGCAGGTACAAGGAAGGATCAGACGGTGTGTGGGAATAGGGCAACGAACCAGGTGGGATTACCTAACGGGAGGTTTTGAGGATATGGAAAATGTTGGAATAGGTTGAGGAGATGACTTCTTTGTCAATTTTGTCATTGACGGGATTGTTTTCTAGATGGATATATATGGATTCAGAAAGGAGACGCCTCTGTCTTCAACTAGAGAGACTCCTGTCTAGCCCTGGCCCAATCCTTCCCTGTAGCAGCAATATCCATTGGCAAGTTCTTTATCTTTACCGCGGTCTTTACCCTCCGTCCTTACTCCCAGCTCCACTTCTCTCCACCCCCTCCCCCCATCCTCTACTGTCTAGCCCTGACCCATCCTTCCAGTCTTCAGAAATGTTCTCTTCTTGAAACGGGACAGTTCTCAATCTTCTCAATAGGTATGGTTACTATGACACTTGTACTGTATTCGCTTGGATACCATATACATGTATATTTATTTATATTGCTATTATTATACTATATATATATATATATATATATATATATATATATATATATATTTATGTTTATATTTTCAATCATATAGGTACTCATATTTATGTTAATGTTTCTAGCCTTTTTTTTTTTTTTTTTTTGTCCTTACCATTGTTATACCATATATGTTTTTACAGCCCTGAATATGGCTTGTATAGCAAGCCGAAACGTTGGCGGCAATAAATATACATTTTAGCAAATAAAATGTGTTTTATTGAATAAGAACACTGACCGAAACCCCGACGATCAACGCTTCCAGTATTTATATAAGAGTTTTTTCTCTGCGGTGAACACGTACCCACATTTTTTTACATATAATATAGGAATAAACTGGCAGTTTTTTTAGTATTGCTTAATATTTCTTTAGGAGCATCCTGCAGATCAAATTGAATCATTTGCCAAAGTATTAATACCGTCTTCTTGGATTTATCCACATTTTTTTTTTTTTTCAAATTTGGAAGAAAAGATTATGATGGATTTAAAAAAAAAAATCTTTGGAATCGGCAAATTTCGGCAAACTAAATTGCCCTCAGAACACTATACTTGAGGTAAACTTTAACCTCTAATAAACTTGAGCTGTGTTCAGATGAAGTTTTTTTGCTATGGTCTGTCAAAGTTTTGTACTAAAAAAAAATTTCAAAGATCAATGAAGAATAATTCAGGATAAATAATAAGGGAGTAATTACCCATAATCAATTATGTCAGATGAAAAAGGAATAGTTTTGACGTAATTTCCTTCGGATGACTTAATAAAAACACTGTCTTCAACTAGAGACGCTCAAACTAATTGTTGGTATAAAGCAGGTTTTAAAGACTTTGCCTAGTTAATAATACTGATAATGTGTTTGTTGATCAAAATAAAACTAATATTTATTAGTTTTATACGATTTTAATTCATTGAATAGTGTCTAAACTTAGCTAGAGGATTAAAAATTAAATATAAGAAAACAAAAATTTAGGTTTTTGTCCATTGGACGTTACACTAGACGCATCGGGAGGAAGCCCGCTTTAGAGGTTACACTAGACGCATAGGGAGGAAGCCCGCTTTAGAGGTTCACCTCATGACGCAATCAGGAAAAACCAATGTATAAAAAACATAACAGTGGTTCAAATTTTTATATGTATACTAGCTGTTACCCAGTGTGCCATGCTACACCAACTTTCTGTCTATGACTCTCCCCGCATCAAGATCTACCTGAATACTAGCTGTTACCCAGTGTGCCATGCTACACCAACTTTCTGTCTATGACTCTCCCCGCATCAAGATCTACCTGTATACTAGCTGTTACCCAGTGTGCCATGCTACACCTACTTTCTGTCTATGACTCTCCCCGCATCAAGATCTACCTGAATACTAGCTGTTACCCAGTGTGCCATGCTACACCAACTTTCTGTCTATGACTCTCCCCGCATCAAGATCTACCTGTATACTCGCTGTTACCCAGTGTGCCATGCTACACCAACTTTCTGTCTATGACTTTCCCCGCATCAAGATCTACCTGTATACTAGCTGTTAGCCAGTGTGCCACGCTACACCTACTTTCTGTCTATGACTCTCCCCGTATCAAGATCTACCTGTATACTAGCTGTTACCCAGTGTGCTATGCTACACCTACTTTCGGTCTATGACTCTCCCCGTATCAAGATCTACCTGTATACTAGCTGTTACCCAGTGTGCCATGCTACACCAACTTTCTGTCTATGACTCTCCCCGCATCAAGATCTACCTGTATACTAGCTGTTACCCAGTGTGCCATGCTACACCAACTTTCTGTCTATGACTCTCCCCGCATCAAGATCTACCTGAATACTAGCTGTTACCCAGTGTGCCATGCTACACCAACTTTCTGTCTATGACTCTCCCCGCATCAAGATCTACCTGTATACTAGCTGTTACCCAGTGTGCCATGCTACACCTACTTTCTGTCTATGACTCTCCCCGCATCAAGATCTACCTGAATACTAGCTGTTACCCAGTGTGCCATGGTACACCAACTTTCTGTCTATGACTCTCCCCGCATCAAGATCTACCTGTATACTCGCTGTTACCCAGTGTGCCATGCTACACCAACTTTCTGTCTATGACTCTCCCCGTATCAAGATCTACCTGTATACTAGCTGTTACCCAGTGTGCTATGCTACACCTACTTTCGGTCTATGACTCTCCCCGTATCAAGATCTACCTGTATACTAGCTGTTACCCAGTGTGCCATGCTACACCAACTTTCTGTCTATGACTCTCCCCGCATCAAGATCTACCTGTATACTAGCTGTTACCCAGTGTGCCATGCTACACCAACTTTCTGTCTATGACTCTCCCCGCATCAAGATCTACCTGCATACTAGCTGTTACCCAGTGTGCCATGCTACACCAACTTTCTGTCTATGACTCTCCCCGCATCAAGATCTACCTGTATACTAGCTGTTACCCAGTGTGCCATGCTACACCTACTTTCTGTCTATGACTCTCCCCGCATCAAGATCTACCTGAATACTAGCTGTTACCCAGTGTGCCATGGTACACCAACTTTCTGTCTATGACTCTCCCCGCATCAAGATCTACCTGTATACTCGCTGTTACCCAGTGTGCCATGCTACACCAACTTTCTGTCTATGACTCTCCCCGTATCAAGATCTACCTGTATACTAGCTGTTACCCAGTGTGCTATGCTACACCTACTTTCGGTCTATGACTCTCCCCGTATCAAGATCTACCTGTATACTAGCTGTTACCCAGTGTGCCATGCTACACCAACTTTCTGTCTATGACTCTCCCCGCATCAAGATCTACCTGTATACTAGCTGTTACCCAGTGTGCCATGCTACACCAACTTTCTGTCTATGACTCTCCCCGCATCAAGATCTACCTGCATACTAGCTGTTACCCAGTGTGCCATGCTACACCAACTTTCTGTCTATGACTCTCCCCGCATCAAGATCTACCTGCATACTAGCTGGTACCCAGTGTGCCATGCTACAACTACTTTCTGTCTATGACTCTCCCCGCATCAAGATCTACCTGTATACTAGCTGTTACCCAGTGTGCCATGCTACACCTACTTTCTGTCTATGACTCTCCCCGCATCAAGATCTACCTGTATACTAGCTGTTACCCAGTGTGCCATGCTACACCAACTTTCTGTCTCTGACTATCCCCGCATCAAGATCTACCTGTATACTAGCTGTTACCCAGTGTGCCATGCTACACCAACTTTCTGTCTATGACTCTACCCGCATCAAGATCTACCTGTATACTAGCTGTTACCCAGTGTGCCATGCCACACCAACTTTATATTATATAGTTGTAAGGAACAAACATACAGCTGGTCGATTTTTTTCACCTTGCCTATGACACTCCCCGTATCAATCCCTACCTGTGTGCCAAGTTTGGTCAACATCGGTCAAACGCTGTGGATTTCTATAAGGAAAAAACAGACGGACAGAAAGCTGACAGATGATTTTGACCTAGCCTATGACACTCCCCGTATCAATCCCTACCTGCGTGCCAAGTTTGGTCAAAATCGCTAAAAAACTGAGGATTTATATGAGGAACAAATTGAATGGCTTTTTCTTTTTCGTTCCACAATATAGTATCCCTATACTTTGGGAGTTCATTTAGTAATATACATTTTTTTTACAATTTTTTTAAGTATAATAATAATATTAAAATAGAGAAAAATGATAGCGTAATGATAACAACTATAATAATAATACAAATTAAAAGAGTAACAATAATATTGAAAAAGAAACAAATTATAATATCAAAATTATAAATTAATTGAAAGAAATACAAAAAAAAAAAAAGAATGAATATAAATGAATCAAATAAAATAAAATAACTGATTAATGAAAAGAAGATGTCCGTTCTTGCAATGGCTTATTCTTGAGATTGTTAAAACAAAATTCAATCAGGATTGTGGTCATGAGAAACTGTTCAATTATTTACAGCAGCATTATTTTTCAAAAACAAATACACTACTTTTCTCATTTGTTCCGATACTAAACATAAAGGTATGAATTCTGTATACGCACTTTTGATAAGATTATATGATATAATAATAAAAAATAATGATTTGTCAAAATGAAATTATTTACAGTGATAATCCATCGTCTCAGTAAAAATAAATATATGTCAAGATTGCTTTACATACATTCAGAAAAATTTCACAAAAAGTTTTAGCGGAAATATTTTACTACAGCTCATGACAAACGTGTAGTCGATAGGGTGGGAGAAAGAGTAAAATCCTTGGTCTCTAATGGAAGTTATGAGCAAATCTGAAACTAAAAATGCAAAAAACTCAGTAGAGTTTGTTAATGTTGCATCTAGTTTAATGACAAACACTACAATTCTCCGCATGAGGCAAGTAGATATTGAACCTGCTATAAGTTCGGACAGTCCGTGGGTTACTGTTAAAGACATAGTTTTTATTAAGCAACTGCATGTGTAAAAATGCAATTCCCAAATCAAAAATTCAACTATGGAAAACAAACTGAAACCAGCAAGTTAACAGATTAAAAACTTAATATTTCAAATTTTAATGTTAGTTACTGGTGTGCAGTTACATGTGATAAAAATTAAGTTGTATTTCATTTTATATTGCCCAGCAAACCTTCACTGAAGTAATGAATGTTTTGTACATGTAGGTAGTTTTCATTCTGAATAGCTTTGGGTTATTTTTTATAGTTTTTAAAATTAAATCCCTGTACTATAAAAAATAATATATTGTTAGCTATAATTTTAATTGAACAATTTTTTGTATTTAACGGGGGGGGGGGGAATAGAGTGAAGGAAACCATACATTTTATTTTTTCATGTGATAGTGTATACCTTTTAGAATAATAATAAAAAAATATTTTAGTGATTTTCTGTTTATCGTTTGATGATATTCCACTCAGTGTGGAACGCCATATTTAATTTTCATAAAATGCATTTTAACCCTTCAGGATTTTTTCAGACCATTTGTAATTACTTTATGCTTATATTATTTTTTTTTTCTGGCCTCCATATTTATTGAAGTATTGTCATAGAAAATGTCATCAACATTGGTCGATAGGTATGATTTATATTCTAGAACTAAGTGCACTTCCTTTGTCCAATCGATGATAACTGCAAAATTTGAAATACTTTAGCAGGGCATGCAATTAAACTATTTGAGCTTGAGAAAAACTATTTTATATTCTTACTTATATCCATGAAAAGAATGAACATGCCAAGTTTCATTAAAATCTGAGATCATGGGTGTCAGATCCTATTTTTTGGATTGATTTGACATGGAATGACCCAAATGTTTAAATATCATGTCACACATAGATGATTGTAGGTGGTACGTTAAAGAATTAAAAGTATTTAAATTATTAACGTTCTGTACAGATCCATGGGTTAATGTTGAAGGCATAGTTTATGTTAAGCAAATGCATGAGATAAAATGCAATTCACAAATACAAAAAAATTAACTATGGAAAACAAACGGGAAACTCTAAATCAACAGATCAAATACTAAATATTTCAAATTAATTACTAATATATGATAATAATCCAAAATCTGAGAATATAAGGTTATAATTTAGATAAACACAACTTTTTTCTACGTTACATATAGATGATTTTAGGTCGTACGGTAAAGGACTAAAAGTATTTAAATTATTAAAGTTCTGTACAAATCCATGGGTTAATGTTGAAGACATAGTTTATGTTAAGCAAATTAATCCAAAATCTGAGAATATAAGGCTATAATTTAGATAAACACATCCTAATGGCTTCTAGAAGCCCAGTGTTGTCCTACATACATCTTCATCAGAAATTAATAAAATTGATCTTATATGATAATATTTTTTTCCAAATTCTGAGAAAATAGGGCTATAATTTAGGCAAACATATAAAGGTTTAAACTGAAAAGTTTTGTTTCCAAAAGAAAATTTGTTCACAATAAAAGAAGAATGTTTTGTTGGCTTACTAATCTTCACTTAGGCAACACTGGAAAGAAAATGGCTATTTCTGACAATTCACTCTTCTATATTTGACAGTTTCGAACTCGTTACTCCCGAACTGTGAAGCCTAGAAGATTTTGACCTAGCCTAGGAGATTTCCCGTATCAAGAAGTACATGTTTGCCAAGTTTGGTCCAAATTGGTCAAACTGTGTGGATTTGTATAAAGAACAAACAGACAGACAAACTTACAGGTGATTTTTATATATATAGATATGCTGCTGTTTTTTGGATGCTTGTTGTTTCGGAAGATGAATCAACCCCTGATGGACCGTCAACATCTTTCGTTATCTTGTACAAACATGTGAAATGTTTATTTTGTAACGGAAAAAATTTAGGAAGACGAAAACGCAATGTTCTGTGTGTATAGAAAGGCCATGCACACCGATCACCAAAATGTGTTGAATGTTAACGAGTCTCAATTGGACAGAACATTGTATTTCTCTAAAGTTCCTATTTTTTATGGCTTTTGATCATTCTAGTTTATTGTTCGTAAAAAATATTTTCAGATTAGTAACATTTTCACATAATTATTTGATTTATGAACCAGTGTTGGGCAAAAATTATTCAGAATGATGAATAAAGATTAATGATGAAATCTAGGCGCACGGTAGTGCGCCAGGCCAAGTTCCGGCCTAAGCATACTGTGTGTATATTACAGGCGGCCTTAGAGCCGATTTTCACCCTCTCATAACTTTCAACCAGGTAAAGATAAAGTTATGAAATTTTACACAGGTATTATTCATTTAATTTCATAATTCTATATCGAATATTTTCTGAGATAATATCTCAGAAACTATTCGAGTTCTGAGATAATATCTCAGAAACTATTCGAGTTCTGAGATAATATCTCAGAAACTATTCGAGTTCTGAGATAATATCTCAGAAACTATTCGAGTTCTGAGATAATATCTCAGAAACTATTCGAGTTCTGAGATAATATCTCAGAAACTATTCGAGTTCTGAGATAATATCTCAGAAACTATTCGAGTTCTGAGATAATATCTCAGAAACTATTCGATCGCATATATTATATGCGATCGAAAATCGGGATTTATAGGACTCACTGACTCATCAAAATTATTGGGCACTTCCCATGATGGTTGAGACTTGAAATTTTACAAGATGATAGAAGTGAAGGTGTTATTAAAGGAAAAAATCGAAAAATCCTGAAAAGTTGTGTTTCCGGGGCGGGGGCGTTTCTGGGACGGGGGCGTGCCAGTTTTGTACTTCCTTCGGAAACCCATCATTCCGCCGAAACCCATGGTGTGGGGTATCAAATGAATCGTCTCGGTATAAAGAACCTATATTTGATGTTTTAAGAAACAATTAGGCGCATATAGGCTCGGTCAAAATCTTATACCAGCTGTCTGTCTGTATGTTTGATCCTTATACAAATCCGTTTGACCGATTTTGACCAAACATGGTACACAGGTAGGTCTTTATCCGGGTAGTGTCATAGGCTAGGTCAAAATCGTCTATCAGCTGTCTGTCTGCATGTTTGTTCCTTACACAAATTCACACCGTTTGGCCTATTTTGACCAAACTTGGCACGCAGGTAGGTCTTGATACGGGAGTGTCATATTACCTATGACTTTTTGTACTTTTTGTTCCAACGGAAAGCCATCATTCCTTCTGAAACCCATCATGTGGGGTATCAAATGAATCGTCATGGTAAGGAGAACCTATATTTGATGTTTTAAGAAACATTTCGATCCATCTTAAGAACAACACGTGTGTCTTCTTTCTTAAATGTTGTAAATAAAGTCGTAAGGGTTAACTGCATAATATACTTGAAAGCAGATACTAAAATTTCAAAGTCATCTAAATTACAAAGTTTAGTATCACAAACTCAAAATGTATCGTCTTTGTTCTTTTCTTTTAGCGCGGTTCCTCCCTATCTCCATAGGGAGAACCCGCTTATGAGGTTGACCTCACGACGCAATCCGGAAGTGCCGACTAGAAACTTTCTCGTTTCAGACCCTATAGATCACGAAAATATTGGTGGTTCAAATTTATATATATATATATATATATATATATATATATATATATATATATATATATATATTTATATACATATATATATATATATACATATATATGTTTGTCTGTTAATAAATATATAGGGGAAACTGTTGTACCTTGATCACAGTGTACCTGGGATCATTCTTTAGTTTCTTGACAGGTACTGCTACCTACATGGTGGAACTGTACATAGACAATGTTTACTTAGTAGAGACCAAGCAATGAGTGAGAATATTTGTCCATGTGCTACTGTTTTCGTGTAAAATAGAAATACTGTTTTTATACTCAAAAAGTAACAACTTTTGGTTTTACTGTTTATTTTTTTACAAGTTGACAATTGTGTTCTGGGTTTTAAATCAAATTCTACTAAATAACTGCTTATTGGTGAGTAATTTGTTATGCTATGTTTCAGTTTTAAACTTAACCTAGAATGTTGAGAAGGCCAAATGTACCACCATCGTGTACCTTGGATCAAAACAACATCCTGTACCACTGATCAATGATCATAGGTACATTATGTTACGATTATTTTTTTTTTTTTTTTGTTATTTATCAGTATGCCACGAAGTAAAAGTTGGAAAAAACGAAATCCTATAGACCCTGAATCAATGAAAAAAGCGGCTGAAGCTGATACTGGACCCCCAGAGAGGAGGATATCTGTAAGAAAAGCTTGCAGAGTTTTCAATGTAAAATTTGCTACACTTCTATAGCATCTGAATGCTTTCAAAATATCTGGAGCAACAAACTTCGAATATAAAGCTAGATATGATGTCAAGAAGAGGTTTACGGATGAAGGAGAACTAAAATTAGTTGATTATATTAAAACTATAGCAAAAATGAATTATGGTCTATCAAGCAGGTTCGCGAATTAGCCTACAAATTTGCTGTGGACAACAAAAAAATGTTTCTCTATATATGGAACGAAAGTCAAATTGACGGAGAAGACTGGATGAGGTTATTTTTGAAACGGTATTCCTTGGAAGGTGGTCTAGCCATCAGAAAACCTGAAAAGCGAGCATGTCACGTGCAATTAGTTTTAGTAAATCAAATGTAGGTAGATTTTTTGATAATTTGGAAGATGTCCACAAGCGCCTTGGACCATTCCCTCTGTAAACGATTTGGAACCAAGATGAGACCGGCGTGACCACGGTGGAAAATCCTCCAAGAAAGAATCTGAAGAAATATTTCATGTTGTAGCAGAAGATATTGTGGTAAACCAGCCAACCCCAATAGAATTAAGTGGATCGGCAAGAACTGATGGGCAGTTGTGGATCCAAGTAGACTTTTCTCGCTATAACGTTAACTAATTTTGAGTCTTTTACATACATAATTTTTCTAATTACTAGTTTTATGATTCATATTGTAACTAATTTGCACATGTTTGTAAATAAAAATTAGGCTAAACTTTAATAAAATCTTAATTATGTGTCTAATGAAACAATAAAATAATTTATAATAAATTCCTGATCTCTTAGAAGACTTAACTAGTGTGTTTATCGTACAAAATACCAAACCCAATAAATAAATAAATAAATAAACAATAAAATAGAAATTTCTATATAAAATGTTGTTATTAACACATATTATCTTCCTTATAGGTACTTGACGTTGACGATCCAAGGTACACTAGGGCGTGATCAATGGTACATTATGGTCTTGTACCATTCATCACGTTTAAATAAAAGATAAATATATTTTTTTCTTTACAACCGTTTAATATTCAAATTCTCAAAAAATACATATTGTGTAGGAATAATTGTGTCATCAGGAGGGAGTTTTTCTGTTGGAATATTTTGGAAAATGGCTTTTAAAAAAATATGAAAGTAAATTTTGATCCAAGGTACAACAGTCTCTCCTACACATATATATATATATATATATATATATATATATATATATATATATTTCTATATTATACATACATAGATATATTCTGTATTAATGATAGATTTAATATGATGTTGGGAGCCGGAAATATGTATATATATATATATATATGTGTTTTTGAGTAGGATTAATCAGTAGACCAACTGGACATAAATAATAACGAATGATGAATAACGAATAATTCATAATGTACCTTGTGAATAAGATAATTCAGTGAATTATTCATCATTCACTAAAAATTTATTTGAATAATCATTCGAATAATACTTTATTCGAATAATGCCCAACACTGGTTTGAACAATATTGAGTTTTAGAATTTTCTAGCAATTCTGTGAATTTTAATTAATATTCGGCAGATTTATTACTGTTTGAATTTATTTCTTGATGTTCCTGCTCTATGCGTTTCTTTTGCATAAAAAAAGCAAAAGAAAAAATTGAAATTTATTTATTTTATATATTTTCAAAGTATTGGGTAAAATTTACCCCACGGTGTCATTAATCTAGAAGTCAATGGCAGTGTCAATCCAAGGTTTAGACTTTAAAAACAATATTTTTTTATAGCGCGGTTACTCCCTACCTCCATAGGGAGAAATCCCGCTCACCGGGTTGACCTCATGACACAATCCGGAACTGCCGACAAGAAACTTTCACATTTCAGAACCTATATATATATATATATATATATATATATATATATATATATATATATATATATATATATATATATATAAACACACACATTTATATATAAGGATTAGAATAAAATATTTTATTAACAGACAGGTTTGGGATCTTAGTATATTTTCCTTAATGTCTTCAAAACAGTTAAGAAATCGTGGTATGTACAATACAACCATTCAAAAGCTTACTAAATTCTCTACAAAAAAGATCCTGAAGCAAATTTCGATGGGGCGATGTCAGTTGAAGAAATAAGTGCTTGAAAAAACGAAAGTGTTAGTTTTGCTCTTTTAAACGGCCCCTTTATTTCGTATCACCGCAAAGGCTAACTATCTCCATCTCATTATAGAAATATAAAATATGTACTGTATATTAAAGAGAAACTTAACCCGTAAATAAACAGGAATTCAGTTTAAGCTAGGGAATTTGAAAATTCCGAAATAGCTGAGAGAAATAGAGCGATATATGTCCTGGATATAAGTGGAGGTAGGCAGGTGGGGTAAAGTTCGTGATAAATTGGCAGAACTAATAAAACTACAATCTCATAGGCAGTTCTCAACTCTAAGGGCTCTGTTAGTTCTAGTGCTCTTGGGGCAAACATTCGACGGAGGGTCTTGGCGGTTATATGTAGGCCCCTAGTGTGCTTCTATTTGTTATTTGTAATTTTAAATGTGGAGGCCCGGTGGCCGTGAGCGTTAAGGCGTGAGCACTTAACACTCCGTGCCGAAGGGTCGTGGGTTCGAATCCCACTATGGGGTGGAGGCTTTTTTTTCGAACAAGGAAAAGGCATCAGGTCTAGAAAACAGTTCTCCTTTCCCTCATGTACTACTTCATTACTGGCTTAAAAGTAGTACATAAGGAAAAGGAGTACTATTTTGTTGACCTGAGCCATATATATTTAAAAAAATATATACGTAATTAATGGTCAGAAATACGTAAAATAATATGTATATATATATATATATATATATATATATATATATATATATTATTTTACGTATTTCTGACCATTAATTTATATATATATATATATATATATATATATATATATATATATTATTCTTAAAGCAATCAATCCCTGAACTCTTTGCAATTTGCTTAAGTTGTACTTCTTTTGCAGTCCTCTATGCCAAATATGTAGTCCGTAAGTAAGTGATGGTACGATTGCTCCTGTGTAAATGATGTGTAATGCTGAAGATTGCAGTCCCCATGTGTTACGAGCTGTGAGTCCTAAGTAGTTGATTAGTTTAATAAGTTTGTTTTGTAAATTTTCTATGTGTTTATTCCAAGTTAGTTTGTTGTCTATTAATATTCCTAGGTATTTTGTTACATTTGTGTTTGTCAGTTCGTTTCCTTGTAATGTAACGTGGATGGTCGGTTCTAATCTGCTTCGTGTAATTATCATGTAAGTTGATTTTTGATTGTTGAATGTTAACTTGTTGTGTTTTGCCCAGTTTTCGACTGTGTTAATGATAATGTTAATATTGTTTTGTATTTGTTCTGGAATTCTGGATTTTACTAGTATTAAATACCTTACCTTGTATGATACATGTAGTACAATAAACGGCCTTCTAAAAAGGGTACTTTTAGAAGGAAAAATATATATGTAAATATGTATATATATATATATATATATATATATATATATATATATATATATATACATAAATGACAAAAACACTTGGAAAAACAGTTACAGAAAGATACAATAAGAAAATGACAAGAAGATTAGATGTTAACTACTACAGGACAATACTTACAAATATTTTTAACAGGCATCTAAGAATAAATGGACAAAACTTTTACCATCACGAAATTCTACTCGAAACATGAATTAGCAGCAGAACAGTTACCTCGGATTTGGACTAAGGCTCGGTTCACTCTGAAGAACCTGGTTCCAAGAAACTGGTCTAGTGAAACTGGCTGGTGCACACAGAGTTCCATGAAACTTTAGGTCCGGTGCACATTGAATAAAATGGTTTCATGAAACTGGTTTCGTGAAGCTCAAGTTACTGCACACAGAGTTTTATGAAACCGGGTTTCATGAAATTCCTTAAATCAGCTTCCTATTGCTTTAGTTTTACGTTTCATTAGTGGATCTACCAGCTCTAATTAGCGATCAAAAATTGGATTTGACATCCTAAAAAAATTATTAAACGAGCTTCAACAAAACAGACCGGGTGAACCTAGTACTTGCGTTTTTGTTTCTTATTTTTTGGTCACCAGCATAACACAAGCGCATCGTCTTCAGACCCCTTCGCGAACCTGATGGAAACAAGTTTCTTCAGTGTGCACCGGGCCTAAATCAACACTAATTCTATTATAGTGACTTCAATAAAACACAATCTTACCGGAATTTACTCTGCTACTGCACATTTCTGAGTTAAGGAACAAAAAAGTCCAACCCGCAGGAACTGCCTCATCTTAGCGCGGTTCCGTTCTTATCTCTAGTGTTTATGAAGGTATAGAATAGAAACAGTTATTACTTTGTTTAGATCAATAGCGAAACAGCTATCCAAATGAAATCTCAAACAAACCAGTCTTGAAAGGTCTTGATTTACAATCTTACCTGTATGGGTCAGCTATCCCATAAGTCGGGCAAAAAGGCCTCTGCTCAGAGGCATTTGGAAAGCCTTGGGATCTTTCTCTTTGAACGCTACATTTTCAACAATGAATTGATCTGCTTATTTTACTTAATCTGTTTTATTGTCAAATACATTATCCGACTATAAGCAATTTAAAAATAACAAGGAATAAAACAGACAAAAAGAACCGCTCGAATAAACGAAATCAATTACTTTAAAGATTTAAGCACTTATTTCTCCGATTGACATCGCCTAATTAAAACATTCTTTAGAACCTTTTTTGTAGAGCATTTAGTAAGCTTTCTAATGGTAACCTTCTGCTTCTCATGATTGTCAACGGTTTTCGAGATACTAACGAAAGTATACAAAGTTACCAAAACTTTTCTTGTCTGTTAATAAAATATTTTATTCTAACCCTTCCTTTACTCCAAACGTAACCAAAATTTCAACTTATTAGTGTTGATGAAATTCGAACATGCAGAAAAGGTTTTTACTGAATCCCATAATTATAAGTAGAAAAATCAAACAGTTCGAATAAGCGAAATCAATTACTTTAAAAGTTTAAGCTCTTATTTCTCCGATTGACATCGCCTAATCAAAACTTTCATCAGAACCATTTTTATAGAACATTTAGTGAGCTTTCTAATGGTAATCTTACGTTTCGCAAGATTCTCAACCTTTTTCGAAATATTAAGGAAAGTATACAAAGTTACCAAAACTTTTTATGTCTGTTAATAAAATATTTTATTCTAACCCTTCCTTAACTCCAAACGTAACAAAAATTTCAACATATTAGTTCTAATGAAAGTAGAACATGCAGAAAATGTTTCAACTGAATCCCATGATTCTAAGTACCCAAACCAAAAACGGTATTCAAAAACTATTTTTCTAATTTTCTCGAAAACGGTTAAAGCTATCGCCTTGAAAATGGTTTCATTCGTTTTCTAGCCCAAGAAGCCTATAAAACGAGTACTTACAAGCTTATGAACTCAAAAACGTAGGCTTTACGATTTTTTCCCGCGAATTTCGCCCCAAACACCATCTTCCAGTGGGCGGATTCTGCTGGTTAACGAACTTGACCTTTCAAATTGGAAGACGGATTTTTGTACTAAATTTCATCACAAACGGACCATTAGGGAAGCCAGAAATGAGCGAAAAGACAAATATATATATATATATATATATATATATATATATACAAATTTGAACCACCGTTATTTTCGGTCTCTAGGGGTTCTGAAACGCGAAATTTTCTTGTCGGCACTTCCGGATTGTTTCATTGTATCAACCTTATAAGCGGGGTTCCTCCCTATCGGGGAGGGAGGAACCGTGCTAAAAAAGGCATACGCATATAATATAGTATAATATAGTGCTGGGCCCCAAGATGGATCTTGGTAGAGGGCAGGAATATCTTTGGAGCAAATGAAATAACATTATAAGCTTGATATTATAAGCGGCTTTCGTCCGTTTTGATATAAGTAGGAAACGCTGAGAAACATGCTAAATTAGAGACTTTTCAAACCAATTTCTTATACTTATATCTCAGGAGCAACCCTTGGATCTATTAACCTTCTATTTTCCACAGAGAAATACAGCATCCTTAGAATCACAATAGATCCGGTTGAAGGTATAAATCTTCTCAATACCATAGGAAACAATGAAATAACAAACCTTCACAATCTAAGCTAGATGAAGGAACGAGGAGTATTGTGCGAGCCCGATAGCTAGCCGATATCACAATACAATCAGACAATATCGATGTCTCTATTTTATTTTGCTCTAGTCAAGGATATTGTGTAACATCTCTCCATCCTGTGTAAACTATCTACAGTCAAGCAGATATATAAAAGTATTACTCAGGTATTGTCTATGTTTTAGTACATTCCAAGGAATGTAGCTATTAAGCACACAAACACACACTCATATATATATATATATATATATATATATATATATATATATATATATATATATATATATATATTATTTATTTTGGTGTTACATAGGCAATATGCATAAATATAATTTAAATTTAAATTGCAAAACTTCAGGAGCATGTAGGGGACTAAAAGCATGCAAAACAAGTTTTGTACTTATTTCCTGTTATTATTAATGGAAATAAATTGTCATTGCGAATTGTTTCAAGAAGCCGATTACTAAAATTCAATCTCTTGACATGAAGTAATAAATTCTTCACTTTTTGAATAAGGTAGGGGTAGCGATTATTACCTTTCAAAGTTTGTCTTCTTCCCTGCCCGTGAAGAGGTGATTTTCGCTAGGCTTCGTATTGGCTACTGCCATCTAACCCGTTCTTATTTAATGGAAAACAAGCAGAGACCACCCTGTGCAAGTTGTAATGATATTTTTTTATATTTATTTATTAAGAGTTTCGCAACTTTTGGAGACTTGCTCTTCAACATACATCAAGATATTACAAAATACTTTTTGCACATTGTGTATATAACAAGTCAGTACATTTTATGAGTATAGCTAGTACATTAGTGAGCTAATTAAGAATAACAATAACATGTTTTGTATAATATATTTCACAATAACAATACGGTAATATAACAGATATTAAATAGAGTGTGAAGAGGGGAAAAAAGTGGGGGGGGGGTAGAAGAGGTAAGATTATATTAGAGATAGGGCTTTATTTTTAAATGTAGGTTAATTAACTTAATTTCTTAAAAATGTAAATAATTTTATAAAGGCTATTTCTTTCATTATTTTCAATTAACTTTAGGAGGTAAATTGGAGATAAGGCTAGATTTTCGAATATAGGTTAATTATCTTTAAGTGAGTTAGTATGGTGTTAATATGTGGACTATTTTCGGCAAGTAAGTCGTGTAAGTCGTGAGGAATTGTTAGGTTGTCTCGTAATCTGCAGTGAGTAAGTATGTGTTTAACTGTTAATGTCTCTTTACAACATGCGCATACAGGTCTGTCTTGTCGTTCCATTAGATAGGAGTGCGTTAGTAAACTGTGTCCTAGGCGAAGTCTCGTAATAATAACTTGGTCTCGTCTTGTTAGGCTTTCTCTTGACCAGGGTCTTATTGTATTTTTTATTTCCCGCAGTTTGCTTTGAGAGTTAGTCCATTCTGTCTGCCAGTCGTTTACTGTCTTATTTACAGCTAGTTTGCATAGGTCAGTTGCTGTCATTTTATTCAGGTCAGGTAGGTCTTTGAGTTGCAGTTTTCGCTAGTAAGTCTACTGTAGTGCTCTGTGAAATCCCTTCATGTCCAGGTAACCAAAACATAGTGATATGTCTGTTCTTTGTTTGTAGTTGGAATAATTGTGTAAAAATCTCTATGACAATAGGGTGTGTGCTGTAAATGTTTTTCATTGAGTGTAAGGAACTTAATGAGTCAGTGCATATTGTTATGTCGTCCGTGTCTTCAATGTTTTTGAGTGCTAAAAGGATTGCGTGTAGTTCTGCTGTGTATACAGTTGTGTGATCGGGTAATCTTATGTGATAGGATTCGTTTCTTGTGATGGCGGCAGCACCAGTCCCGATGTAGTAGTAGTTCAGTCAAAGTCTCATTACACAAGTTGTAATGAGACTTTGACTGTTAGCCACATACTGACAGACTGTAGACTTAGAAGTGGCTTAGACATTCCTCACGACCTTCACGAATTACTGACTGAAGGTAGTCCATACATCGACACAATACTTAGACATTCCTCACGACCTTCACGAATTACTGACTGAAGGTAGTCCATACATCGACACAATACTTAGTCATTCCTCACGACCTTCACGAATTACTGACTGAAGGTAGTCCATACATCGACACAATACTTAGACATTCCTCACGACCTTCACGAATTACTGACTGAAGGTAGTCCATACATCGACACAATACTTAGACATTCCTCACGACCTTTACGAATTACTGACTGAAGGTAGTCCAAACATCGACACAATACTTAGACATTCCTCACGACCTTTACGAATTACTGACTGAAGGTAGTCCATACATCGACACAATACTTAGACATTCCTCACGACCTTCACGAATTACTGACTGAAGGTAGTCCATACATCGACACAATACTTAGACATTCCTCACGACCTTCACGAATTACTGACTGAAGGTAGTCCATACATCGACACAATACTTAGACATTCCTCACGACCTTTACGAATTACTGACTGAAGGTAGTCCATACATCGACACAATACTTAGACATTCCTCACGACCTTTACGAATTACTGACTGAAGGTAGTCCATACATCGACACAATACTTAGACATTCCTCACGACCCTTAAGAATTACTGACTGAAGGTAGTCCATACATCGACACAATACTTAGACAGTCCTCACGACCTTCACGAATTACTGACTGAAGGTAGTCCATACATCGACACAATACTTAGACATTCCTCACGACCTTCACGAATTACTGACTGAAGGTAGTCCATACATCGACACAATACTTAGACATTCCTCACGACCTTCACGAATTACTGACTGAAGGTAGTCCATACATCGACACAATACTTAGACATTCCTCACGACCTTTACGAATTACTGACTGAAGGTAGTCCATACATCGACACAATACTTAGACATTCCTCACGACCTTCACGAATTACTGACTGAAGGTAGTCCATACATCGACACAATACTTAGACATTCCTCACGACCTTCACGAATTACTGACTGAAGGTAGTCCATACATCGACACAATACTTAGACATTCCTCACGACCTTGACGAATTACTGACTGAAGGTAGTCCATACATCGACACAATACTTAGACATTCCTCACGACCTTTACGAATTACTGACTGAAGGTAGTCCATACATCGACACAATACTTAGACATTCCTCACGACCCTTAAGAATTACTGACTGAAGGTAGTCCATACATCGACACAATACTTAGACAGTCCTCACGACCTTCACGAATTACTGACTGAAGGTAGTCCATACATCGACACAATACTTAGACATTCCTCACGACCTTCACGAATTACTGACTGAAGGTAGTCCATACATCGACACAATACTTAGTCATTCCTCACGACCTTCACGAATTACTGACTGAAGGTAGTCCATACATCGACACAATACTTAGACATTCCTCACGACCTTTACGAATTACTGACTGAAGGTAGTCCATACATCGACACAATACTTAGACAGTCCTCACGACCTTCACGAATTACTGACTGAAGGTAGTCCATACATCGACACAATACTTAGACATTCCTCACGACCTTCACGAATTACTGACTGAAGGTAGTCCATACATCGACACAATACTTAGTCATTCCTCACGACCTTCACGAATTACTGACTGAAGGTAGTCCATACATCGACACAATACTTAGTCATTCCTCACGACCTTTACGAATTACTGACTGAAGGTAGTCCATACATCGACACAATACTTAGTCATTCCTCACGACCTTTACGAATTACTGACTGAAGGTAGTCCATACATCGACACAATACTTAGACATTCCTCACGACCTTCACGAATTACTGACTGAAGGTAGTCCATACATCGACACAATACTTAGTCATTTCTCACGACCTTCACGAATTACTGACTGAAGGTAGTCCATACATCGACACAATACTTAGACATTCCTCACGACCTTCACGAATTGCTGACTGAAGGTAGTCCATACATCGACACAATACTTAGTCATTTCTCACGACCTTCACGAATTACTGACTGAAGGTAGTCCATACATCGACACAATACTTAGTCATTCCTCACGACCTTCACGAATTACTGACTGAAGGTAGTCCATACATCGACGCAATAACCTGAATTTACTTTTCTTCTATGTGGCTATATATAATATTTTTTCTTCTTTTTTATTTCCTCCTTTCTGTTTATTTTATTTTTTTTTAATTTTTTTTTAGGTGATCAGAGACAACAGAATCATTTTTATTATTTGTTTATATATTAGCCATTTTCTTATATTTTAATGTGACCACTTAGTTTTATATTTTACTTTTTTTTTCTTTTTTTTTCACTTGATTTAATTTTTGATGTATGAGCATACTTAAAAATTATGTATGAGTATTGTATGGATATGATATATAGGCATACATTATAACCCAAATGTATGCGCGAATATTTGCACACATCAGTGAAAAGTCACTCAAATTATTATCAAATTGTTCTTGTCTTCGTTTTGTTCTATGTTTTGTTTTGTTTTTTTCTCTTTTTTTCTTGACTAGACAGAGATTTTTCTGATCATGAGCTTATCGCTAAAGTTGCGTAGCTCATAATGAATAAATAAATAAATTATTGCCTGCCAAGATATTCTTGATGTAACTGATACTCATCGGATGCTAGACAGTGAGATATGTAGACACTTGATGTAACTGATACTCATCGGATGCTGGATAGTGAGATAAGTAGACACTTGATGTAACTGATACTCATCGGATGCTAGACAGTGAGATATGTAGACACTTGATGTAACTGATACTCATCGGATGTTGGATAGTGAGATATGTAGACACTTGATGTAACTGATACTCATCGGATGCTAGACAGTGAGATATGTACACACTTGAGGTAACTGATACTCATCGGATGCTAGACAGTGAGATATGTAGACACTTGATGTAACTGATACTCATCGGATGCTGCATAGTGAGATAAGTAGACACTTGATGTAACTGATACTCATCGGATGCTAGACAGTGAGATATGTAGACACTTGATGTAACTGATACTCATCGGATGCTGGATAGTGAGATAAGTAGACACTTGATGTAACTGATACTCATCGGATGCTAGACAGTGAGATATGTAGACACTTGATGTAACTGATACTCATCGGATGCTGGATAGTGAGATAAGAAGACACTTGATGTAACTGATACTCATCGGATGCTGGATAGTGAGATATGTAGACACTTGATGTAACTGATACTCATCGGATGCTAGACAGTGAGATATGTAGACACTTGATGTAACTGATACTCATCGGATGCTAGACAGTGAGATATGTAGACACTTGATGTAACTGATACTCATCGGATGCTAGACAGTGAGATATGTAGACACTTGAGGTAACTGATACTCATCGGATGCTAGACAGTGAGATATGTAGACACTTGATGTAACTGATACTCATCGGATGCTAGGCAGTGAGATATGTAGACACTTGAGGTAACTGATACTCATCGGATGCTAGACAGTGAGATATGTAGACACTTGAGGTAACTGATACTCATCGGATGCTAGACAGTGAGATATGTAGACACTTGATGTAACTGATACTCATCGGATGCTAGACAGTGAGATATGTAGACACTTGAGGTAACTGATACTCATCGGATGCTAGACAGTGAGATATGTAGACACTTGAGGTAACTGATACTCATCGGATGCTAGACAGTGAGATATGTAGACACTTGATGTAACTGATACTCATCGGATGCTAGACAGTGAGATATGTAGACACTTGAGGTAACTGATACTTATCGGATGCTAGACAGTGAGATATGTAGACACTTGATGTAACTGATACTCATCGGATGCTAGACAGTGAGATATGTAGACACTTGATGTAACTGATACTCATCGGATGCTAGACAGTGAGATATGTAGACTCTTGATGTAACTGATACTCATCGGATGCTAGACAGTGAGATATGTAGACACTTGATGTTATCCTTAACATTCTTTCCTTTGTTTACATTTTTGCCCTCTTCTATGATTTATAAATCAGTTTACAATCAGTTACTCAGAGATTTTGGAGTAAATACTATGGCCCACAATGCCGCTTAATGTTAAATACTCTGATCTAGTTTTTTGACGTTGACGGTTTCTGCAACGGCAATGCTTTAGAAGCGGTGCAAGAGTATTGGCGCCGATTTCCAAATAGAAGACTGCCTAATCGACGAGCCTTTTTGTTAAAGTTCCGTTAAATTTTGAGATACTGTATTACTCCTACTTCGTAATGAAGGTGACCAATGGCAGGTAATATTATGAGCAGATTGTCGGAGAAGAAATTGTGTAAAACGCAATTTTGATAATAATTCTGAGACTAGCGTCCGTTTCTGAGAGTTGCATTGAGAATATCTTGGCAGGGAATAAGACAAACTTTGAAAGGTGATAATCACTACCCTTAACTTATTCAAAAAGTGAAGAATTTATAACTTCATGTCAAGAGATTGAATTTTAGTAATCGGCTTCTTGAAACAATTCGCAATGACAATTTATTTCCATGAAAAATATAAGTAAATAAGTACAAAAACTGTTTTGTTTCTTGTTTTGCGTTTTTCTCCAAAACGAAGCAAAAACGAGCATATCTTTAAAAGTCTTTTTGTCTTAGTTTTTTAGTCCCCTACACGCTCCTGAAGTTTTGCCATTTAAATTCACAATTTAAATTCTTTATACTATATTAGACAATTGGTCTTGCGTAGAACACAAAAATAAAATAAAAAAAAAAGAAAAACAGGACTAGAGAAAGTAATCATTTTTATAACATTTCTGAAATGGAAAACTGAAAGAAAATACGTTTTCTTCAAGTTTTCCACTTATTATATATATATATATATATATATATACATATATATATATACCTCCAGAGGAAATTTGGAAATTTGTTTCTTGTTTTGAGGTCCTTAGTTCATATTTTCAGTTTAGCCAGTTGACCCTGAAACACCCTGTATATATGAATTTTAACGGAAGTCATTTTCGGTATCTAGTACAATTGATTGATGAATAATTGAAGAAATTATTCAAAAATTCTATCACGAGTGCAACCACAATAGATACTTTCCTTCGGAGGAAAGTGTTAAAAGGTAGAGCGTATACAGTTTAGTAACGGTGTACATATTTCCAAGGGAGTGACTAGCTTCCTGCGGATCAGGACTCGTCACGGACCACATGATGCTACGTCAGATCATTACGTCAGTCCTTTAGGTACGTCAATCTGCAGAGTGTGTGTAACATACCTTCTTCTTGACACATCGATAACATGAGTATCGTCAGAGATAGATATATCTGTCAGGAACAGTCTGATATCAGGATCTCTTCAACCGTTCATAAAGGAAGCACTGGAAATAAATTCCATGAGGGATGTTCTAAAAAGCTTTCTCCAATTAGAAGAGGTAAATCTAATCTGAGAATTGATGAAAGGAAGATAGAGACAGAAGGAAGTTTAGAAGATGATGCTGAGGAATTAGCTACTTCTCTGAGAATTGCATCGCCTGATGAAGAGAAAAGGAACACACCATTATCGAAGGATCGACTACAGAGAACTCCAAAAGAACCTGCAACCGGGAAAAAAGAACCAATGACACGCAAAGAAGAACAAGAAAAAATCAAGAAAACGGTTTTCTTATCACTGACATTATTTTTTTTTTTTGGGGGGTTTTCTTGGTATGATTTGGTATTTTAACACTAGATTTACCAGACCAGTCATTTTGTAGCTATAAGTAGAGAATACATTTTATGAACATAATGTTACTTTATATATATATTAGTAACTAATGTATTTTTAGTAATTGACATTTATACCAGAACCAGGCCTGGTATATCTAGTGTTAACATAGCAACGAGAGCGAAAATAACTCATTTGTTAATATCTGTTTTACTTACATTAACTTCACTTTGTATTATGTTATTTTAGATTTTACTATGATTTTAAGTAACTGTTGACTACCAATATTTAAATATATTATGTATGATGCTTGTTTAAATTGAGCAAGTTGACTTTCTTGCGGAGCTCAAGAAACAAATAAATAATAAATAATTAGAACAGTGTCCAATCTACAGGAACTGCGTCATCTTAGCGTGTTTCCGTTCTTATCCCTAGTATCATTTGGAAAGCTTAGAAAGGATTCAGTTAATACCTTGTCTTAATTATTCGTGAACAAAAAAGTCCGAATCGCAGAAACTGCATCATCTTAGCCCGGTTCCGTTCTTATTTGGAAAGATTAAAATAGAAACAGTTATTATTTTGTTTCCAGAAAGGTCTTGATTTATGATTTTACCTGGATGGGTCGGCCAACCCCAGAAAGGCCCACCCAACCACAGTGTACAGTTGAAAAAGTCACAAGGTTTTCGAATCTCTCTCTATATTTCTAACAAAAAATTGTTTTTCTATTTTACTTAACCTGTTTTACTGTCAAATACATTATCCAACTATAAGCAATTAAAAAATAACAAGGAATAAAAACGGACAAAAAGAACCGTTCGAATAAAGGAAATCAATTACTTCAAAGTGTAAGCACTTATTTCTCCAAATGACATTGCCAAATCAAAACTTTCTTCAGGAACTTTTTTGTAGAGCATTTAGTAAGCTTTCGAATGGTAACCTTCCGTTTACCAATATTCTCAACCGTTTTCGAGATTTTAAGGAAAGTATACAAAGTTCCCAAAGCTTTTCATGTCTGTAAATAAAATATTTTATTCTAACCCTTCCTTAACTCCAAACGTAACCAAAATTTCAACATAATAATTTTGACGAAATTCAAACATGCAGAAAATGTTTCAACTGAATCCCATGATTCTAAGTACCCAAACCAAAAACGGTATTCAACAACTATTTTGTACTTGCAAGCATATGAAGTAAGCGCAAATATTTTTTTCGCGCGAATTTCGCTCCAAAAACCATGTTCCGGTGGACGGATTCTGCTGGTTAACGAACTTGACCTTTCAAATTAGACGAAAGATTTTTGTACCAAATTTCATCAAACTCGGACCATTATTCGCTGACCTGTGCCGCGAACAGACATATATATATATATATATATATATATATATATATACATACAAATTTGAACCACCATCATTTTCGGTCTCTAGGGCTTCTGAAGAGCAAAATTTTCTAGTCGGCACTTCCGGATTGCGTTATGAGATCAACCTTATAAGCGGGGTTCCTCCCTATGGAGGGAGGGAGGAAACGCGCTAAAATCACATGTAAAAATGTAACATAGAATCTTACATCTTCAGTATCGGCAGCGAAAATTAGACCCTTCAAGCACCGATTTTTCCAAATTAGATTGCTGTATTAATTATTTCATAAGAACCGTTACTATAGAAAATTAGTAAATTAGATTTACCAGACCAGTCATCTTGGTTGATCGTGCAATTTAAATTCAAAATTCCTGTTACATATAATATTTGTTTTCCTAAATGTTGTTATGGCTGTTGTAACTATAAGTAGAGAATACATTTAATGAACTTAATGTTACTTTATATATATTAGTAGGTAACAAATATTTTTTTTGTTATTGGCATTTATACTGGTACGAGGTCTGGTAAATCTAGTGTTAAATAAGCTATTGAATAAATGCATTACCTAAGATTTCCAAACCGGTTTCGAGATATTGAAGAAAATATACGAAACTTCCAAGAAAAGGTTAGTTTTTCCCGCTCTCTTTGAAAACGATACGTGGATGCCTATAAAGGCTTCCACGTATCGTTAAAAACTGACATTTTTTTCGCGCCGATATCGCCTTGTGTTAGAACACATCGTGTTCCAGATTTCACTTGTTAACGAACTTGAACTTTTATTTGAGGCAATCGTTTTTCGTTACACTTTTTATCAAAGTTGGTCCGTGTTTGAGCCTAATACAGCACGAACAAAGAAATAAAATAAGCAGTTTTCCTCCCATAAATTGAAACGGCAAACGCGCTAAAAGGATGAATATAGTAGGATATGGTAATATTGGCCCTAACCCCAATCCAGCCCAACCCAACCAGACTTGATATTCATCAGAACAAATTAAAAAATTGCCTCATATTTATAATATTATACAAAAAGTAGCGAGACTTAATTTATTTTCTGACTTGAGTATAATTGAATGCTTAAAAGTAATCCGTGAAGCCTGGGCTTGATTCTGTTTAAAGTTCCTCCTTGCTGAAGGGAGACACCCTAAGCCCCATCCTATTCAACGTTTTTCAACAGGTTTTAGACGAACCCCCCCCCCCCCCCCCTCCCTTCTAATAATATTTTCTTCATTGGTCTATTTGCATATTTATGACTACTATATTCCTAAAACCCCGACGGCTTCTTTTCCCCGCTGGGGGGGGGGGGGGTGAGATATTATACACTTAATAAACCCCAAAGCTGGCGTTTTTCGTCCTTTCAAACAATGTTGAGGAGTTTCTCAGATTTCTGGACTTCATTCTCCCAAGCAAGAATATGTATACTCGTAAAACACACACACACACACACACACATAAATATATATATATATATATATACAGAGTGTAACGTAAGTATATATATATATATATATATATATATATATATATATATATATATATATATATATATATATAAACAGAGTGTAATGTAAGTGCTGACGAATAAGGTAATAGTAGGCTCCATTTAGAACACAAATGGTCTCTGGGCTGAGGGTCAATTCCCAACAGGGAGGGATGAAATTTAAATTTTGTGTTTTTTTAGGTTAACCGCGTTTTTCGCTGAGTAGAAAGCAATATGTAAATAACTGTTTAAGATATGTAATTACCAATTGCAGCGTCATAAACTAGACAAAATTTGCTTGAAGTGCAAATAGACTTTGTCAATTATAAAACCAGTGAACGGGGGCTAAGACGCATTTAGGCGGGGGCATAGGTACTTGCAGCAGCCGATTCTGTGTTTGTACGGGCGAGAGAAAAGGTTGTAAATTTACACTGCGTTTTAGCCTCCTTTCAATGGTCTCATAATGGACATATATATATATATATATATATATATATATATATATATATATATATATATTTGTATATATGCTTGTCTATTAACGCTGTAGCAAGCTCAAAAATGGTCCGATTTTGGTGAAATTTGGTACAAAAATCTGTCTTTCTTACAGTTGACCGCTACAGTCCTTGTAGGACCTGGTCCTCTGCCACCATCCTGCTCCATTCCACGCGGTTTGCTGCTAGGTTCCTCCAATTTCGGATCCCTAGCGTCCGGCCAGGTCATCAAGCCACCTCTGTCTTTCTGCCTCTCTTTCTTTTGCCCCCAGGTGCACCATTCAGCATCAATTTAGGCAGTCTACAGGGTTCCATTCTCTCCACGTGTCCTTACCACCATAGTCTACCTTTCTTGATGACATGGAGGATGTCAGGCTAGCCATACAGTTCTGTAAGGTAGGCATTGCTTCTGACCCTCCACCTGTGCTGCTCACTCACGGCTCCTAACACCTTTCCTATATATACACAGTGAAACCTTTTAATAGCGGACACCATTGGGTCCGTAAAAATTGTCCGTTATTGGGAGGTGTCCTTTATTGGGAGGTTAATGAAATCCATCTTTTAAAAAGCATTGCACAACAGTTTCGCTTTTTATTTCTTTTACAGCTGTCAATATCGACAATACCGCGTCCAGTACATTAGTAACATAATCGCATGAGTCCATTTTCGTAATGGCTCAAAAAATCGTTTTCTGTAATGTGTTTTGAAATTTTTAATAATTCCGAGATCGAGGGACTGGCAGCAAAATGTCATATTCGGTGGAAAAAACTGAATTTTAACATTTATTAGATGCAACTGTGGGTGACATGTCGCGTTGGCCATAAACAAAATTACACGCCGCTTTGGATGTCTCATTCTCTGATCGAACGTTTTTAGCCATTACTCATTATAGGCGTTATCGTCCATGCTTTTTTGTTAGCTTGCCAAGATATTCTTGAGTATTGACGTTAATGTTCTTAAAGCAACTTGGTTTTAATGATTTACCGATTATTAACGGCTCTTCAAAATCGCCCTCGATATTAACGCACAACATAATAGTTAAACAATCTTTGCTTTGTTTGTCTTCTGTGCACGTTTCCCCTTTTAGAATGATTGTCTTGTTTGGCAGGGCCCGAAAAATTAAAGCCGTTTAATCAAAATTAAATATATTTTTAGCCTCATAGTCATGGCAAATGTAAACCTATTTGTTTTTCCAATCTTGTACTAAATCAACATTAAACGATGCACTATCACCACATATCGTTCTAAAAAACTACGCCAAGTTTGACGTCTGCATTTTGCCTACGTCAAACTTCGCTCCCAGGTCTCTTCACAAAGCTTTAAACTATCATAAACTTTTAAAGTTCATTTTTTAGAGTTAGACGCGTTCTTTTCGGAGTTCATGACTAGATGCAAACTGAATAAAATCTGCTGAAAAAGGGCGTAACAAAACAAGATGTCGTTCCTGGAACAGTAGGGTACTGTTTACTCTTCACATTTCCTCCGCATTTTACTAGCAATGCTCGCCAGGGTGTGCTTCTTCTTGAGATTCTGAGAATCCAATTAAATATTTTAACCTGCTGTCCGCTATTGGGAGTTGAAATCAGCTATATGGGTCCGATTTTAGGTGTCCGTTCTCCGTAAGTAGAGGGTCCGCTATTGGGAGTTGAAATCAGCTATATGGGTCCGATTGTAGGTGTCCGTTGTCCGTAAGTAGAGGGTCCGCTATTGGGAGTTGAAATCAGCTATATGGGTCCGATTGTAGGTGTCCGTTGTCCGTAAGTAGAGGGTCCGCTATTGGGAGTTGAAATCAGCTATATGGGTCCGATTTTAGGTGTCCGTTCTCCGTAAGTAGAGGGGTCCGTTACAGGAGGTTTCACTGTATATATATATATATATATATATATATATATATATATATATATATATATATATAATTTGTGTGTGTCTATTTGCTCCTTTGCTGCCGGAAGATATTTGATCTGATTTAAAAGGTCAAGTTCGATAAGCAACAGAATCCGCCCACCCGAAGACTGGGTTTTATGGGAACAGTGTTGCCAAATGACATTTCGTGTTTCCAAAAAGGCTAAAGCCTCTAAATCTTAACCGATTTCAATGTATTTTATTAAAAACCAAAACTAATAAAATTTAGGATAACTTTGTCTAGCCAGATTTTTGTTTTTTTCCCCCTGTTTATTAAATTACGTGTAAATAATTGACGAACTTTTACAATTAAACATAAAAAGATATTTTATTTTTCATCTAACTTAATATAAGCACAGATACCGTTGAAATTAAACATTCAAATCCTGATAAGACTGAAAAAATCAAAATCTACTTTCAAATCATTCAAAAATCATATTGCTTTTTTTTTTTTTTTTTTTTTTTTTTTTTTTTTTTTTTTTTTTTTTTTTTTTAACGGCGCATCTACATCTTGGCCATTAGCGCCGGGCTATCTACAGGTTGCCACCCTTTTCTAATGCCAACAGCACGTGGTCGGTCACCCATTCAGGTACTGACCACGCCCGACGTTGCTTAACTTCGGTGATCTACGGGAACCGGTGCACGCAACGTGGCTATGGCCGTTGGCTCAAAAATCATATTATTTCAATTAATCTCGTTGTTGAATTAAGATAAATTTACTAGTCAAAGATCTCAGGCTGATTTTTTCCAAGTCTAATAAAGATTTGAATGTTTAATTTCAACAACACTAGTCCTGATATTAAGGTGAAAAATAAAATATTATTTTAAATTCATTTCTTTATTTTTGTCTTTTTCCATATATGTATGTGTATTTGTGTATGTTGGCATATATATATATATATATATATATATATATATATATATATATATATATATGTGTGTGTATATTTCAGTATTACATACGTCCTACTTGTTTTTTACAGCCCTGATGAAACGTCGGCACAATAAAACCATTTTTATGATAAAATGTAGTTTTATTAAATAGCAGTGACCGAACCCCGACAATCCCTACCTTCCATCATCTACGGTCAACCATCTCCTCTCAAAAAATATTATTTTATGTTCAATTGTAAAAGTTCCTGATTCATTTACACGTAATTTAATAAACGGGTGGAACAAAAATCTGGATAGACGAAGTTGTTCTAAATTGTATCATCTTTCATTAAAAATAAAAATAAATGCATTACAATCAGTAAAGATTTGGAGGCTGTAGCCTTTTTTGAAACACGAAATGACCAAGGGTCAAAAATAATTGTTAACTCTTATTTAAAAAAAAGTATTTATTAAACTTTTACTTTTATTTTCATTTTGAAAAAGTGAAAGTTATAAAATAACTTTATAGGTTTATAATTTTTTTTTAAAAAAAGGTTTTTTTAACTGCTCCTTTTCAGCTTAAAAAATAAAAATTTTAAACTAACTTTTATTGAAAAACTTAATGGGAAAAAGTTTAAAGTAATAAATTGAAGGTACAAATGTTTATTTTTTGTTTTGAATCAACAAATATATTTCAGTAAATAAACAAAGATACATTTTTAAGCAAAAAAGATTTCACTTATTTTTTCTTATTCAACTCTAACATTCTTGATTAAAATACTCAAAACATTTATTTCACATTGAAAAAAAAAATAAAAGTATTACTTTAACTTTTATTTTCCTGTAACTAATTTTAAAAGTTTCTAAATAACTTTTACTCTAAACATTTTTCAATAACAGTTTTTTTTTTCTTTTTTGTAAACTGTTGTTTTTTAACTTATAAAATAACCGTTTTTTTTTTTTAATTTTTTCGATAAAAAGATAACTGTTTTGATCCCTGGAAACGTCGTTTGGTCCCTCTGTGCGGAGGTTTGGTCCCTCTGTGCGGAGGTTTGGTCCCACTGTGCGGAGGTTTGGTCCCACTGTGCGGAGGTTTGGTCCCACTTTGCGGAGGTTTGGTCCCACTGTGCGGAGGTTTGGTCCCACTGTGCGGAGGTTTGGTCCCACTGTGCGGAGGTTTGGTTCGATAATTGTACAGGAGAACCGTTGATTTTACGCCTTGTCTTGGTACGAGAAGGTTTAGGACTTCGGAGATACCAAGAATAAAATATATGTTCCACGCGAACATTCTCTGAAAGTTCACATTCCGTGACATTGAAGCAAAGCATAATAAAACAAATTTGTAAAATAATATTACAAATAAAGGGTTTATGAACAGGTAATGAAATTTATTTTTTACTGAGAGGGTGCTGTAAAATGTGTGGTAATTCTGTTGCGGACGCGGTAACAATTGGAGCGTCGTAAACTAGGAACTTCATATTATTGCCTGACAGCGGGATGTGAGTTGAGGACTGGGTGAGAGAGAGATTGAGAGAAGGCCCGTGTGAGATTAGTGTAATAAAGTTTACGACCTCATAAACAGTAGCTGTAGCTGGTAGTTGTTTCGTTGTCATTACACAGATGAGATAAAGTTATGACTATTCGGCCATATGTGACGAATTATTTAATTATTAACAATAACAGACCAGGCGAGCGTATTACCTGAATGGGGCGAAGTACCTGAATGGGCGACCGACCACGTGCTGTCGGCACTATTATTGTTAAGGGTAGCAACCTAAAGATAGCCCGGCGTTAATAGCCCAAGTGGGCCGCCGTTAAAAAAAAAAAAAAAAAAGCCAAGGTGCCCTATCTTATGGTGGTGAGTGTATCGGATCTCTAAGTAAAGAGATGCGGGTTAGCCAGATATATCACACAAGTGCGTTCTATCCTTCCCTCCATGGAAAAGATATATATATAAGTATACTGAGTTCAAATCTTGAGCAAGCACTAAAGACTTTTTCTTCTTGTGTCATCTTTCATGGGTTGGATTCGGCCTCCATGACCGCCCCTAGGCCAACCCAGCTTTTAATCGATTTATTAATGGGTGCTAATGACTCTAGCCGTCGTAGCAGCAAAGGGAAAAGTCAGGTGGCCGGAGCATTGTACTGACCAAAGCATCTCCCTAGTATGCCGTATGGTCATGAATCAGATACCTCTACAGTATCTCCTCCTTAGGGCCCGCGTGGCCTGTGACGGGACTTATTGTATATATACACACACACACACACACACACACACACATATATATATATATATATATATATATATATATATATATATATATATATAATGGTCCGATTTTGATCAAATTGGGTACAAACATACTTTGTCTCATTTAAAAGGTCAAGTTCGTTAGCCTGCTGGATCCGCCCACCAGAAGACTGCTTCCAGATAAGATTTTTATAGGTTTTCTATCGCAGGGAAACGAACGAAAAGAATGTTTAAGGCGATATCATAAAAAGTTTTCGAGAAAAAAAATAATACTAGTTCTTTAACTATGGGTGAATTTCGTGTGACCCGCACAACGCCCTTGTATTTTTTTTTCAAATGTATTTATTTATTTAAAAGAATATAACAATCTGTTCCTGACACCAGATACACTTCTTGTTTATTCTATGTTGTAACTAAATTTAGCACACAATTTAGCAAGGAAAAACAAAATGAAATAAAACCTATGCAGAATTAAATAGTAACACCATAACATATGTGAACTGTAGTACAATACATAAAAAATATGCTGCTAGATGGAAAATATGTTACATACAAAATAAAATATGATACACAGATAAACTTACATATTACAAGTTATAAATATTTCAAGAATATGTGTTTCGGTCTTTTATGTACATATATTTTTAATGAATTTTTATTATAATTACCTAAATTCTTAATTAAATTATTTTTATTTAATTTACATCCATAAAAAAAAAACTTGCCCTTGTATTGAATATAGCGGTTTACCTTTTGAACGCTACATTCAATACACGGGTGCTGTGCGGGTCACGCTGAATTCATTTTGCCAGGGATACTCCCCTCACGCGGAGCTGATGTCATATCGCTATTCGTCTCCCCCGTTTAAGGATCCGTCCTGCTTGCTATCCTCGTCGCTGGAGGACGAAGAAACCGGGTGTCCGAATTTCCTTCAGGCGATGATAGATCAAACTTATGACTCAGGAAGTCATGGAGAGTCTTGTGTATCCACTCCATGACACATGTAGTGGATACACATGTGTCATGGAGAGTCTTGTGTATCCACTCCATGACTCATGTAGTGGATACACATGTGTCATGGAGAGTCTTGTGTATCCACTCCATGACACATGTAGTGGATACACATGTGTCATGGAGAGTCTTGTGTATCCACTCCATGACACATGTAGTGGATACACATGTGTCATGGAGAGTCTTGTGTATCCACTCCATGACACATGTAGTGGATAAACATGTGTCATGGAGAGTCTTGTGTATCCACTCCATGACACATGTAGTGGATACACATGTGTCATGGAGAGTCTTGTGTATCCACTCCATGACACATGTAGTGGATACACATGTGTCATGGAGAGTCTTGTGTATCCACTCCATGACACATGTAGTGGATACACATGTATCATGGAGAGTCTTGTTTATCCACTCCATGACACATGTAGTGGATACACATGTGTCATGGAGAGTCTTGTGTATCCACTCCATGACACATGTAGTGGATACACATGTGTCATGGAGAGTCTTGTGTATCCACTCCATGACACAGGTAGTGGATACACATGTGTCATGGAGAGTCTTGTGTATCCACTCCATGACACATGTAGTAAAGGATCGTTTATTTTTCATTTTATTTCGTTCTTTAGTTTGCAAAAAAAAACTTTATTGATTACTTGAATATTACGAGTTTGACCTTAAAAATAATCTTTAAATAGACAGCTATCCATCAAAGAACTTTCCTAAGAAGACAAAAAACTTTAAGGGATGGATAAAACATAGCAATCATTACCCTCATCCGAATCAGAACAGCGAGAAGATGAGAGAGAGAGAGAGACATGTAATCATGTATTACTCAACCACCGTAAGAATTACAAAATTACTGTTAGAAGGCTTAGACTGAATTGAAAGAAAATTAGGTTTTTGATATTAAAAAGTCTCATTTGGTAAAGAAACGCATTCAAACTGCAAATAAATGAAACTGAAGGTTCCCTTTCTCAGGAAATCAAATATTTTTGAGTTACCTTTTGCGAAAGGATGAACCTTAGAGATGGAAGAGGAGAGCTAAAGAGTACTATAAGAAGGCGATGCTCGTGCCTTGCATTTATAGCTAGGAGCTCAGGGGAAAAAACTGGCTCTTCTTTTACGAGGCGCTTTATCTCTCTCTGATGATATACACGGCTCTTTCTTGGTTTCCTTAACAAAAGAATCCCAGACTCCAATATGGTGTCAATAACTATTTCAAACCGGCTTGAGTGAAGAATCTCCTTTCGCCTTTAAACCTAACATATAATGACTCGTTGCCGCATGCTTCATCCGCCATAGCTAGTAGGGTGATCCTTAGAATATCTCTCAATGGAATATCAATAGTTTTGCATCTTATATCTTAGAATGTCGACTATTATTCGCTTTTGATTTCTAATTACTCCCTCGTAATATCTCACTACTCAGGTCAGTCAGTTGCTCTTTGATATTTCCTTCGTACCATCTAGGGTGCCCTCTTCTGAAACATCGGCTCCTTCATACATCAGGGAACCTCTCTTTTCTGATTTTTCTTCTTTGCCATTGCCAATTTACAAGTCCTTACTCTTGGCGAAGTCAATGTTCTTATTTGAATTTCACAATTACTGGTTAAGACTGCCTTCGACTACCTTGTGGCCTGATTTATTGACTAATGCAATAGTCACTCTTGTTATATTCCCAGCTTCACGATTTTTGAACACAATTCACTATGACAATCGTCTGGTCGATTTGGGAAGATCACCATGGCCTTTTCAAGGTTGGAAGAGATATCGTTGATAAGTAATTCTCATTCCATTTCTCTCCGTTAAGACAGGACCCCATACAGTGGAGCGACTATTCTCATTCCCTTCCTCTCCGTTAAGACAGGACCCCATACAGTGGAGTGACTATTCTCATTCCCTTCCTCTCCGTTAAGACAGGACCCCATACAGTGGAGTGACTATTCTCATTCCCTTCCTCTCCGTTAAGTCAGGACCCCATACAGTGGAGTGACTATTCTCATTCCCTTCCTCTCCGTTAAGACAGGACCCCATACAGTGGAGTGACTATTCTCATTCCCTTCCTCTCCGTTAAGACAGGACCCCATACAATGGAGTGACTATTCATATCGCCTACTATAACAACATTGGTCAGCACTTGGTCCAAAATCTTTCCCAATACGAGGAATATTTCTTGAATCGATACTGAAAACTCTCTCTCTCTCACTCTCCCCCTCTCCCTCTCCCCCTCCCCCCTCTCTTTCTCTCTCTTTCTTTCGTTCCTCTCCTCCCTCCTTCTTCCCATCCTCCCTTACCCCTCCTGTCTTACTCTAGATGCATTCTTTTCGCCTTCAAACAAAATTTCTCTCTTTTACCTTACTATACTCTGCGACTACTTCTAGTCCGCCTTGCATTGTCTGAGCTTAACTTAAAAGAAAGTACTCCCTTTATACAGAGGTCTGGATGGCCCTTATTATCCTAAAGAGATTCCCTCCCCTGAAAGATCTAATGAGCCGGTTGAAGTATAAGAACCTCTACCCCCAAGCAGACAGTTCCTTTGCAGATCTCCCGCTAAAATAATGATCTTCTCCCGCCATTTCTCCAGCTGAGCTTGACCCCCCCCTCTCTTCGGCTTCCTAAGAATGGAACTAATTACACGGACTCTCAAAGGATATCCTCCACAGCCCCCTTCCACTCCTTTCCTTCCTCAAATCCTGCAATTCTTCAATGATTTTATTATCTTATGTCCTCTTTATATATTTGCTTTAATTATTAACTCCCTTACTGTTATAACTCGATTAAAAAATAATTTCATGTCCATATATATATATATATATATATATATATACACTGTTTGACCGATTTTGACCGAACTTGGCACACAGGTAGGCCTTGATACGGGAAACCTCCTAGGCTACGTCAAAATAGTCAAATTTCAAAATTTGGTAAAAGGTCAAAATTTCTGTTCAAGAAAAATTGGCTACACAGCACAATTCAGATTCTGACGGCCATTTTGAATAATGTCTCAAATTTATTTGTTGATGTTCTTGATGATTATAATAACTCGAAATCATTAATGACTTTACATCATTATATAATCATGTAATGCAGTTTATTTAAATTTTATATCAACAGTCACTGTCTAACTAAGGAGCGCTGGCCTTTCTTTGATAAGAGCTAACTACTCGCAGGCTGTGGTGCTGGCCTCTGTCGGCTCTTTTATGAATTGCTGTGGTGCTGGCCTCTGTTGGCTGCTTCACGAATTACTAGACAGATATAAACCAATTCACACCGTTTTACCGATTTTGACGTAACTGGGTATACAGGAGGATCTTGATACGGGGAGAGTCATTGGCAGAAAGTAAGTGTAGCATGGCACACTGGGTAACTGCTTGTAGTATATACATTTGAAACAATGTTATTTTCGAGATATATTGTTGTGAAACTTGAAATTTTCTAGTCTGCACTAGTAACAACAGGAAACGGACCGTATCTTAAACTGTAATTAGGTAACCCTGCCTCTTTCTCAGCGTTCACTCTAAGAAAACAATATTACCAATAAGTTTCTTATTCTTTTGGCTGGTCACTCATTCTTGCAGGTTCGTAAGGGAATAAGTGACTTCCTTAATTAACCAGCAAGGATGTGTGACTCTATTCATGAAATATTAGCCGATGACCCCAAACAAATAGCACGACTTTTTGGAAGCGGCAGAATTAATCATCAAAATGTAATGAGTCTGACAATATATAAAATCAAAATTACCTCCCAAGTTGAATGATATGTTGCTCATTGAAGAGAAAGGCTCCTAACAAGATTCGTTTAAACTTTTTTTTTCTTTTTACGGCGCTTCGACATCTAGGCCATTAGCGCCGACATCCAGGGTGCAGCGAGAAACTTTCCCAACGAGCCGTGTGATGAGAAAATTCCTCCTTGGATTATGAATCCAAGGCGCTAGCCACTAGACCAGGGGAGGCCCAATTATCAGGCTGTACCGTTTGAAATGTCAGTTTTGGACTTGCCGATTTCCTTCAAATGTCTTGAAACTGTCGTGGCTCCTACTCCGAGTTCTTTGGCATATTCCCTAGTGCTTTTTGAGGGTCAAGCTTCAACCCTTTCTTTCAGGTGGTCATTTTCAAGCTTGGTTTCTGGCCTTCCTCGCTCGTCGTTGTCAAGGTCAAAATTTCCACTTCGAAACCTGGAAAACCACCGGTAAACAGTTCGTTCATTCACCGTTCCCTCCCCGAACGCCGTGTTAATGTTCACCCCAAAAAAAACATAAATGTGAAATAGAGGCCAAGTTCCTCCCCCCACAAAGAAACACTCCCTTCCCCAAAAAGCGAGAAATATCTCCTCCTAAAACCCCCAAAAAACGCCTTACCATCCTACACTCCAAAAAAAGTAGTATGAGTTGGTGTATTAAGTGTACCATATTTTCAACCAAAAATATTTGCCAATACAAGAGATGATACAAGAAAGAAATGTCCAAGTTCTTTACTTAGAAGACCTCATAGTTACTTACTAAGAACAGTAAAGACAGTCCAACTGACCTTTAAAAACAACAATAAAAATACTTATATCCAGTTACTAAATTATCACTTTCCTCGAACAGGTATATTCTTAAACTTGGCAATGTTTAGTTTTCTCTCAAAGATAATTTCGGCATAAAAAAAAAAAAAAAAACATTGCCAAGTTAACAGTTAGGCAAACAGCTGATAGATGATATTGAACTAGCCTATGATTCTCCCCGTATCAAGACACACCTGTGTCCCAAGTTTGGTCAAAATCGGTCAAACGGTTCGGATTTGTATAAGGAACAAACATACAGACAGACAGCTGGTATAAGATGTTGACTGAGCCTATATGCACCTAAATGTTTCTTAAAACATCAAATATAGGTTCTTCATACCGAGACGATTCATTGGATACCCCACATCATGGGTTTCGGACGGACTGATGGGTTTCCGAAGGAAGTACAAAACTGGCACGCCTCCGCCCCGGAAGCGGAGTCAAACACAACTTTTCAGGATTTTTCGATTTTTGCCTTTAATAACACCCTCATATCTATCATCCTGCAAAATTTCAAGTCTCTAGCATGAGTGAGTGAGTGAGTCCTATAAATCCCGATTTTCGATCGCTATTATCTCAGAAACTATTCAATGTAGAATTATGAAAATTTCCAGTTTTACTCACATCTAGTAGTATAATACCTGTGTAAAATTTCATAACTTTATCTTTACCTGGTTGAAAGTTATGAGAGGGTAAAAATCGGCTCTAAGACCTCCTGTAATATAAGAAGACCTCCTGGAATAAAAGAGCTTTAATTCTATATAAATAACAATGATGTTTGTAAATAATGAAATAAAAAAGGGAAAGGATTAAATCGTAAAGTAAACAAAACTGACATGTCATACGGTACAGCCTGATAAAACATAATTGTAGCCATTATCAGACTCATGTCATATTATACTGCTTAGTAATTTGAATATATGTACATGTAATAGTCACAAAGGAATGGTGTTAATGGCCTCAAAGGTTTACACAAAAAAAAAAAAAAAAAATATTGCGATGATAGGAGGAGCAAAAGACCGCTGGAGAAGAAAGCCGCATCACAACAAGCACATGTAATTCCTAGCGAAGCAGCTTGTAATGAAACATATATACATAAATGTTTGAAGCAAATTCTTGTGATGTGTGAAGCAAAGTCGTGTGTTGACAGTACGTTTCAGTAAAAAGTGGATGCATTATGATAGAATAGCTGAATACCCGTGCTTCGTCATGGCAGATAAGTAGTTATTTATTGCGTTAAATAATGTATCATCGAAATGTGGATGCATTATGATAGACTAGCTGAATACTCACGGCAGATAAGTAGTTATTTATTGAGTTAAATAATGTATCATCGAAATGTGGATGCATTATGATAGACTAGCTGAATACTCACGGCAGATAAGTAGTTATTTATTGCGTTAAATAATGTATCATCGAAATTAACGTTACTATATTATTTTTTTACAGTTTATTGTAGAATGGTTTATTATTATATGCTATACATCAATTGATAAGTTATCAAAATATGTTTCTTGACACTTGGGCACTCCGGACCAGTGTCAAGAAACAGATAACCTAGAGATAACCCGTTATCTATGTATAAGTTACCAGTAACAGCAGTGTAACCAATATAGGTTGAATTTCGTTGTCAATAATAAATGTATGTTAAAATTTAGAAAATTTTTGTTTCTCAGATTTCATTTTGAAACACCCATTATATTTGCGAGCATTACCAAGAAGTGTTCTGACTGGAGATGCTGATGGGTGAGGAGGCTGTGCAAGGGTTTGGGATATTATTACCTCGGATGGACCATCACCAGGTATAGAGTAAACTCTATGAGGGACAGTTTATTTCTAGTAATTCAAGGACTGCCGTCATAGTTGAAATTAACCGCAATTAAAAATAATACTATGAAATAGATACAGTACGGTATCAGCTGTTCTGTTATCGTCCTTACAACGCATTGTAACTAGGCGAGCTTGCTCTCTTTATAACTAAAAATTCAAACTTCTAAAATACTTAAAAATTTGAATAGCAAAAAAAAAAACCTTTCTTAGCGAGTTTGTAGATTCCAAAGGGAGTTTCCATGCAAAGTTTGGAATTTTTCTGTCGAGTGGTTTGAGCTGGGCGATGATAGGTCAGTGAGTCAGTGGTATTTGACAAATATATAGAAGATATATACGCTTTTCTGAGTTGTATAAATATTGATGTAGTTAAGTTAATGAAGGATCGCCATCTGTATTGTGATAATCCGTAAAAAGAACCTTGAATTTACGGATAGCCGTTTATAATAACTACCACGGTTCGGTGCGATCAAACACGGTGGTACAACTGCAGGAGACCCGATGTCCTAGGATAGTGCTGGAGCTTGGAGCTTGGACCAGGACTTTGCGAGGGCTTTATGCTGAGTGGCTAGGAGAGATAAGGATGGACTTATAGAAGCTTTCACTACATTCACTAACTCATGTATACTCACTCTGAATAATGCTCCACTTTCACCCCATGTACCACCATCTCATTCAAGGTAAACACACACTTTTCTCTGCATAATTACTTATATATATAAAGTGGAGCGTTATTCAGAGTAGAATAAATGTATATATATATATATATATATATATATATATATATATATATATATATGTATTCTTTATTTCAACTAGTTTCTGGCAAACTTGCTCTCTCTAAAACATATTTATTCTAAAATGTACTTCACATCTGAAGTCTTTAGATAATGAATAACGAAGTCCAGATACTTCATATCTGGAATCATGAATCATATCTTGTAAGTGATAACGAATAAATTACAAAGACTTAAAATCTCTTTAGATAATAATTGAAAAATTCCAAGTACTTGACACCTGGAATCTTTAGATTATGAAGAATAAAGTCCGCGGACGTATCTGGAATCCGTAGAACATTGAAATCCGAGAGTACGAGGAAAGGCCAAGAGCGATTTAAATATACTAGATTTTGTTTAAAGGTTTAGGATTGGCAATAAAGAGGCAATCTGTGAACGAAGCCCGGCTTTACACTCGGATAATCCAACGTGTAAGAAGCAATCTCTGAAGCATGGCGGCTAGGCGTGACCGAACTTACCGCAGCGAGAACAGCAGCCTCTATCCCTAAATCCAGCAGAATAATCTTATTTCTCCTACCTCCATGCCCTTCCTACATACACCTCTATGGGGAAACGATTTTTAGGGATCGAGAACACTTCGATCTCTCATACACTCTATCTTCCAGTGGATTCCAGCATGGAAAACTACCTACGAGTAAGGTAAGTTTCTGAACATTGATGGCTTGAAACAACCCTTGCAACGGATAACTCAGATGGTGAGCATAACCCTCTAAAGGCGGGAGAACGAGGAACCTCTTGTGTTCAGACCGCCTTTTAAAAACCAAGAGTTCGGAAATACTTTCAAACACGTCACTCGTCATGTTGATTGAAGAGCCAGAGGTTAGGTCATTATTTGGTGAAATGCAAATGAGAACGAGAGGTCTTACCCATCCCCCGCCCAGTCAAAATGCCCTAACTGCGAAGGTCCTCACAACGCGAGATCAAGGGATTGCATGCAGTACACAATCAAGCAAGAAATCCAGCAAAAAGGAAAGATCTTATAGAGATGACAGATAGTGTGTCACTAGTTCATCATATTCCTGGAGAGGCTCGTGCATAAGCGCAGTCAAAATAATTAAGTAATACGAACACGGAGAATAAGAAAAAATAAAATGAAAAATAAAATGAACTCTATCCATCCCCTAAAACCCAAATTATCTGAAATTTCCTAAAATTCGTACCGACTCATAATCCTCAAACCATCCTTCCTACCCTCTATTTCCCTTCCATCCACTTCAAACATTTCGGTGTGTAAATTTCAAGTTGATACAATTACGGCATGGTTTGTATCCCTCATTCATCCCAGTTCGAAAAAAGGCCCAAGTAAAGATAAAAAAGTGTTAAATGTAAGGTGCCATGTGTCAGAGGTAATCTCAATCAAGCAAAGTGCTAAGGCCAATACAATTTCTCCCTTGGAACATATCAGGATTTTCAGAACAGAGTGAAAGATTACATTATCTACATACACTTTTAGCTTTGGTGTTGGCTTTAAAGGACACAAAATTTCCTTTGGGGAGGAGGGAGACTGAACAATCCCTGACGTTAGAGAGACATTCATGGAATTTCATGAGAGGAGACGATATGTTGATGATTCGTTTAGAAATCGGACACACTCGTCTGTCTAACTCACGAGTGTGGATAGTTTTAGTATGTATTAATAGGGAAATAGATATTAGTTTCGTCGCTTCAGTAAAGAATTTTGACGAATCAAAATATAATATACTATAAAGAAATGTTATAAGTTGAACCCCACTCCTCCCAAGTAAGAAATATAGACATTTTTCGTATGTTCCAGTGCATAAATGTGTGTAATAAAAATAGAATATGTCCTCTAAGAGCAATAATTACATGAATACTTTAAAGGCATCCATGAAGTGTTTAGGAGGCTGCTCTCGGGTAGATAATCCTGGGGGAGGGTGGTTTGTGGTTAGGGATGATTAGATTAAGATTGATTATTTCCCGCGGAAAATTAATGGCTTCAGGTTCTGGGCGGGAAGAGAGAGGCGCCATTGTTCTCCTCAGAGAGTACAAGGGATCCAACAGCTGGATAATAAGGAGAATCTACTCTCATTTAGCAAAGAACAAAGGGAAAAATACATGGGGCTCCTCCAAGAAGATTGTCGGTAGCTAGTTGGACTCGTTCACAACAAAGGATGTACACAAAACCATAATAAATAGAACAGAGTTGTGCTTATTGCTCTACCGGCTCCTTGAGGTACTCCAACATCCAGTTCGAATTATATGGGATGGGGGACTCTAATTATTGCTTTGTGTGGCGGATAATCAAAACACGTTTATAACTCACTATTCCTCGATAATCATATATTTCGTATGATCTACAAATTTCAAGACAATTTGACTCCTTCTATGGAGCATTTAAACTAGAAGATTCCATTCATAACCTAAAAATACCTTCTCCAGGCAGGGCCAGTAATAAAGAGTGACCCTGAAGATCTGAAGCATGTACCTAAAATTGTCACATTTATAAAGAAAAAATACCGACTCGCAGGAACTGCGTCATCTTCGCGCGGTTTCGTTCTTGTCCCTAGTCTCATTTGGAAAGATTAAAATAGAAACAGTTATTATTTTGGTTCGACCTTTCTGTTTACGGCCTTACCTGGATGGGTCGGTCAGCCCCACAATCCACTTCTAGAGATACTTAATTGAGAGTTCAATGCCTTTAAAACTATCATATTCACGTTTTCTTGTGATTTTCGACTATAGTACTAATTCTATAAATTAAGGTAATTAAAAAAAAATAAAACTGACAAAAAGAACCGTTTGAATAAACAAAATAAATTACTTCAAAGTTTTAAGCACTTATTTCTCCGATTGACATCGGCTAATTAAAACTTTCTTGTGAGACTTCTTTGTGCAGCATTTAGTTAGCTTTCGGACGGTCACCTTTCTTCAAGAAGATTTCCTAACCGTTTCGAGATATTAAGCAAAATATACGAAATTCCCAAAACGTTTCAAGTCTATTAAAAAAATATTTTATTCTAATCCTTCCTTAACTCCAAAGAAAACAAACATTTAAAAATCTTTGTTTATATGAATTTAAAACATTCAGAAAATGAATCCCATGATTCTAAGTACCCTAACCAAAAACCTTTTTCTACAACTATGTTTCCAATTTTCACGAAAACGATTAAAGCTATCACCTTAAAAATGGGTTCATTCATTTTTCTAGGCCAAGAAGCCCATAAAACGAGTACTTGCAAGCATATGAAATAAGGGCAAACATTTTTTTCGCGCGAATTTCGCTCCAAAAACCATGTTCCCGTGGACGGATTCTGTTCGTTAACGAACTTGACCTTTCAAATTAGTCGAAAGATTTTTGTACCAAATTCATCAAAATCAGACCATTCGTCTAAGATCTAGAGAGCGAACAGACAATATATATATATATATATATATATATATATATATATATATATATATATATACAAATTTGAAACACCGTTATTTTCGTTCTCTAGGGGTTCTGAAACTTAAAATTTTCTTGTCGGCAGTTCCGGGTTGCGTCATGAGGTCAGCCCTATAAGCGGGGTTCCTCCCTATGGAGGGAGGGAGGAACCGCGCTAAAAATTAACCAGTACGAGAGAGAGAAGAGAGAGAGAGGGAGAGAGAGAGGGAGAGAGAGGGAGAGAGAGGGAGAGAGCGAGAGAGAGTGAGAGAGAGAGAGAGAGAGAGTGAGAGAGCTCCGTAGCTAGATGTAGGTCAGGAGCCGGTGTTTGCGAGATAAAGAAGTTGATCCTTTCTGGGTCTAAATAGTTTGCCAGCCCTCCGTGTAACTCGGCTGTAACTCAACACTCACTCTGAGTTATAGCTCTCCCACTAGTTACTAGACCGATACCAATTATACACTGTTTAGCAGGGGAGTTGTTCCTTTGTGAGTTTGAATAGGCCAATATCATTCACCATATTGCTTTCTACAGGCCAAATTACTGCAGATCGACCCCATATTTATATTACGAACTGTTTTGAGATTTGATCATTTAACTGTACTTAATCTAGTTCGGTGTCGAAGCGTAGCTTTCATTGAAGTCTTGGAACGACTATTTGCTTGGTTTCTTCGGGCTCGTTGAAGAAAAATTCGTCCTGGAAAAGGTTTAGAATGTGAAATTAGCCATAACCTTGTGATAGATAGTATTGTGCCCGAAACCATCGCCTCTGCCATCGGTAAAACAACTGTGATGGAGACCATCGTCACTAACATTGGGAAAGTACAGTGGTCGAGACCAACATCGGTTCAAGGACTGTGGTAGGGACCAAAGTCACTGATATCAATTCAAGGAGTGTGGTAGAAACCAATGTCACTGCTATCAATTCAAGGACTGTGGTAGAGACCAATGTCACTGCTATCAATTCAAGGACTGTGGTGTAGACCATCGGTAAAAGTAGTGTGATGGATACCATCATCACCGCCATCGGATCAAGTATTTTCATGGGGACCATCGTCACTGTCATTGGGAAAAGTACAGTGGTCGAGACCAACGTCACTGCCATCGGTTCAAGGACTGTGGTAGAGACCAACGTCACTGCTATCAATTCAAGGACTGTGGTAGAGACCAACGTCACTGCTATCAATTCAAGGAGTGTGGTGTAGACCATCGGTAAAAGTAGTGTGATGGATACCATCATCACCGCCATCAGATCAAGTACTTTCATGGGGACCATCGTCACTGTCATTGGGAAAAGTACAGTGGTCGAGACCAACATCACTGCCATCGGTTCAAGGACTGTGGTAGAGACCAACGTCACTGCTATCAATTCAAGGACTGTGGTATAGGCCATCGATAATAGTACTGTGATAGAGGCCATCGTCACTGTCATTGGTAAATGTACTGCGCTAGAGACCATTGTCACCAAAATCGGTTCAAGGACTGTGGTGAGACAATTGTCACTGCCATTGGCAATTGTACTGTGGTCGAAACCAACATCACTGCCATCGGTTCAAGGACTGTGGTAGAGACCAACGTCACTGCTGTCAATTCAAGGACTGTGGTGTAGGCCATCGGTAATAGTACTGTGATAGAGACCATCGTCACTGTCATTGGTAAATGTACGGCGCTAGAGACCATTGTCACCAACATCGGTTCAAGGACTGTGGTGAGACAATCGTCACTGCCATTGGCAATTGTACTGTGGTCGAAACCAACATCACTGCCATCGGTTCAAGGACTGTGGTAGAGACCAACGTCACTGCTGTCAATTCAAGGACTGTGGTGTAGGCCATCGGTAATAGTACTGTGATAGAGACCATCGTCACTGTCATTGGTAAATGTACTGCGCTAGAGACCATTGTCGCCAACATCGGTTCAAGGACTGTGGTGAGACAGTCGTCACTGCCGTCGGCTCAGTGGACATGAACATTCTCACGGATGTTCTTTGGCTTTATATAATGTTGTTGATTACACTGGTCACCATTGGTTAACCTTCATCACATTAGATTCAAGGTCACTTGAAGGCCAGATCGAGGAAAAAACGCAGGAATAATCTGAAAACATTCATGCGTATGTTTTGAGATCCCTGAGTCCGAATCCGCAGTTTGTTTGACCTTTACGCCTTTTCCTAGAGGTCATTTGAAGGTCAAATAGGGAAAACACAACAACTGAAAAAATTCATGGGCAGTCCGAGGTAGTTTGTTTGACTCGCACTGCCTCCCAGAAAATTAATTTTTGAATGATTTTTTTTCTGATGTTTCCCTATTTGACTACCAAATACCTCTAGGAAAGGGCGTTAAGTTCAAACAAACTACGGATTCGGACTCAGGGACCTCAAAAACAAACTTATGAATGATTTCAGATTTTTTTAAGATAAAGTTGATAAATGAAATAAGAAATTCCCGTGGACAATATTAGGCTGGAGTTTATCATATTTTCCTGTAAAAAGGTGAAAATTCACTTCCCGCTTTGTAATCATCTCCAAGAAAGTCCTTGTTCAACACAACACCAATCAACTCTTTAAGTGGATAAACAGTCCTAACCCAATCAATTGTCTTGTCCAATTAGCACTCTTTGAGAATTATCAAGTGAGAGAGAGAGAGAGAGAGAGAGAGCTTGAATTGTGTTAATGATATATGCACTACCTTGTCCAGAAATGTGTCCATGTATATATATATATATATATATATATATATATATGTATATATATATATATTGTGTATATATATATGTATATGTATATATATATATATATATATATATATATATATATTATATATATATATATATGTATATATATATATATTGTGTATATATATATGTATATGTATATATATATATATATATATATATATATATATATATTATATATATATATATGTATATAACCACATTGTTTGACCGATTTTGACTTGGCTCACAGGTAGGTTGGTCTTGATACAGGGAGTCCCATAGGCTAGGTCAAAATCATCTACCAGCTGTCTGTCTGTATGTTTGTTCCTTATAAAAATCCACATCGTTTGACCGATTTTGACCAAACTTGGCAAATATGTATTCCTTGATCCGAGGAGTGTCATAGACTAGGTCAAAGTCGACTAGGACTCACAGTTCGGAGGTCACGGATTCGAAACTGTGAACCCCAACAGTTACTGATTTGTGTTGTAGCGGTTATCAGATAACCCCCAAAAAAGAAACCACATGTTTTAAAAATAAATAAAACATTATTAAGTGTTCTCTCGCAATTGAAAACTGCAAATCATTCTTGTAAGTTGTAAATCCTATACACTTAACATTGGTGACCCCTGATATTGAACAATACTTCTGATTTCACTTCTCGCCGTTCGTCATGTCCAAAAAAACCTCATCTACGTCCGATACAGATCTCCATGGAACCCAGCCTGAGGTTAGTTTCTACCAAGGGCCGAGTTCAAGACTACCGACATTCTGGAAACAGAACCCGACTTTATGGTTCGCGACGATCGAGGCTGTATTTGCGACATCCCGCGTAACATCGAGCCTAAAAAAATTCCAGCTCGTCATACCGAATCTCGATCTGGATGTTCTTAGCCAAGTCTCAGATATCGTCCTCCAACCGACTGAGCAACCATACGAGGACCTTAAAGCTAGGCTCATCACCACGTTCGGAGAATCCGAAACACGTAGAATTAGCAAGCTGTTAGAAGAAATGCCACTCGGAGACCAGACTCCTTCACAGCTCCTCAGAAAAATACAACAATTAGCTGGCTCCGATGTATCAAACGGATTTATTAGCACCCTGTGGATGAAGAATTTACCCCCACGAATTCGTCCCATCCTCATTTCCACAGGCCACACTGACATCCAAAAACTGGCAGAAGTAGCCGACAAGATCTTGGAGGTATCCCCGTCAGCTGAAACGTACGCTATTCGAGACATGTCAGAACCTCGCCCAAACAAGTCTTCCGCAACTACCACATCAGTCACGAACAGATGCGAGCACCCATCCGAAGATTTCGGAGCTCTACGCCGCGACGTAGACGAGATCCTACGCTTTCTGAAGATGAAGAACCGCGAAAGAAGCTCCAGCAGCAGCCGGAATCAAGACAATCTCTCTCGATCCCAGTTCGCGATACCTGCTATTACCACCAGAGATTCCGCGAGAAAGCCCGACGCTGCTCACAACCTTGCAACTGGAAATCCGAAGAGCCAGCTTTAAACTCGGAAATGTGAAAGTTGCGGCGGAAACTTTCACAACCCAGCAGCACCGCCGCCTATTTCTGACGGACAGAACCACTGGTCAGCCCTTCTTCATTGACACAGGAGCATGCATATCTCTTCTCCCTGTGCCCAAAGGACGGCGTAAGACTCCATCTGATTTCACCTTAATAGCAGCCAACAACTCCCCGATTCCAACCTTCGGTGAAATCACTCGATATGTCGACTTAGGACTCAGAAAACCTCTCAAGTGGACCTTTGTCTTAGCCGACGTCGCCAAGGCTATATTAGGTGCTGATTTTCTCTACTGGCATCAGCTTACTGTGGACTTAAGAAACAGGAGACTGATCGACCAGCACTCAGGACGTAGCATTGTAGGTACCATATCCTCAGCAGAAATACCAACCTTCTCCATCTTTCCAGCCGATAATCGATTTGCCCGCATCCTAGGTGAATTCCCTACCGTCACTCAGGTCACTCCCATCCGTGGACCATCCAATTCAACAGTGGAGCATCATATAGAGACCAAAGGACGACCTGTCACGGCTAAATGCCGCCGTTTGCCTCCAGGAATTTACCAGGAAGTCAAAAAGGAGATCCAGGAGCTCATCGACAGCGGAATATGCCAACCTTCCAAAAGTCCATGGTCCAGTCCACTCCACGTAGTGAAGAAAAAAGATGGTACTCTCCGATTGTGTGGAGACTATCGAGCCCTGAACGCCATCACTATTCCCGATCGATATGGAATACCCAATCTTCGAGACTTCACAATGGAGATACATGGCAAGAAGATCTTCTCCAAAATAGATCTCCGCAAGGCTTACTATCATATACCGATAGCAGTAGAAGATCGAGAGAAAACTGCCATTATTACCCCATTTGGCCTTATTGAATACAACAGGATGAGTTTTGGACTGAAGAACGCAGGTCAAAGCTTCCAGCGTTTCGTCGACAACCAATTCCGAGACCTACCCTTTCTCTTCAAGTTTCTTGACGACTTCTTGATCGCTTCGGACAACGAGGAACAACATGAAGCTCACATCAGAGAAGTACTTCGTCGTCTCGACATGAACGGCATCGCTGTGAACCCATCGAAATGCGTCTTCGGTGTTCCAGAGCTCGATTTCCTTGGATTCCATCTAACACCATCTGGCGTCACACCTCTGGAAGACAAAGTTAAGGCTGTCCTAGAATTCCCACTTCCCAAGGACGTTCGAGAACTTCGGCGCTTTATGGGCATGGTGAATTTCTACCGACCTTGTCTTCGCCACGCAGCAACAATCCAACAACCTCTCAACGGACTTCTCCATCAGGTCAAGAAAAATGACAAAACTCCAATCAATTGGAACGAAGAAACGCTCAAGGCTTTCGAAGACACCAAGAAGAACCTTGCTGAAGCAACTGAGCTCGTCCATCCGAACCCAGACGCAGAGATCTCACTCGCATGCGACGCATCTGACGTCGGTCTAGGCGCTGTCTTACAACAAAAACAGGATAACAAATGGCACCCTCTAAGCTTTTTCTCGTTAGCACTCAATAAAGCGCAGAAGAATTACTCTGTCTACGACAGGGAGCTTCTGGCTATATACAAGGCCATCAAACATCTTCAACCTCAACTGGAAGGCCGAGTTTTCTCAATCATCACAGATCATCGCCCATTAGCTCATGCTTTCACTCAAAAGCCTGAATCCACTTCAACTCTCCGCATCCGTTGGCTAACTTACATTAGCCAATTCACCACTACGATCATCTATAGTCCAGGCAGGGAAAACATTGTTGCCGATTCCCTATCAAGGATTGCTGAAATCCAAACTCCAGACGATTTTGTCGCCCTTTCTTTAGCCCAACAAGAAGACCATGAGATCAGCCGACTCCAGGAACAAACTAACCTAACCTTTAGAGCCATCGAAATTCCTGGCACCGTCAAGACCCTTCTCTGTGAGATGTCAACAGGCAAGGCAAGGCCATATCTCCCGAAGAACTTCAGGCACAGTGCTTTCGTCAAGGTGCACACCTTAAGTCATCCTGGCGTCCGGACAACACGGAAAATGGTAGCAGAGCGATATTTCTGGCCGAACATGAATAAGGAAGTAGCTGATTGGGCTAAGTGCTGTATCGCTTGCCAGAAGAGTAAGATACACCGGCATACCCATGCACCTCCTGGAACATTCCCAGCTGCCACTCGCTTTCAGCATGTCCACTTAGATTTAATTGGCCCACTACCACCCTCCGACGGCCACCGTTACTGTATCACGATGATAGACCGTCAAACCAGATGGACAGAAGCAATACCATTACGTGACATCACAGCCGAAACCGTCTCAAGCGCATTCTACACTGGTTGGATCTGCCGATTCGGCGTTCCCTCAAGAATAACCACCGACCAAGGCCGGCAATATGAATCCCAGCTTTTTCATCAGCTGACTTCGCTTCTGGGAATCAAGAAAGGTCGCACAACTGCTTATCATCCCCAAGCTAACGGATGCATAGAACGATGGCACCGGACACTCAAAGCCGCCATTACAGCACACCTTGACAGCAACAACTGGACCCGCATATTGCCGACCGTACTCCTCGGACTCAGAGCCAGCCTGCGAGATGATACTTCATCGAGCATAGCTGAAGCAGTCTACGGTTGTCCCATAAGATTGCCAGGCGAATTCTTGGAGCAACACACGACCGCGGAAGATCCACACGTACTCCTGCAGGAGCTGAAGGAACACCTTCGCACCCTTCGACCAGCCGAGTATAAGGAGAGCACTAAGAAGACCTATGTACACCAGGAGTTGCAGAACTGCACGCATGTGTTCATCAGGGAAGACTGTGCCCGACGTCCGCTGACACCACCATACTCCGGACCACACAGAGTTCTCCAACGACACGACAAGTACTTCGAAGTGCAACTCCCAGGCCGCCAAGCCACCATATCGACAGACCGGCTTAAGCCTGCGTTTCTTCCATCCAAACAGACTCAGGACACACCACCAGTTCTCCCAAAAACGCAGTCTCAACCGCCACCGCCAACTCAAGAGCCCTACAGGACCCGTTCCGGGAGAACCGTGAAACGAGTTTCACAGTCAGCTTCTCTGACTCCGTCATCTGGGAGGGGAATCCTGTAGCGGTTATCAGATAACCCCCAAAAAAGAAACCACATGTTTTAAAAATAAATAAAACATTATTAAGTGTTCTCTCGCAATTGAAAACTGCAAATCATTCTTGTAAGTTGTAAATCCTATACACTTAACAGTGTTATTAAACTTTTAGCACTTTCCTCCGAAGGAAAGTAGCTATTGAGGTTGCCTCAAGACGGAATTTTTTAAAAATTTCTTCAAATCTTTATCGATCCTACCTAGTAGACACCGAAAATGACCCCGGTTAAAATTTATATATATATATATATATATATATATATATATATATATATATATATATATGTGTGTGTGTGTGTGTGTGTGTGTGTGTTTGTTAACACGATAGCGGCCAGAGTTTTTGTTTTTTCTTCACGAAACATGGTATAAAGCGTTCAATTAGCAAACGATTGAACGAGTTCGTTAACCATCAAAATCGGTCCACGGGGAGTTTACCTGGGAGTTTACCCCGGATCCAAAACACTTATTTGACCATGCCAGCCGTAGTTTTTGTTATATTTCAACGAAACTCGGTATTCGTTATGTTGATCTAAATAGAGAAATACGTTGTAAAAATAAACTAAATCGGTTCATTAGGAGGGGGGGGGGGTTTACTCCGGACCCACATTACCAATTTGCCACTCCGTAATTTTTGTTACATTTCAACGAAACTCGGTATTTGTGGTGGTAATCAACAGAGAAAAATGGGTTGTAAAAATAAACTAAATCGGGTTATTTGGAGGGGGGGGGGTTACTCCAGACCTAAAGTACTAATATTTCCATACCGGTCGTAATTTCTGCTGTATTGTAACGAAACGCGGTATACGTACTGGGTATCTCATGAGAAGGAAGTTTTGTAAAAATGAAGTAAATCGGTCTATCGGAAAAGAGGGTTTACTTTAAACTCTGTTTCATTAGAATTAGCCCGCCAGACGTAGGTTCCTAAAGCCACCGCCAGGAGCGCTATCTCCCACTAGGGGGACTGTATCCTGTTCCTGCGTCAGATAAAAATACAGAAAATGAAGTTTTTGTGTATTTATTAAGTAATACAGTATCATGTATTAACATAACTCTGGAAGCAAATTATTTACAAAATTAATAATTGAACAGTTCTCATAAGAAATGTAAATGAGCAGAACTATTCACGTTTTTGTTTTATTTATATCGGTTATTTACAGCAAATTATTCAGTAATGTAGTCTACACTACAAAAATTCTGAGGAAAGTGTTTAGTTATGCAGCTGCTGCGTGACGGACTTTATATTAAATATATTTATTTTCTACTTTATTGTTGCTTTTCTAGATGCAGAATGTATGTGTAGCATAGCACGCCGGGTAACAGCTATCTATCTATCTATGTGTATATATATATATGTGTGTGTATGTGAGTGCATATTTAAAGAATTAATCGTGAATTTTTTGTTTCAGGTATGTTCAGTTAGAAGCATTTACATCAAGAGCTATGGATGTACGGAAACATAGACGTCCATTCTAGGCGTGGCCCTAGTGGATCTCCTCAGATTGAGGCCGTAAGTTGTATTATATTTATAATATGTTCCCCTGAAGAGTTACCAATATCTGATGCATTATAAAATAAAATTAAAAAATTTATCATCCAATACCACACACATAAACCTAAATTATAGCAAGCAATACCACACATAAACCTCAATTATAGCAAGCAATACCACACATAGACCTCAATTATAGCAAGCAATACCACACATAAACCTCAATTATAGACAAGTCGAAGTTTCTAATTTGTAGATTCTCCTCCGATCTATACTATTTCAAAAAATATTAGGTATTACGGTGACTAATTTGTTACTAATAATTATAATTATTAATATTATTAAAGGGTGGTAACCTTTAGATCCTAAAAATTCTTCGTTAATATTAATGGATGTTAAAATTTAAATAATATTATTAAAATCACAATTTTGATTTATGTCCTATTATTTATTATTTATTACATTTTCTAAATTTTCTTTTGTGTTTTTTATTGCTACTGAACCTTTTTAAATTTCAACAGTAATTTTTAACCCTTTCCGTCTCGCAGCGCCCAGTAAGCTCGATGCTTACCCGTCTAGCTTTCCCCGCACGCTCGTATCTCTCCTCATCTCTACCTCACTACCGTTCGTCTCTCTCAGAATAATCTTGTTATATAGTTGGAATTATTAACTTATCATTTCAAATGTCTTTTATATTCTTAACTAGCTGACCCGGCGAACTTCGTACCGCCTAACAGTCGATTCTTTAATTTTTTTTTTAATACTTATTCTGCTATTTGCGACACCCGGACAGCTAGTAAGATAAAAAAAAGGAAAAAAAAAAACCTTAATAAGTCGACAATTACATTATGTCAAAAAATAAAAGGTAAAAATGCAGTTTCCCGCCCACCAAACCGATTTCTTTCAAATTTTGCACAATAACGTATTTTGTTGCACTAAACACGAATACGATAAAAAAGTCCGTCACGCAGGAGCTGCATAACTAAGCACTTTCCTCAGAATTTGGGTAGTGTAGACTGCTTTCCAAAACAATTTGCTTAAAATATCCTACATAAATAAAATAAAAACATGAATAGTTCTCTTTAAATTTTGTAATGAGTAACTGATAAATTATTAATTTGCTTCCAGAGTTATGTTTACACATGGTACCTACTACACTACGTAATAAATACAAAAAACCTCATATTATCGTATTTTGATCTAACTCAGGAACCGGATACAGTCCCTCAAGTGGTAGAAAGCGCTCCTTGCGGAGCCTTTGTGAACCTACGTCTGGCGGGCTTTTCTATTGAAATATATTACAAAGTAAACCCCCCTTTCCGATTGACCGATTCAGCTCATTTTTACAACACTTCTTTCTCATGAGTTACCCACGACGTATACCGCGTTTCGTTACAATACAGCAGAAATTACGACCGGTATGAGTATATTAGTTATTTGGGTCCGGAGTAAACCCCCCTCCTAATGAACCGATTTAGTTTATTTTTACAACACATATTTACCTGTAGATTACCACTATTAATACCGAGTTTCGTCGAAATATACCTAAAATCACGGCTGGTAGTGGCGAATTGGTATTGTCGGTCCGGAGTAAACCCCCCCTCCTTATGAACCGATTTAGTTCATTTTTATATCTCACTTTTCTCTCTATATTACCACTACTTGGTATTCGTTGAAATATAACAAATATTACGGCTGAAATGGTCAAATTAGTGTTTTGGGTTCGGGGTAAACCCCCCCTTCCGGTGGACCAATTTTGGTGGTTAACGAACTCGTTCAATCGTTTGCTAATTGAATGCTATATACCAAGTTTCGTGACGAATAAACAAAAACTCTGGCCGCTATCGTGTTAACAGACACATATATATATATATATATATATATATATATATATATATATATATATAAATTTTAACGGGGGTCATTTTCGGTGTCTACTAGGTAGGATCGATAAAGATTTGAAGAAATTTTTCAAAAATTCCGTCATGAATCCAACCTCAATAGCTACTTTCCTTCGGAGGAAAGTGCTAAAAAACGTCGGATTTAACTAGGAAAGAAGTTATTAAGCACTAAAGTTCACTGTTATGCAGGTTATGAGAGCTAATGTAAACAACTAAATTTGTGACGACTTTAAGGCATAAATGACGACTTTAAGGCATACATGCTATGCGTTTACGCTCGCTCAAGAAGATAACAAAACCCCAGTCAATCCAACTCGCTAAAATTAATAGAATATAATATTAAGCACTAAAGTTAGGAAGGTTATAAAACTAGGTGTCATCAGCGTATTTGTAAACACGCGCATGCGCGGATATGTAACATTGGGAAACAGAGAACTCTCATTTGAAATGTTCAGAAACCATTTATTCGAAAATATTGTTAATTTTAAGGGCATCCTCACCTGTCGCTTAAGGGCATACGTGCTATGCGTTTCCGCTCGCTACGCTCGCTCAAGAAGATAACAAAACCCCAGTCAATCCAACTCGCTATAATTAATAGCTCTCATAACCTGCATAACAGTGAACTTTAGTACTTAATAACTTCTTTCCTAGTTAAATCCGACGTTTTTTTTTTTTTTTTATCGTATTCGTGTTTAGTGCATCAAAATACATTATTGTGCAAAATTTGAAAGAAATCGGTTTGGAGGGCGTGAAACTGCATTTTTACAAAATAAAAATTGTAAGCCACTTATATTTTTTTTTAATAGTCACTACAAAATCACAATCAAAATTACAATATCAGATTTCTTATTATGATACCTACTTATTATATTTCAATTTATTTTTACTTATTCTAAATTAAGTTTCATTTTTATTGTAGTACTTAATGGGTCACGATATTTTTTGTTTGATTACCTGACGCGTAAATAAACAGAGCAGATGGTTTTCCAACACGGGAACAGGCAACATACAATTGACCATGCGAGAAACATGGGTTTTCTAGATTAATACCACAAACACTTAATGACTGCCCTGGGATTTGTTTATAGTCGAACTGAGTTCATAGGTCCAATAGCAACACAGCTGCAGGCACTGTAATGAATTCACAGCAGCTCGATTCAAACTTGCACCATTATTAGTCGAATGTCGCGCTTCGCGGGTCTGCCTTAACCAAATAAGATTATATTGGAGCCCTATCTCCAATATAATCTTACCTCTTCTACCCCCCCCCAACTTTTTTTTTTCCTTCTTCACACTCTATTTAATATCTATTATATCACCGTATTGTTATTGTGAAATATATTATATAAAACATGTTATTGTTATTATTAATTAGCTCACTAATGTACTAGCTATACTCATAAAATGTACTGACTTGTTATATACACAATGTGCAAAAAGTATTTTATTTTGTAATATCTTGATGTATGTTAAAGAGCAAGTCGCCAAAAGTTGCGAAACTCTTAATAAATAAATATCCAAATATCCCTTAACCAAATTCTTTCACGTTCCCTGCGATCTTCACGTTCCTGGGTAGTACGATTAGATTAATAATTAATTTGATGTGTTGCATTTTGGGTTCTTCTGCCTAAACTTCGTTAATGCATGTATAAATTAATTTAAATTGCATTATTAACATGTGATGTCACTTGGTGATTACGTGTTCTTATTAATTTAATTTTTTTTGCTTATACACAAATAACCAAATACGTTCACTGTTAAAAATATTATAATTGAGAACATATGTTTTTATTTAAAAATGAATTTCCGTTAGCGAAGTAAATAATAACCGAAAAATGCCGTTTTTAGACTTTTTCAGGCAATTTTTTAAATGTTTCTCTCCGTAAGAACCATCCTCGTAGTTCAAGAAATATTATAAAAAAAAAAATTAGCGAAATCGGTTTAGTTGTTCTCGAGAATTGCGCTTACCAACACATTTAGCGATTCATTTTTATATAATAGATATACAAATACGTTAACTGTTAAAAATATTATAATAGAGAACATATGTTTTTATTTAAAAATGAATTTGCGTTAAGGAAGTGAAAAAGACCCGAAAAGTGTTGTTTTTAGACTTCTTCGGGAAATTTTTTTAATTTTTCTCTCCGTAAGAACCATCTTCGTAATTCAAGGAATATTATAAAAAAAGAATTAGCGAAATCGGTTCAGCTGTTCTCGAGATTTGCGCTTACCAACACGTTTAGCGATTCTTTTTTATATAATAGATATACAAATACGTTAACTGTTAAAAATATTATAATTGGGAACATATGTTTTTATTTAAAAATGAATTTGCGTTAATGAAGTGAAAAAGACCCGAAAAGTGTTGTTTTTAGACTTTTTCGGGCAATTTTTTTAATTTCTCTCCATAAGAACCATCCTCGTACTTCAAGGAATATTATAAAAAAAGAATTAGCGAAATCGGTTCAGTTCTTCTCGAGGTTTGCGCTTACCAACACATTTAGCGATTCATTTTTATATAATAGACTAGCTGTTACCCGGTGTGCAATGCTACACCTACTTTATATTAAATATCTGTAGCCGGGCTTACCATGCTACACATGCTTCATATTAAATAGTTGTAACCCAGCTTCCATGGTACGCCTACTTTATATTATATATTTTAAAAAATGAATGATTATATTATATTGGTCCAAATTATGAGAATATAAGATAATAAATTGAGAGCTCGGCTGAAAAAGTTATTTTCCATTTTTTTTTTTTAGAGAAAGTGGGGTGGAAATTAAATTGATCCTTATTTTTTAAAAAGTACCCTTACTTTTAAAATGGTATTACAATTAAGTGATTCCAAATAATTTAATTGCAATACCGTTTTAAAGAAAATCCAAACCAAACTCCCTGTGTTTAATTTTTTTAAAGAAAAAAAAAATATGTGGTCCATAAATAAATATTCATAAAGAATAGCAATACAAATGAGGCATTTAATTAAGGTTATGATTAGTTATAAGTTGTCAAAACCTACAACTGAAACAATATTCTTTATTTTCATTGATTTTTTTTTTAAATATAATATTTATTTATTTTAAGGTCTTCGCATCTAAAGCTAAAACCTCAACCTTGCGCAAATATAATATTAATATGTTATATTGTTTATTTGTTCATGTAATAATCCGTAACTGAGTTTTTTTTATGAATGAAAAAGTAGGTAAGTCGTGCAGGGTTTATGTTATGTATGCCAAAAGGAAAGTTTTAAAAACATAGTTTGTTGTTTCACATACACTTTCACATATTTTTGTTCAATTTTTTTTCCTTTCTATTAAAGCTTCTGTTTCAAATTTTATGGTTCATGCACTCTTCTATAAGGATAGTCCTTCTATCAGAGGAAATAGGGGCCTCTAAGAATAAAAACAAATTTAAGATATTTTTCTTGCAGTTATGGACAACAATGAATTAAAGGTATTTGGGAATTTCAATAACGACATTGACTTGGCGAGCAACAATATTTTTACCAGAATTGCAACCGTATTTAAACTTAATTTAGCCCAAGAGCTGGTAACACACTTTTCAAGTGTTTTATGTGCCTTGAAATTGTCGTATAGTGGGTCTCTAGTGTAGATAAAAAGTTAAGTATATGGTTGCTGGACATACCTTGAAACACCAGGTTCTGCGCATGGTAATCAGTAACAAACTATGGGCCAAAAATAGTGTTTTATTCAGAAGCCATAAGTGTTCAATGTAAAATTAAGGCAATTCTATAATGAATAATATATAAGGCAGACACTTTTAAGTGGGATACATATAAAAAAAAAAAAAAAAACCGAAGTGGGTTTTTGTAATATTAAATGAAGTCTCTTCTTCACACTGCTATTTAAACACCATAATTGAAAATAATTACAAAAGGGCAGACACTTTTTGTGAGGTTTAGTAATCAGCAAACATGAAAATAAATTCAGCCGATGATAGACTGCAATACACTGCGTGTAACCGTAAGAGTGAGTGAGAGCACCAATCATCTGGACAGGACAGTTGTGGTAGTTCTAGAAATAAAGCAACTTGCCTTAATTATACATTAAAGATTGTTGGCTTCTGAATAAAATACCATTTTAGTGACATATTTTTTTAACACCTTTCCCCTATGTGCAGTACCTGGTGTTCCAAGGTATGTCCAGGCTACACATACATGCCTTACCTATCCACGACATGCAATACACCAAAATTCCAAGGTGCATAAAACACTTCATGAAATGTGCGTTACCAGCTCTCCGACTAAATGTTGACAGTCAGAGGATATAACTATCTCAGACAAAAGAAAGCATATGTCAGAATATAATGATTAAATTATTATGGATATTAAATTAATAAAAAATTGCATGGAAAATTTAATTACTTATTCATTTATTAGAACACCACAATTCACGTGACTTCCTCTTCTTATAAAAATAATATTTTAATACATTAATTTATCTGCAAAAAAAAAATAGCATGCATTAAGAATAACTATTAAAAAAAAATTAAAGTGAGGCTGCCCAAATTAATAGGGTTGCTAAACCATACAGCTCTTGTAATAATAAAATAATGTTTCAAAACGTGGTGAAAATTAATTCATTTATATACATTCATTTGTATGATTATAAACATTTATGTAATTTATTATGTACATCTATCTATATGCGAATAAAAAAATAAGTTAAATATAACAACATTTAATATAATATTTTAATAATATTTGCATATGTATGTGAGAGAATTAATTTAAAGTTCATAAATTTAAGTCCTTTACAAAATGACATTGTTCACAAAGGAGTTTTTAATGTTTAAAAAAATCTTTATGTTTTAAACAAAACGTTCTATCTTTTTGGAAAATCTTGGAACCTTAAACTTAAAGGTACATATTCTGCATATGTAGACTCTTCTGTAAGATCTTTTTTCTTTCTCGATTTCCAGTATAATACATTACCAATGTATAAGAAATTATTAATAAGAAAACCAGTGGTGGATTTTCCTTCTAAATGATCATTTAAGAATATAGTCCCTACATCCATCTGTTTGAACAACATTTAGACCCATTTGATATCTTCAACTTTCTTATTTCAACAAAATCTCAAGCATTATTTTATTTCAAACTATCTTTTTCTCTATCCCAAAAATCACAATCGCTTGAACTTTATCAGATTCACCCTCAGCCAATCCAATACAGCTTATTTTTTCTTGGGTAACATCAACATGCCTAGCGACAATGATTTTATTATTCAAAAGTACTTTATATCCCACTTCACTATAACCAATTAAAATGCACATATTCACCTTTTTATCCCATTTAGAAGTTATTATTTGTTCTGGTTTCCTAACAAAATTTTTACTACCATATAAATTAAAGTTAGAAACATCTGGTTTCTTTCCAAAACAGTTTTCATAGGGTATTTTATTGTCAATGGTGTTAGCTAAAGAGAGATTTTTCAAATAAGTTGCTTCACAGACCATTTCTGGCCAACATTTTTTTCTACAATAGCTTCTGCCAGTAAACAATGAGATATATTCATAATTGTTCTAGTAAATCACACCATTTAATTCATGAACATATGAGGGACAGGGATTAATTATGATACCCTTTTTTTTTTTTTGGTAGTCATAATTCTTACAATTTAAATATTCCTTACCAATGTCATATCTCACAATACCAATTCTCTTATTTCCTAAGTTTTCGACCTCATTTACTTATTGAACAAAGGAATGAAAAACTTCTGTTTTAGGTTTAATAGTTTAAATCCTAGCAATCTTACTATTTATTAGAGTGAGACCGCGACAAAGGGAATTCATCACTAAACACTTAAATAACAATAAACAATACAGAACAATTATGAAAAAATTAACATGAGAGCAATCTTACTATAATCATCTATAAATGAAACAAAATATTTTTCACCTTTGAGACTCATAGTTAAAAAAAGGTCCACATCAGTGTAAACAATTCCAAAATACTTTTAGCCTTGTTCTTATTGTTATTTACACACTTCATCAGTTTCAATAAAAAAGTTAAGTGTTTTTCCACATACTAAAACCCTCTCCATCAAATACCAGTAAATATTCATTTATTCATTAAACAGAAAAGCGAGTGAGAGACACCGAATACTATAACCGACATTGCAACCTTCCTTTACTAAAGAGATAAAAAAACTCTCTCAACAAAAGTATTGAAATTATTAAAGTTCTGAATAGAAACATGAACACTTAATTATAATATATTAGTCCAAATTATGATTAGATAAACACAGAACATTTTTATGATATACTTATTTATACGATATTAGTCTATATTCTGGTTAGAGCAGTGTTGCCCTAGGCAATCAAATCAAAATTGATTTAATATGAAGAAAACTGATCTGATATTAAGAAAATTAATCTTAAAAAATATGATATTTTATTATATGATATCTTATATGATATTTGTCCAAACTCTGAGAATATAAACCTACTATTTAGATAAACAAACAAAGGTTTTGTATTGCACTTCTTCTTAGAAGGAGGGGCAACACTGGAAAGAAAATGCCGATTTCTGACTATAAACTCTTCTGTATATGACAGTTTCGAACTCGTTACTTCCAAACTATGAATCCTAGAAGATTTTGAGCTAGACTACGAGATTTCCCGGATCAAGACGTATCTATGTGCGAAGTTTGGTCAATATCAGTCAAACGGTGTGGATTTGTATAAGGAACAAACAAACAGACAAACAGAAAAACAGACAAACAGACAGACACGTGATTTTTATATATATAGATATAAAACTGGAAGACATACTAAACTGGAAGACATACTAAACTGGAAGACATTTTCTGTCATGGAAAAGAAAATGACTCAGATAAGAAATGATGATATAATTACTTGATTTATAAAATGTATAGTACGAGTATATAATAATATATGGAGGATATTTATCCCGACCGAACTAAACAAGATCCAAATTGGGACTGAAATATATAAAAAGCAACAATTATGCTAGAGAGACAAATTTTAGTATGACCCTACAAATAGGCGGCGAGGCGCGCCAGCTTCAACCTCCAACAATTTCTATAACAATGTCGATTGTAGGACTTTACTTTTTTTATAGATAATAATAGTCTTGCACAATGTTTAATTTCATACGAAGAAGATGTGATAAGGTCCCACTGATTTTATTATCACCCTACAAATAGGCGGCGAGGCGCGCCAGCTTCAACCTCCAACAATTTCTATAACAACGTCGATTGTAGGACTTTACTTTTTATTATAGATAACAATAGTCTTGCACAATGTTTAATTTCATACGAAGAAGATGTGATAAGGTCCCACTGATTTTAGTATCACCCTACAAATAGGCGGCGAGGCGCGCCAGCTTCAACCTCCAACAATTTCTATAACAACGTCGATTGTAGGACTTTACTTTTTATTATAGATAACAATAGTCTTGCACAATGTTTAATTTCTTACGAAGAAGATGTGATAAGGTCCCACTGATTTTAGTATCACCCTACAAATAGGCGGCGAGGCGCGCCAGCTTCAGCCTCCAACAATTTCTATAACAATGTCGATTGTAGGACTTTACTTTTTTTATAGATAACAATAGTCTTGCACAATGTTTAATTTCATACGAAGAAGATGTGATAAGGTCCCACTGATTTTAGTATCACCCTACAAATAGGCGGCGAGGCGCGCCAGCTTCAACCTCCAACAATTTCTATAACAATGTCGATTGTAGGACATTACTTTTTTTATAGATAATAATAGTCTGGCACAATGTTTAATTTCATACGAAGAAGATGTGATAAGGTCTCACTGATTTTAGTATCACCCTACAAATAGGCGGCGAGGCGCGCCAGCTTCAACCTCCAACAATTTCTATAACAATGTCGATTGTAGGACTTTACTTTTTTTATAGATAATAATAGTCTTGCACAATGTTTAATTTCATACGAAGAAGATGTGATAAGGTCCCACTGATTTTAGTATCACCCTACAAATAGGCGGCGAGGCGCGCCAGCTTCAACCTCCAACAATTTCTATAACAATGTCGATTGTAGGACTTTACTTTTTTTATAGATAATAATAGTCTTGCACAATGTTTAATTTCATACGAAGAAGATGTGATAAGGTCTCACTGATTTTAGTATCACCCTACAAATAGGCGGCGAGGCGCGCCAGCTTCAACCTCCAACAATTTCTATAACAATGTCGATTGTAGGACTTTACTTTTTATTATAGATAATAATAGTCTTCCAATATGTTTAATTTCATACGAAGAAGATGTGATAAGGTCCCACTGATTTTAGTATCACCCTACAAATAGGCGGCGAGGCGCGCCAGCTTCAACCTCCAACAATTTCTATAACAATGTCGATTGTAGGACTTTACTTTTTATTATAGATAATAATAGTCTTCCAATATGTTTAATTTCATACGAAGAAGATGTGATAAGGTCCCACTGATTTTAGTATCACCCTACAAATAGGCGGCGAGGCGCGCCAGCTTCAACCTCCAACAATTTCTATAACAATGTCGATTGTAGGACTTTACTTTTTATTATAGATAATAATAGTCTTCCAATATGTTTAATTTCATACGAAGAAGATGTGATAAGGTCCCACTGATTTTAGTATCACCCTACAAATAGGCGGCGAGGCGCGCCAGCTTCAACCTCCAACAATTTCTATAACAATGTCGATTGTAGGACTTTACTTTTTATTATAGATAATAATAGTCTTGCACAATTTTTAATTTCATACGAAGAAGATGTGATAAGGTCCCACTGATTTTAGTATCACCCTACAAATAGGCGGCGAGGCGCGCCAGCTTCAGCCTCCAACAATTTCTATAACAATGTCGATTGTAGGACTTTACTTTTTTTATAGATAATAATAGTCTTGCACAATGTTTTATTTCATACGAAGAAGATGTGATAAGGTCTCACTGATTTTAGTACCACCCTACAAATAGGCGGCGAGGCGCGCCAGCTTCAACCTCCAACAATTTCTATAACAATGTCGATTGTAGGACTTTACTTTTTATTATAGATAATAATAGTCTTCCAATATGTTTAATTTCATACGAAGAAGATGTGATAAGGTCCCACTGATTTTAGTATCACCCTACAAATAGGCGGCGAGGCGCGCCAGCTTCAACCTCCAACAATTTCTATAACAATGTCGATTGTAGGACTTTACTTTTTATTATAGATAATAATAGTCTTCCAATATGTTTAATTTCATACGAAGAAGATGTGATAAGGTCCCACTGATTTTAGTATCACCCTACAAATAGGCGGCGAGGCGCGCCAGCTTCAACCTCCAACAATTTCTATAACAATGTCGATTGTAGGACTTTACTTTTTATTATAGATAATAATAGTCTTCCAATATGTTTAATTTCATACGAAGAAGATGTGATAAGGTCCCACTGATTTTAGTATCACCCTACAAATAGGCGGCGAGGCGCGCCAGCTTCAACCTCCAACAATTTCTATAACAATGTCGATTGTAGGACTTTACTTTTTATTATAGATAATAATAGTCTTGCACAATTTTTAATTTCATACGAAGAAGATGTGATAAGGTCCCACTGATTTTAGTATCACCCTACAAATAGGCGGCGAGGCGCGCCAGCTTCAGCCTCCAACAATTTCTATAACAATGTCGATTGTAGGATTTTACTTTTTATTATAGATAACAATAGTCTTGCACAATGTTTAATTTCATACGAAGAAGATGTGATAAGGTCCCACTGATTTTAGTATCACCCTACAAATAGGCGGCGAGGCGCGCCAGCTTCAACCTCCAACAATTTCTATAACAATGTCGATTGTAGGACTTAACTTTTTATTATAGATAATAATAGTCTTGCACAATGTTTAATTTCATACGAAGAAGATGTGATAAGGTCTCACTGATTTTAGTATCACCCTACAAATAGGCGGCGAGGCGCGCCAGCTTCAACCTCCAACAATTTCTATAACAATGTCGATTGTAGGACTTTACTTTTTATTATAGATAATAATAGTCTTCCAATATGTTTAATTTCATACGAAGAAGATGTGATAAGGTCCCACTGATTTTAGTATCACCCTACAAATAGGCGGCGAGGCGCGCCAGTTTCAACCTCCAACAATTTCTATAACAATGTCGATTGTAGGACTTTACTTTTTATTATAGATAATAATAGTCTTCCAATATGTTTAATTTCATACGAAGAAGATGTGATAAGGTCCCACTGATTTTAGTATCACCCTACAAATAGGCGGCGAGGCGCGCCAGCTTCAACCTCCAACAATTCCTATAAGAATGTCGATTGTAGGACTTTACTTTTTATTATAGATAATAATAGTCTTCCAATATGTTTAATTTCATACGAAGAAGATGTGATAAGGTCCCACTGATTTTAGTATCACCCTACAAATAGGCGGCGAGGCGCGCCAGCTTCAACCTCCAACAATTTCTATAACAATGTCGATTGTAGGACTTTACTTTTTTTATAGATAATAATAGTCATTCACAATGTTTAATTTCATACGAAGAAGATGTGATAAGGTCCCACTGATTTTAGTATCACCCTACAAATAGGCGGCGAGGCGCGCCAGCTTCAACCTCCAACAATTTCTATAACAATGTCGATTGTAGGACTTTACTTTTTATTATAGATAATAATAGTCTTCCAATATGTTTAATTTCATACGAAGAAGACGTGATAAGGTCCCACTGATTTTAGTATCACCCTACAAATAGGCGGCGAGGCGCGCCAGCTTCAACCTCCAACAATTTCTATAACAATGTCGATTGTAGGACTTTACTTTTTTTATAGATAATAATAGTCTTGCACAATGTTTAATTTCATACGAAGAATATGTGATAAGGTCCCACTGATTTTAGTATCACCCTACAAATAGGCGGCGAGGCGCGCCAGCTTCAACCTCCAACAATTTCTATAACAATGTCGATTGTAGGACTTTACTTTTTATTATAGATAATAATAGTCTTGCACAATGTTTAATTTCATACGAAGAAGATGTGATAAGGTCCCACTGATTTTAGTATCACCCTACAAATAGGCGGCGAGGCGCGCCAGCTTCAGCCTCCAACAATTTCTATAACAATGTCGATTGTAGGACTTTACTTTTTTTATAGATAATAATAGTCTTGCACAATGTTTAATTTCATACAAAGAAGATGTGATAAGGTCCCACTGATTTTAGTATCACCCTACAAATAGGCGGCGAGGCGCGCCAGCTTCAACCTCCAACGATTGCTATAACAATGTCGATTGTAGGACTTTACTTTTTATTATAGATAACAATAGTCTTGCACAATGTTTAATTTCATACGAAGAAGATGTGATAAGGTCCCACTGATTTTAGTATCACCCTACAAATAGGCGGCGAGGCGCGCCAGCTTCAACCTCCAACAATTTCTATAACAATGTCGATTGTAGGACTTTACTTTTTATTATAGATAATAATAGTCTTGCACAATGTTTAATTTCATACGAAGAAGATGTGATAAGGTCCCACTGATTTTAGTATCACCCTAGAAATAGGCGGCGAGGCGCGCCAGCTTCAACCTCCAACAATTTCTATAACAATGTCGATTGTAGGACTTTACTTTTTTTATAGATAATAATAGTCTTGCACAATGTTTAATTTCATACGAAGAAGATGTGATAAGGTCCCACTGATTTTAGTATCACCCTACAAATAGGCGGCGAGGCGCGCCAGCTTCAACCTCCAACAATTTCTATAACAATGTCGATTGTAGGACTTTACTTTTTTTATAGATAATAATAGTCTTGCACAATGTTTAATTTCATACGAAGAAGATGTGATAAGGTCTCACTGATTTTAGTATCACCCTACAAATAGGCGGCGAGGCGCGCCAGCTTCAACCTCCAACAATTCCTATAAGAATGTCGATTGTAGGACTTTACTTTTTATTATAGATAACAATAGTCTTGCACAATGTTTAATTTCATACGAAGAAGATGTGATAAGGTCCCACTGATTTTAGTATCACCCTACAAATAGGCGGCGAGGCGCGCCAGCTTCAACCTCCAACAATTTCTATAACAACGTCGATTGTAGGACTTTACTTTTTATTATAGATAACAATAGTCTTGCACAATGTTTAATTTCTTACGAAGAAGATGTGATAAGGTCCCACTGATTTTAGTATCACCCTACAAATAGGCGGCGAGGCGCGCCAGCTTCAGCCTCCAACAATTTCTATAACAATGTCGATTGTAGGACTTTACTTTTTTTATAGATAACAATAGTCTTGCACAATGTTTAATTTCATACGAAGAAGATGTGATAAGGTCCCACTGATTTTAGTATCACCCTACAAATAGGCGGCGAGGCGCGCCAGCTTCAACCTCCAACAATTTCTATAACAATGTCGATTGTAGGACATTACTTTTTTTATAGATAATAATAGTCTTGCACAATGTTTAATTTCATACGAAGAAGATGTGATAAGGTCTCACTGATTTTAGTATCACCCTACAAATAGGCGGCGAGGCGCGCCAGCTTCAACCTCCAACAATTTCTATAACAATGTCGATTGTAGGACTTTACTTTTTTTATAGATAATAATAGTCTTGCACAATGTTTAATTTCATACGAAGAAGATGTGATAAGGTCCCACTGATTTTAGTATCACCCTACAAATAGGCGGCGAGGCGCGCCAGCTTCAACCTCCAACAATTTCTATAACAATGTCGATTGTAGGACTTTACTTTTTTTATAGATAATAATAGTCTTGCACAATGTTTAATTTCATACGAAGAAGATGTGATAAGGTCTCACTGATTTTAGTATCACCCTACAAATAGGCGGCGAGGCGCGCCAGCTTCAACCTCCAACAATTTCTATAACAATGTCGATTGTAGGACTTTACTTTTTATTATAGATAATAATAGTCTTCCAATATGTTTAATTTCATACGAAGAAGATGTGATAAGGTCCCACTGATTTTAGTATCACCCTACAAATAGGCGGCGAGGCGCGCCAGCTTCAACCTCCAACAATTTCTATAACAATGTCGATTGTAGGACTTTACTTTTTATTATAGATAATAATAGTCTTCCAATATGTTTAATTTCATACGAAGAAGATGTGATAAGGTCCCACTGATTTTAGTATCACCCTACAAATAGGCGGCGAGGCGCGCCAGCTTCAACCTCCAACAATTTCTATAACAATGTCGATTGTAGGACTTTACTTTTTATTATAGATAATAATAGTCTTCCAATATGTTTAATTTCATACGAAGAAGATGTGATAAGGTCCCACTGATTTTAGTATCACCCTACAAATAGGCGGCGAGGCGCGCCAGCTTCAACCTCCAACAATTTCTATAACAATGTCGATTGTAGGACTTTACTTTTTATTATAGATAATAATAGTCTTGCACAATTTTTAATTTCATACGAAGAAGATGTGATAAGGTCCCACTGATTTTAGTATCACCCTACAAATAGGCGGCGAGGCGCGCCAGCTTCAGCCTCCAACAATTTCTATAACAATGTCGATTGTAGGACTTTACTTTTTTTATAGATAATAATAGTCTTGCACAATGTTTTATTTCATACGAAGAAGATGTGATAAGGTCTCACTGATTTTAGTACCACCCTACAAATAGGCGGCGAGGCGCGCCAGCTTCAACCTCCAACAATTTCTATAACAATGTCGATTGTAGGACTTTACTTTTTATTATAGATAATAATAGTCTTCCAATATGTTTAATTTCATACGAAGAAGATGTGATAAGGTCCCACTGATTTTAGTATCACCCTACAAATAGGCGGCGAGGCGCGCCAGCTTCAACCTCCAACAATTTCTATAACAATGTCGATTGTAGGACTTTACTTTTTATTATAGATAATAATAGTCTTCCAATATGTTTAATTTCATACGAAGAAGATGTGATAAGGTCCCACTGATTTTAGTATCACCCTACAAATAGGCGGCGAGGCGCGCCAGCTTCAACCTCCAACAATTTCTATAACAATGTCGATTGTAGGACTTTACTTTTTATTATAGATAATAATAGTCTTCCAATATGTTTAATTTCATACGAAGAAGATGTGATAAGGTCCCACTGATTTTAGTATCACCCTACAAATAGGCGGCGAGGCGCGCCAGCTTCAACCTCCAACAATTTCTATAACAATGTCGATTGTAGGACTTTACTTTTTATTATAGATAATAATAGTCTTGCACAATTTTTAATTTCATACGAAGAAGATGTGATAAGGTCCCACTGATTTTAGTATCACCCTACAAATAGGCGGCGAGGCGCGCCAGCTTCAGCCTCCAACAATTTCTATAACAATGTCGATTGTAGGATTTTACTTTTTATTATAGATAACAATAGTCTTGCACAATGTTTAATTTCATACGAAGAAGATGTGATAAGGTCCCACTGATTTTAGTATCACCCTACAAATAGGCGGCGAGGCGCGCCAGCTTCAACCTCCAACAATTTCTATAACAATGTCGATTGTAGGACTTAACTTTTTATTATAGATAATAATAGTCTTGCACAATGTTTAATTTCATACGAAGAAGATGTGATAAGGTCTCACTGATTTTAGTATCACCCTACAAATAGGCGGCGAGGCGCGCCAGCTTCAACCTCCAACAATTTCTATAACAATGTCGATTGTAGGACTTTACTTTTTATTATAGATAATAATAGTCTTCCAATATGTTTAATTTCATACGAAGAAGATGTGATAAGGTCCCACTGATTTTAGTATCACCCTACAAATAGGCGGCGAGGCGCGCCAGTTTCAACCTCCAACAATTTCTATAACAATGTCGATTGTAGGACTTTACTTTTTATTATAGATAATAATAGTCTTCCAATATGTTTAATTTCATACGAAGAAGATGTGATAAGGTCCCACTGATTTTAGTATCACCCTACAAATAGGCGGCGAGGCGCGCCAGCTTCAACCTCCAACAATTCCTATAAGAATGTCGATTGTAGGACTTTACTTTTTATTATAGATAATAATAGTCTTCCAATATGTTTAATTTCATACGAAGAAGATGTGATAAGGTCCCACTGATTTTAGTATCACCCTACAAATAGGCGGCGAGGCGCGCCAGCTTCAACCTCCAACAATTTCTATAACAATGTCGATTGTAGGACTTTACTTTTTTTATAGATAATAATAGTCATTCACAATGTTTAATTTCATACGAAGAAGATGTGATAAGGTCCCACTGATTTTAGTATCACCCTACAAATAGGCGGCGAGGCGCGCCAGCTTCAACCTCCAACAATTTCTATAACAATGTCGATTGTAGGACTTTACTTTTTATTATAGATAATAATAGTCTTCCAATATGTTTAATTTCATACGAAGAAGACGTGATAAGGTCCCACTGATTTTAGTATCACCCTACAAATAGGCGGCGAGGCGCGCCAGCTTCAACCTCCAACAATTTCTATAACAATGTCGATTGTAGGACTTTACTTTTTTTATAGATAATAATAGTCTTGCACAATGTTTAATTTCATACGAAGAATATGTGATAAGGTCCCACTGATTTTAGTATCACCCTACAAATAGGCGGCGAGGCGCGCCAGCTTCAACCTCCAACAATTTCTATAACAATGTCGATTGTAGGACTTTACTTTTTATTATAGATAATAATAGTCTTGCACAATGTTTAATTTCATACGAAGAAGATGTGATAAGGTCCCACTGATTTTAGTATCACCCTACAAATAGGCGGCGAGGCGCGCCAGCTTCAGCCTCCAACAATTTCTATAACAATGTCGATTGTAGGACTTTACTTTTTTTATAGATAATAATAGTCTTGCACAATGTTTAATTTCATACAAAGAAGATGTGATAAGGTCCCACTGATTTTAGTATCACCCTACAAATAGGCGGCGAGGCGCGCCAGCTTCAACCTCCAACGATTGCTATAACAATGTCGATTGTAGGACTTTACTTTTTATTATAGATAACAATAGTCTTGCACAATGTTTAATTTCATACGAAGAAGATGTGATAAGGTCCCACTGATTTTAGTATCACCCTACAAATAGGCGGCGAGGCGCGCCAGCTTCAACCTCCAACAATTTCTATAACAATGTCGATTGTAGGACTTTACTTTTTATTATAGATAATAATAGTCTTGCACAATGTTTAATTTCATACGAAGAAGATGTGATAAGGTCCCACTGATTTTAGTATCACCCTAGAAATAGGCGGCGAGGCGCGCCAGCTTCAACCTCCAACAATTTCTATAACAATGTCGATTGTAGGACTTTACTTTTTTTATAGATAATAATAGTCTTGCACAATGTTTAATTTCATACGAAGAAGATGTGATAAGGTCCCACTGATTTTAGTATCACCCTACAAATAGGCGGCGAGGCGCGCCAGCTTCAACCTCCAACAATTTCTATAACAATGTCGATTGTAGGACTTTACTTTTTTTATAGATAATAATAGTCTTGCACAATGTTTAATTTCATACGAAGAAGATGTGATAAGGTCTCACTGATTTTAGTATCACCCTACAAATAGGCGGCGAGGCGCGCCAGCTTCAACCTCCAACAATTCCTATAAGAATGTCGATTGTAGGACTTTACTTTTTATTATAGATAATAATAGTCTTCCAATATGTTTAATTTCATACGAAGAAGATGTGATAAGGTCCCACTGATTTTAGTATCACCCTACAAATAGGCGGCGAGGCGCGCCAGCTTCAACCTCCAACAATTTCTATAACAATGTCGATTGTAGGACTTTACTTTTTTTATAGATAATAATAGTCTTGCACAATGTTTAATTTCTTACGAAGAAGATGTGATAAGGTCTCACTGATTTTAGTATCACCCTACAAATAGGCGGCGAGGCGCGCCAGCTTCAACTTCCAACAATTTCGATAACAATGTCGATTGTAGGACTTTACTTTTTATTATAGATAATAATAGTCTTGCACAATGTTTAATTTCATACGAAGAAGATGTGATAAGGTCTCACTGATTTTAGTATCACCCTACAAATAGGCGGCGAGGCGCGCCAGCTTCAACCTCCAACAATTCCTATAAGAATGTCGATTGTAGGACTTTACTTTTTATTATAGATAATAATAGTCTTCCAATATGTTTAATTTCATACGAAGAAGATGTGATAAGGTCCCACTGATTTTAGTATCACCCTACAAATAGGCGGCGAGGCGCGCCAGCTTCAACCTCCAACAATTTCTATAACAATGTCGATTGTAGGACTTTACTTTTTATTATAGATAATAATAGTCTTCCAATATGTTTAATTTCATACGAAGAAGATGTGATAAGGTCCCACTGATTTTAGTATCACCCTACAAATAGGCGGCGAGGCGCGCCAGCTTCAACCTCCAACAATTCCTATAAGAATGTCGATTGTAGGACTTTACTTTTTATTATAGATAATAATAGTCTTCCAATATGTTTAATTTCATACGAAGAAGATGTGATAAGGTCCCACTGATTTTAGTATCTCCCTACAAATAGGCGGCGAGGCGCGCCAGCTTCAACCTCCAACAATTCCTATAAGAATGTCGATTGTAGGACTTTACTTTTTTTATAGATAATAATAGTCTTGCACAATGTTTAATTTCATACGAAGAAGATGTGATAAGGTCTCACTGATTTTAGTATCACCCTACAAATAGGCGGCGAGGCGCGCCAGCTTCAACCTCCAACAATTTCTATAACAATGTCGATTGTAGGACTTTACTTTTTTTATAGATAATAATAGTCTTGCACAATGTTTAATTTCATACGAAGAAGATGTGATAAGGTCTCACTGATTTTAGTATCACCCTACAAATAGGCGGCGAGGCGCGCCAGCTTCAACCTCCAACAATTTCTATAACAATGTCGATTGTAGGACTTTACTTTTTTTATAGATAACAATAGTCTTGCACAATGTTTAATTCCATACGAAGAAGATGTGATAAGGTCTCACTGATTTTAGTATCACCCTACAAATAGGCGGCGAGGCGCGCCAGCTTCAACCTCCAACAATTTCTATAACAATGTCGATTGTAGGACTTTACTTTTTATTATAGATAATAATAGTCTTGCACAATGTTTAATTTCATAAGAAGAAGATGTGATAAGGTCCCACTGATTTTTACGAGTTAATAGCACTAGGCAGGAAAAACAAAATACTGGGTCAACGGGAACACGAGTGAACTCGTGTGGGGCGTCAGGGGCACTGACAGTGGAACACGACTTAACTCGTGTGGGGCGTCAGGGGCACTGACAGTGGAATAGGAGTTAACTCGTGTGGGGTGTCAGTGGCACTGACAGTGGAACACGAGTTAACTCGTGTGGGGTGTCAGGGGCACTGACAGTGGAACATGAGTTAACTCGTGTGGAGCGTCTGGAGCTCTGCTAGATGAACACGAGTTAACTCGTTCTGAGCAACGAAAGGGTTTTTTATTTCAATAACTTATTTTAGGGAATGTTACGTTTGCTGCAAAGCTCTTCAAGTTTTTAATATAAATATTTTTGGAGCAGTTCATAAATATTTTTGGAGCACAAAATTCATATTTTCCCATATTTTGGGTAAAAGAAGCTATTGACCAGAGTGACCTACCGTTTTCTGCCAATTATTTAGGGATAAAAGTTAACGACGGCTCGGAAATGGAATGTAGCGAAAGGGTTAATCCCAGATCGAGGGAGTGGATGTATGAAAAGGCATTGGACTGGAATTAATGATAGAATTAAGTTATTAACTGGGGCTTGCGAGTTGAGATTATGGCCCGGGTAGAGGGGGTGGGGGTAATCAAAACTCGGCACAAACTTTCACTGATTTAAAGCTTTTTGAACTCGGCAACAGTTATATAATCCTGGCCAATCCGGAGCCCAGTTGGCACAACTCTAATTGAAATGTTTTCTATTCCATCCTTCATTGGGGTGTCAGCTTCCCTCACCACCGACACTTCTTCTTCGAACACTCGCTCGCTCTCTCTCCCTCACTCTCCCCTCCCCCTATCCATTTCACACACTCAATCACTCGCTTTCTCACTCTCTCACTCTGAGAGCCCTCCCCGTTACTGACATTGGTTATTTTGAATGAGTTGTTTATCTGTCTGCTAGTATTTGAAATTGTTGTTCAATAATGGATACGCAATATATCTGTCAGCTAGTGGTTAAAGATGTTGTTTATTACTGGTTGGGAGGAGTGTCTGCCTGCTAGTGCTTGAAAATGTTGTTTATTAATGGTTGGGAGGTGTATCTGCCTGCTAGTGCTTGAAGTTGTTGTTTATTACTGGTTGGGAGGAGTATCTGCCTGCTAGTGCTTCAAAATGTTGTTTATTACTGGTTGGGAGGAGTATCTGCCTGCTAGTGCTTGAAAATGTTGTTTATTACTGGTTAGGAGGTGTATCTGTCTGCTAGTGCTTGAAGATGTTGTTTATTACTGGTTGGTAGGAGTATCTGCCTGCTAGTGCTTGAAGATGTTGTTTATTACTGGTTAGGAGGTGTATCTGTCTGTTAGTGCTTGAAGATGTTGTTTATTACTGGTTAGGAGGAGTTTCTGTCTGCTAGTGCTTGAAGATGTTGTTTATTACTGGTTGGTAGGAGTATCTGTCTGCTAGTGCTTGAAGATGTTGTTTATTACTGGTTGGGAGGTGTATCTGTCTGCTAGCGCTTGAAGATGTTGTTTATTACTGGTTGGTAGGAGTATCTGTCTGCTAGCGCTTGAAGATGTTGTTTATTACTGGTTGGGAGGTGTATCTGTCTGCTAGTGCTTGAAGATGTTGTTTATTACTGGTTGGGAGGTGTATCCGTCTCCAACCGAGATAAAAAATTAAAGAAAATAAAATTTATTTCATTATTTTCAAATTAAGATAAGTAGAAATATCCTCGATAATTATTATTTCCCCTTGGGATTGCTAAAATTTTTATTTCGAAGCCTGAGGGAGAATGTGTGAAGACAGTTTCCATGGAAGGGAATTTCTGCTGTTTTTATGAGCTTCCCGGGGCTGGTAAGTTAATAACTCCAGACTTAAAGTAGAGGTAAGTTACATTCACATGCAAATGAGGACGTGAGAATTAACTTTCCTTCTAGTGTATTACTAGCGCTCCTCTGTTAGGAATTTACATCCATTCTAAAATAGAACGGGTTAGAAACCAACTGGTACATCTAGAAGAGCTGAACTATTCAATAGTTGAACCACGGAGTTTGGGTATTTTAGAAGGAACCTATAGCATGATTTTAGAAGGAACCTATAGCATGATTTTAGAAGGAACCTATAGCATGATTTTAGAAGGAACCTATAGCATGATTTTAGAAGGAACCTATAGCTTGATTTTAGAAGGAACCTATAGCTTGATTTTAGAAGTAACCTATAGCTTGATTTTAGAAGGAACCTATAGCTTGATTTTAAAAGTAACCTATAGCTTGATTTTAGAAGGAACCTATAGCATGATTTTAGAAGGAACCTATAGCATGATTTTAGAAGGAACCTATAGCATGATTTTAGAAGGAACCTATAGCATGATTTTAGAAGGAACCTATAGCATGATTTTAGAAGGAACCTATAGCTTGATTTGAGAAGGAACTTATAGCATGATTTTAGAAGGAACCTATAGCTTGATTTTAGAAGGAACCTATAGCATGATTTTAGAAGGAACCTGTAGCTTGATTTTAGAAGGAACCATTAGCACGATTTTAGAAGGAACCTATAGCATGATTTTAGAAGGAACCTATAACATGATTTTAGAAGGAACCTATAGCATGATTTTAGAAAGACGGTACTGGAGCTAACTTATTTTGGAAGGAACCACTAGCATGCTTTTGGAGTGATGTACCTGGGTGTACTTATTTAGGAAGGTTCCAGTAGCACACAGTTGGAGAGACGTACCAGAGCAAACGTACTTCGGAAGGAACCACTAGCATGCTTTTGGAGTGATGTACCTGGGTGTACTTATTTAGGAAGGTTTCAGTAGCACACAGTTGGAGAGACGTACCAGAGCAAACGTACTTCGGAAGGAACCACTACCATGCTTTTGGAGTGATGTACCTGGGTGTACTTATTTATGAAGGTTCCAGTAGCACACAGTTAGAGAGACGTACCAGAGCAAACGTACTTCGGAAGGAACCACTAGCATGCTTTAGGAGTGATGTACCTGGGTGTACTTATTTAGGAAGGTTCCAGTAGCACACAGTTGGAGAGACGTACCAGAGCAAACGTACTTCGGAAGGAACCACTAGCATGCTTTTGAAGTGATGATCCTGGGTGTACTTATTTAGGAAGGTTCCAGTAGCACAAAGTTGGAGAGACGTACCAGAGCAAACGTACTTCGGAAGGAACCACTAGCATGCTTTTGGAGTGATATACCTGGGTGTACTTATTTAGGAAGGTTCCAGTAGCACACAGTTGGAGAGACGTACCAGAGCAAACGTACTTCGGAAGGAACCACTAGCATGCTTTTGGAGTGATGTACCTGGGTGTACTTATTTAGGAAGGTTCCAGTAGCACACAGTTGGAGAGACGTACCAGAGCAAACGTACTTCGGAAGGAACCAATAGCATGCTTTTGGAGTGATGTACCTGGGTGTACTTATTTAGGAAGGTTCCAGTAGCACACAGTTGGAGAGACGTACCAGAGCAAACGTACTTCGGAAGGAACCAATAGCATGCTTTTGGAGTGATGATCCTGGGTGTACTTATTTAGGAAGGTTCCAGTAGCACACAGTTGGAGAGACGTACCAGAGCAAACGTACTTCGGAAGGAACCACTAGCATGCTTTTGGAGTGATGTACCTGGGTGTACTTATTTAGGAAGGTTTCAGTAGCACACAGTTGGAGAGACGTACCAGAGCAAACGTACTTCGGAAGGAACCACTAGCATGCTTTTCGAGTGATGTACCTGGGCTAACGTATTTCGCAAGTCTCTTTTTCCAGGACGATCCCTGCAGTAAAAAATCTCATTGAACTCACTCCTTTGTTAGTCAGTTAGAGAGCGAAAATGTATTTGTACATATTCTTTGGGTTCTGAAATGTTTTTGTTGGTGGCACTACTGGATTGTTTTATCGGGTTAATTCCTTAAACGGCGTTTTCTCTTAAACATTCTTTCATTGTTTTCTTCTTTTAGGAAGGAAACACTCTCAATGCAGTTGGAGAGAGGTACCTCAGAAGACGTATTTAGGAAGAAACCACTAATATGCTTTTGGAGAGACATACCTAAGCTAAAGTATTTAGGAAGGAACCAGTTGCATGCAATTGGAGAGACCTACCTGAGATAACGTATTTAGGAAAGCACCACTAGAATGCTTTTGGGGTGATGTACCTTGGCTAACGTATTTAGAAAGGAACCTCAAGCATGCTTTTGGAGAAACATACCTGAGCTAACGTATTTAGGAAGGCACCAGTTGCATGCAATTGGAGAAACGTACCTGAGATAACGTATTAAGGAAGGCACCACTAGAATGCTTTTGGAGTGATGTACCTGGGCTAACGTATTTCGCAAGTCTCTTTTTCCAGGACGATCCCTGCAGTAAAAAATCTCATTGAACTCACTCCTTTGTTAGTCAGTTAGAGAGCGAAAATGTATTTGTACATATTCTTTGGGTTCTGAAATGTTTTTGTATGTGGCACTACTGGATTGTTTTATCGGGTTAATTCCTTAAACGGCGTTTTCTCTTAAACATTCTTTCTTTGGAGAGACATTTTTATTTCAATAACTTATTTTAGGGAATGTTACGTTTGCTGCAAAGCTCTTCAAGTTTTTAATATAAATATTTTTGGAGCAGTTCATAAATATTTTTGGAGCACAAAATTCATATTTTCCCATATTTTGGGTAAAAGAAGCTATTGACCAGAGTGACCTACCGTTTTCTGCCAATTATTTAGGGATAAAAGTTAACGACGGCTCGGAAATGGAATGTAGCGAAAGGGTTAATCCCAGATCGAGGGAGTGGATGTATGAAAAGGCATTGGACTGGAATTAATGATAGAATTAAGTTATTAACTGGGGCTTGCGAGTTGAGATTATGGCCCGGGTAGAGGGGGTGGGGGTAATCAAAACTCGGCACAAACTTTCACTGATTTAAAGCTTTTTGAACTCGGCAACAGTTATATAATCCTGGCCAATCCGGAGCCCAGTTGGCACAACTCTAATTGAAATGTTTTCTATTCCATCCTTCATTGGGGTGTCAGCTTCCCTCACCACCGACACTTCTTCTTCGAACACTCGCTCTCTCTCTCTCCCTCACTCTCCCCTCCCCCTATCCATTTCACACACTCAATCACTCGCTTTCTCACTCTCTCACTCTGAGAGCCCTCCCCGTTACTGACATTGGTTATTTTGAATGAGTTGTTTATCTGTCTGCTAGTATTTGAAATTGTTGTTCAATAATGGATACGCAATATATCTGTCAGCTAGTGGTTAAAGATGTTTTTTAATACTAGACGGGAGGTGTTTATGCCTGCTAGTGCTTGAAGATGTTGTTTATTACTGGTTGGGAGGTGTTTCTGTCTGCTAGTGCTTGAAGATGTTGTTTATTACTGGTTAGGAGGTGTTTCTGTCTGCTAGTGCTTGAAGATGTTGTTTATTACTGGTTGGGAGGTGTTTATGCCTGCTAGTGCTTGAAGATGTTGTTTATTACTGGTTGGGAGGTGTTTCTGTCTGCTAGTGCTTGAAGATGTTGTTTATTACTGGTTAGGAGGTGTTTCTGTCTGCTAGTGCTTGAAGATGTTGTTTATTACTGGTTAGGAGGAGTCTCTGTTTGCTAGTGCTTGAAGATGTTGTTTATTACTGGTTGGTAGGAGTATCTGTCTGCTAGTGCTTGAAGTTGTTGTTTATTACTGGTTGGGAGGAGTATCTGCCTGCTAGTGCTTGAAAATGTTGTTTATTACTGGTTGGGAGGAGTGTCTGCCTGCTAGTGCTTGAAAATGTTGTTTATTAATGGTTGGGAGGTGTATCTGCCTGCTAGTGCTTGAAGTTGTTGTTTATTACTGGTTGGGAGGAGTATCTGCCTGCTAGTGCTTCAAAATGTTGTTTATTACTGGTTGGGAGGAGTATCTGCCTGCTAGTGCTTGAAAATGTTGTTTATTACTGGTTGGGAGGTTTATCTGTCAGCTAGTGCTTGAAGATGTTGTTTATTACTGGTTGGGAGGTGTATCTGTCAGCTAGTGCTTGAAGATGTTGTTTATTACTGGTTGGGAGGTGTATCTGACAGCTAGTGCTTGAAGATGTTGTTTATTACTGGTTGGGAGGTGTATCTGTCAGCTAGTGCTTGAAGATGGTGGTTATTACTGGTTGGTAGGAGTATCTGTCTACTAGTGCTTGAAGATGTTGTTTATTACTGGTTGGGAGGAGTATCTGTCTGTTAGTGCTTGAAGATGTTGTTTATTACTGGTTAGGAGGTGTTTCTGTCTGCTAGTGCTTGAAGATGTTGTTAATTACTGGTTGGTAGGAGTATCTGTCTGCTAGTGCTTGAAGTTGTTGTTTATTACTGGTTGGGAGGAGTATCTGCCTGCTAGTGCTTGAAAATGTTGTTTATTACTGGTTGGGAGGTGTATCTGTCAGCTAGTGCTTGAAGATGTTGTTTATTACTAGTTAGGAGGTGTTTCTGTCTGCTAGTGCTTGAAGATGTTGTTTATTACTGGTTGGGAGGAGTGTCTGCCTGCTAGTGCTTGAAAATGTTGTTTATTAATGGTTGGGAGGTGTATCTGCCTGCTAGTGCTTGAAGTTGTTGTTTATTACTGGTTGGGAGGAGTATCTGCCTGCTAGTGCTTCAAAATGTTGTTTATTACTGGTTGGGAGGAGTATCTGCCTGCTAGTGCTTGAAAATGTTGTTTATTACTGGTTAGGAGGTGTATCTGTCTGCTAGTGCTTGAAGATGTTGTTTATTACTGGTTGGTAGGAGTATCTGCCTGCTAGTGCTTGAAGATGTTGTTTATTACTGGTTAGGAGGTGTATCTGTCTGTTAGTGCTTGAAGATGTTGTTTATTACTGGTTAGGAGGAGTTTCTGTCTGCTAGTGCTTGAAGATGTTGTTTATTACTGGTTGGTAGGAGTATCTGTCTGCTAGTGCTTGAAGATGTTGTTTATTACTGGTTGGTAGGAGTATCTGTCTGCTAGTGCTTGAAGATGTTGTTTATTACTGGTTGGGAGGTGTATCTGTCTGCTAGCGCTTGAAGATGTTGTTTATTACTGGTTGGTAGGAGTATCTGTCTGCTAGTGCTTGAAGATGTTGTTTATTACTGGTTGGTAGGAGTATCTGTCTGCTAGTGCTTGAAGATGTTGTTTATTACTGGTTGGGAGGTGTATCTGTCTGCTAGCGCTTGAAGATGTTGTTTATTACTGGTTGGTAGGAGTATCTGTCTGCTAGTGCTTGAAGATGTTGTTTATTACTGGTTGGGAGGTGTATCTGCCTGCTAGCGCTTGAAGATGTTGTTTATTACTGGTTGGGAGGTGTATCTGTCTGCTAGTGCTTGAAGATGTTGTTTATTACTGGTTGGGAGGTGTATCTGTCTGCTAGTGCTTGAAGATGTTGTTTATTACTGGTTGGGAGGTGTATCTGTCTGCTAGCGCTTGAAGATGTTGTTTATTACTGGTTGGGAGGAGTATCTGTCTGCTAGCGCTTGAAGATGTTGTTTATTACTGGTTGGGAGGTGTATCTGTCTGCTAGCGCTTGAAGATGTTGTTTATTACTGGTTGGGAGGTGTATCTGTCTGCTAGCGCTTGAAGATGTTGTTTATTACTGGTTGGGAGGTGTATCTGTCAGCTAGTGCTTGAAGATGTTGTTTATTACTGGTTGGGAGGAGTATCTGTCTGCTAGCGCTTGAAGATGTTGTTTATTACTGGTTGGGAGGTGTATCTGTCTGCTAGCGCTTGAAGATGTTGTTTATTACTGGTTGGGAGGTGTATCTGTCTGCTAGCGCTTGAAGATGTTGTTTATTACTGGTTGGTAGGAGTATCTGTCTGCTAGCGCTTGAAGATGTTGTTTATTACTGGTTGGGAGGTGTATCTGTCTGCTAGTGCTTGAAGATGTTGTTTATTACTGGTTGGGAGGTGTATCCGTCTCCAACCGAGATAAAAAATTAAAGAAAATAAAATTTATTTCATTATTTTCAAATTAAGATAAGTAGAAATATCCTCGATAATTATTATTTCCCCTTGGGATTGCTAAAATTTTTATTTCGAAGCCTGAGGGAGAATGTGTGAAGACAGTTTCCATGGAAGGGAATTTCTGCTGGTTTTATGAGCTTCCCGGGGCTGGTAAGTTAATAACTCCAGACTTAAAGTAGAGGTAAGTTACATTCACATGCAAATGAGGACGTGAGAATTAACTTTCCTTCTAGTGTATTACTAGCGCTCCTCTGTTAGGAATTTACATCCATTCAAAAATAGAACAGGTTAGAAACCAACTGGTACATCTAGAAGAGCTGAACTATTCAATAGTTGAACCACGGAGTTTGGGTATTTTAGAAGGAACCTATAGCATGATTTTAGAAGGAACCTATAGCATGATTTTAGAAGGAACCTATAGCATGATTTTAGAAGGAACCTATAGCATGATTTTAGAAGGAACCTATAGCATGATTTTAGAAGGAACCTATAGCTTGATTTTAGAAGGAACCTATAGCTTGATTTTAGAAGTAACCTATAGCTTGATATTAGAAGGAACCTATAGCATGATTTTAGAAGGAACCTATAGCTTGATTTTAGAAAGAACCTATAGCTTGATTTTAGAAGTAACCTATAGCATGATTTTAGAAGGAACCTATAGCTTGATTTTAGAAGGAACCTATAGCATGATTTTAGAAGGAACCTATAGCATGATTTTAGAAGGAACCTATAGCATGATTTTAGAAGGAACCTATAGCATGATTTTAGAAGGAACCTATAGCATGATTTTAGAAGGAACCTATAGCTTGATTTGAGAAGGAACTTATAGCATGATTTTAGAAGGAACCTATAGCTTGATTTTAGAAGGAACCTATAGCATGATTTTAGAAGGAACCTGTAGCTTGATTTTAGAAGGAACCATTAGCACGATTTTAGAAGGAACCTATAGCATGATTTTAGAAGGAACCTATAACATGATTTTAGAAGGAACCTATAGCATGATTTTAGAAAGACGGTACTGGAGCTAACTTATTTTGGAAGGAACCACTAGCATGCTTTTGGAGTGATGTACCTGGGTGTACTTATTTAGGAAGGTTCCAGTAGCACACAGTTGGAGAGACGTACCAGAGCAAACGTACTTCGGAAGGAACCACTAGCATGCTTTTGGAGTGATGTACCTGGGTGTACTTATTTAGGAAGGTTTCAGTAGCACACAGTTGGAGAGACGTACCAGAGCAAACGTACTTCGGAAGGAACCACTACCATGCTTTTGGAGTGATGTACCTGGGTGTACTTATTTATGAAGGTTCCAGTAGCACACAGTTGGAGAGACGTACCAGAGCAAACGTACTTCGGAAGGAACCACTAGCATGCTTTTGGAGTGATGTACCTGGGTGTACTTATTTAGGAAGGTTCCAGTAGCACACAGTTGGAGAGACGTACCAGAGCAAACGTACTTCGGAAGGAACCACTAGCATGCTTTTGGAGTGATGTTCCTGGGTGTACTTATTTAGGAAGGTTCCAGTAGCACACAGTTGGAGAGACGTACCAGAGCAAACGTACTTCGGAAGGAACCACTAGCATGCTTTTGGAGTGATGTACCTGGGTGTACTTATTTAGGAAGGTTCCAGTAGCACACAGTTGGAGAGACGTACCAGAGCAAACGTACTTCGGAAGGAACCACTAGCATGCTTTTGGAGTGATGTACCTGGGTGTACTTATTTAGGAAGGTTCCAGTAGCACACAGTTGGAGAGACGTACCAGAGCAAACGTACTTCGGAAGGAACCAATAGCATGCTTTTCGAGTGATGTACCTGGGCTAACGTATTTAGGAAGGAAACACTCTCAATGCAGTTGGAGAGAGGTACCTCAGAAGACGTATTTAGGAAGAAACCACTAATATGCTTTTGGAGAGACATACCTAAGCTAAAGTATTTAGGAAGGAACCAGTTGCATGCAATTGGAGAGACCTACCTGAGATAACGTATTTAGGAAAGCACCACTAGAATGCTTTTGGGGTGATGTACCTTGGCTAACGTATTTAGAAAGGAACCTCAAGCATGCTTTTGGAGAAACATACCTGAGCTAACGTATTTAGGAAGGCACCAGTTGCATGCAATTGGAGAGACGTACCTGAGATAACGTATTAAGGAAGGCACCACTAGAATGCTTTTGGAGTGATGTACCTGGGCTAACGTATTTCGCAAGTTTCTTTTTCCAGGACGATCCCTGCAGTAAAAAATCTCATTGAACTCACTCCTTTGTTAGTCAGTTAGAGAGCGAAAATGTATTTGTACATATTCTTTGGGTTCTGAAATGTTTTTGTAGGTGGCACTACTGGATTGTTTTATCGGGTTAATTCCTTAAACGGCGTTTTCTCTTAAACATTCTTTCCTTAGAGTTTCTTAAACGGTGTTTGCTGCCGTAAGCAATTCATTCACACTCGTGAGAATAGAAGATTACGAGTGGTGGAGAGAGAGAATTCGGGAGGGATTTAGAGATTGGTTGCCAAAGAATGTATGAAGTTAGGCCAAGCGAGCTGTCGTTGCTTGCGGTTTTAAAGTTCAGTCCTTGTTCACTACTGGGAAAAGTTCATGTGAGAAGCCCTACCTCAGGTAGGTAAATACTTTGGTCACAAGAAGATTGTGAAGTTCAAAAGGTCAAGATAATGAGGTCTTTGTAGTGGTGTCCATGGAACTCGTGCAAGGAGTTGCTAACATAGTTTCTAGAAATATTCCAGAAAGGTTCATAACATCCTTTCATAATACCCTAACTTTACGATGACAATCCATTAATAACATTTATATTTAACAACACTTTGCTGCAAGGCCACGAAGTCATCGTTCCTAGTAATCAACTAGACATTCAAGCGCACGAAAAGATCATCTAGACATAGACAACTCGACGTACCAGGACTTTCGGATAGAGGCACAGGCATTAATTTTACAGACGTGGCAGAAAATATGGCACGAAACACCAAACAACAATTTTTTTTATATATATATATATATATTTATTTATTTGAAATCTGTACAATTACAAAAGTACAATTATCAAGTTTGTTAATACGGATATCTATGTAAAAATTGACAAAAATAAAAACAATACAAAGTGTGAAAGAAGCCAACCATTGTTGACACTTTCAGAGCTGTCTAAACAAGTATTTTAATGGGCCCTATAAGGTCAGAAACGTAAATTATCTCGGGGCCACTCTCTCTTAAGCCGCCTGGGAGGATTGTGCGGGTGGGATTGGGAAGATAAGGATAGACCTTCAGGATTAGGATGGTGAGAGAATTTGGAATGGAACATTTGGAAACGGGTTTTAGCAAGGTCATGGACAAATGGGATGTTAAGGTCATTGTGAAGGGTTTTGTTGGATACATAGAAAGGGGCATTTACAATTTTACGGAGGACTTTTGACTGGAATGCCTGTATTCTGTTGATATTTGATGTTTTTGCAGTACCCCAGAGTTCGAGTCCGTATGTCCATATTGGTCGAATGATTGTTTTGTATATCGTAAGTTTGTTCTGTGTCGTTAACTTAGACGAGGGTCCGAGAAGTCGTCCAAGTAGTCCGTATCTTTTGTTCAGCTCTTGCCTTTTTAGTCTCGTGTGAGGGTTCCATGTCAGTCGGCTGTCAAGGTATAATCCTAGATATCGAACCTCGTTGGATACTGGAAGTGGAGAAACAACAAATTAAGAGAAATAAAAGAAACAGTCCGCGAATGGCCTTCAAGCAGCAGTTGTAAAAGACGAGAAGAAGTCGTTCTGTGCAGACTAAGGATAGGCCATTCCCGACTCTTACCTTATGACACGACAGCACAGACCAACTTGTCAGTACTGTAATACAACACTTATCGTTAAACACATCCTCACAGACTGTAGACAAAGACAAAATGATAACATCCCACAAAACATGCACGAACTACATACGGATGACAGCCACTATTTCAGACAAATATTTGAATTCGTCAAACATTTAAACATTTATGATCTAATCTAAATTCTCATAAACGACCTGTGTGAGAAACTGAATTCTACCTCTACAAGCATGTGCTCTTACTTTATTATTCTAAACTGAATCCTACCACTACAAGCATGTGTTCTTACTTTATTATTCTAAACTGAATCCTACCTCTACAAGCATGTGCTCTTACTTTATTATTCTAAACTGAATCCTACCTCTACAAGCATGTGTTCTTACTTTATTATTCTAAACTGAATCCTACCTCTACAAGCATGTGCTCTTACTTTATTATTCTAAACTGAATCCTACCTCTACAAACATGTGATCTTACTTTATTATTCTAAACTGAATCCTACCTCTACAAGCTTGTGCTCTTACTTTATTATTCTAAACTGAATCCTACCTCTACAAGCATGTGCTCTTACTTTATTATTCTAAACTGAATCCTACCTCTACAAGCATGTGATCTTACTTTATTATTCTAAACTGAATCCTACCTCTACAAGCATGTGCTCTTACTTTATTATTCTAAACTGAATCCTACCTCTACAAGCATGTGCTCTTACTTTATTATTCTAAACTGAATCCTACCTCTACAAGCATGTGCTCTTACTTTATTATTCTAAACTGAATCCTACCTCTACAAGCATGTGCTCTTACTTTATTATTCTAAACTGAATCCTACCTCTACAAGCATGTGCTCTTACTTTATTATTCTAAACTGAATCCTACCTCTACAAGCATGTGCTCTTACTTTATTATTCTAAACTGAATCCTACCTCTACAAGCATGTGCTCTTACTTTATTATTCTAAAATGTGCATTTTTGTTTTTTATATTTTTATACATTTTGAATGTTAGAAATAACAAAGTAAATAATACCCTAAATATCATCCAGTCCTTAGTATAAATAATTTCACTTTTTGTAAGATTCCGTCGTCACTGGTACAGGTTAGAATTAGAGCAATCTGATCTATGCCCCTAGAAGTAGAATAGCTTCTCAATGTATGCTTTAGATGGCTTCTTGAATTATCATACAAATGCTCTATCCGATTCACTGTGCAGTCTAGGATAAATAGATAGATCTCTTCTGCTTAAAGTCTTGGCTGATATCGGGAGTTAGCATTAGAGAGCAGGCTGAGTATTCAGTCAGGGTTCCATCAGCATTGGAAATCAGTTTATTACAGAGTGGAAATCTATTCCTCTCTTGATAGGGTTCGAAGAGACAGTGACTAGCTGGGGGTTTAAGGTCCTCGAATCCTTCGTCTAAAAGATAGTGACTGATGCGAGACTCAGCTAAAATAGACGCAGATTGTTGCTCAGTAGCCAAATGATTGCACTTGGTCGGACTGATCAAGACTTGGCGTCTGGTAATGTCATTTCGGAAATATTCTGGCCCCGCCTCATGGACCAATCGCTAGATGTCGTCATGGTAAGATCTAATCCGTCATTGGTAGTCATAACATCACAAACAGAGATGATCATGATATCAGAGTGTATGGTGAGCATATCATGAAGAGTGTTAATCTTGATATCACGGACAGTGTACCATGATATGACAAAGAATGGTAATCATGGTATCACAGAGATTGGTCATCTTGATATCACAGAAAGTGGTAAATGATAAGACAGGGAGCGGTAATCAAGATACCACAGATGGTCATATTCATGATACCACAGAGTGGTAATCATGATATCATAGACAGTGGTAATCATGATACCAAAGAGTGGTAATCATGATATCGCAGAAAGTGGTAAATGATTAGACAGGGAGCGGTAATCATGATACCACAGAGGGTCATAATCATGATACCACAGAGTGGTAATCATGATATCAAAGACAGTGGTAATCATGATACCAAAGAGTGGTAATCATGATATCGCAGAAAGTGGTAAATGATTAGACAGGGAGCGGTAATCATGATACCACAGAGAGTCATAATCATGATACCACAGAGTGGTAATCATGATATCATAGACAGTTGTAATCATGATACCAAAGAGTGGTAATCATGATATCGCAGAAAGTGGTAAATGATTAGACAGGGAGCGGTAATCATGATACCACAGAGAGTCATAATCATGATACCAAAGAGTGGTAATCATGATACCAAAGAGTGGTAATCACGATATCACAGAAAGTGGTAAATGATTAGACAGGGACCGGTAATCATGATACCACAGAGAGTCATAATCGTGATACTACAGAGGGTCATAATCATGATGCCACATAGTAGTAATCATGATATCACAGACAGTGTTATTCATGATATCACATAATGTAATATACACATAATATACATAATACATACCAAGTGTAAGAAATACATCGCCATGAAGAGGAATGTATTAATATATTACATAATAATGATGTATTTATATACACAATGCGTGGAATTATTATTTTTTATTTTGTTATTTATTGTTATAGAGTAAATCGCTAACAATTGCGAAACTCATAATAAATAATAATAGGAAGGAGATTCCTTCTGCTTCGAGGGCCACGCCCAAACTGGAGGCAAAATTGTCTGGCGTTATCATTGTTTATCATAATGGCGTTATCATTGTTTATTACCAAAAGAACTGTGTGTATGGAAATTTATTTCATAAGTAAAACAATAACAATTTAATTAGGTAGGAACTACAATTTCTGACAAAAATGTCAATAAAATATAATGCTGAAAGGGAAAGGTACTATAAGCAACAAAATGGCTTTTGCTAGTTTTTTTATATTAATTTAAACAATTATTTGTTCCTTTTAAATTAAAAATTTGATATTTAAATGTAGATGTATTAAAAGAACAAATGTTGTATTAGTACTGTAATAGCGAAATCCATTTGGGACTTTCTTTAACTGGCAGAAATACGGGTAACATTTGAACTAGACTTACATATATATATATATATATATATATATATATATATATATATATATATATATGGGGGCGAGGTTAGCTCAGTGGTAGAGCACTGGACTAATAAGCTGGAGGCCTGAGTTCAAATCCCGAGCAAACACTAAAGTTTGTTTCTTCTAGTGTCTTCGTTCATGGGTTGAATTCGGCCTCCCTGACCGTCCCTAGGCCAACCCAGCCTTTAATTAATTTAATAATGGGTACCTTGGTTGGTGCTAATGACTCTAGCAGTCGAAGCAGTCAAGGGGAAAATCAGGCGGCCGGAGCATAGTACTGACCATACTATCTCCCTAGTGTGCCGTATGGTCAAGAATCAGATACCTCTATAGTATCTGCCCCTCAGGGCCCACGTGGCCTGTTACGGGACTGATTTTTTTTATATATATATATAAAATTATTCTTCAACTGACCCTTTTCTCAATCTTCTTATCTTCGTGGTAGGAAGAAGGTGAAATAGTAAAAACTTCACCATACAGTATCACTAACTTTATTACGTCCCTACATGTTTCACACCTTTATTGGTGCCTCTTCAGGGGAAAAAGTTACAAAAGTAAAACTTACAGCCTCAAGGACTTGAGGAGGATAACCTTCCACCAGCACGGCCACGTCTAGACGTATATATATATATATATATATATATATATATATATATATATATATATATATATAATGATTGCAATGAAATCGAATAGACTAACCAACAGAGTACTGCATAGGTTGTCCTACATTCTCAGAACTTCGGGTAAAATTGTTACCTTATTCCTACAAAATTCAAATTAAAATATGAATTGGATGTTACATAACAAATTTAAATATTTACAAATAACATTATTCCTAATGCTCAGGCTGCAGTATGCACAGCGTGATGTGGTGCGTATCTGAGTATTCTTATGAGATGCTGAGGCGTGTAGGGAAACACCGGAGCACTGATCTGCTGGAGTGGAGAGAACGGGATGCTGTCCAGGTAGGGTACTGATGTCTGGAGATGTCTGGAGGTTGGGATCTTCGGGTTGCTGTCAGTGATGGTTGGTTGGGTGTCTTCTTGCGAGTATCTGTACAGCTCTGACGGTACCACCTGGACAGGCAGGTAGGATGGTGCTCTTTGGAGGTGTCTGGAGTTTGGCGTCTTGGGGTTAGCGTTGGCGAACTTTGGTTGAACTGGTTCTTGCGCATATCGGTACTGCTCTGATTGTAGAACTTGGACAGGCAGGTACTCAACTGTTGGCTCGTCGGCGTACTCTGGGTTACTTACAACCTGAAAGAAACAAAAAAATTGTCGATCTTGTTTTTTCTTTGATTATATAGCGAATAATTTTATTTGACTGAATCTGTTCAAATTGTCGCAACCTATTAATCAGTAAAAATGATATAGGTAATGCTGAATAATGAATTAATGAAAAAATAACGTTCAACCATCAATTAATCTCTTGTATATTTGTCAAATACCAATCGCTTTCTCATTCACTGGCCTATCATCGCCCAGCCAAACCACTTGACAAAATTTTTTGAAATTTTGCATGGACACTCCCTTTAGGACGTAAACACATGCAAAGAAAGGATTTTTTGATATTCAAATTTTTAAGTATTATTAGAGGGGTTTGAATTTTTAGTTGGTTAGAGCTGGCAAGCCTAGGCAGCATGCGTTACCAGGACGATAACAGAACAGCTGTTATTGTACTGTATCTATTTCATAGTATTATATTTAATTTAGCTTCAATTTAACTATGATGGCAGACCTTGAATTACTAGATATAAACTGTGAATTTGTCCCTCATAGAGTTTACCCTGTACCTGGTGATGTTCCATCCGAGGTAATAATATCCCGAACCCTTGCACAGCCTCCCCATCCATCAGCTACTTCTTGGTAATGCTCGCAAATATAATGGGTGTTTCCAAATGACATGTTGGAAACATAACGTCCTTTTATTATTGAAAACGAATTACTACCGGTACTGGTTAAACTGCTGTTACTTCTAACCTTTATATAACGGATTAGGCCTACGTTATCTGTTTCTTGACACTGGTCCGGTGCGCCCCAATGTTAAGAAATGTTATAATTTGATTACATATCTATTGATGAATAACCTATAGTATGACGGGAACCGTGCTATAATAAACTGCACAAAATTATATAGTAGCGTTAATTTTTATGATTCATTATTTAACGCAATAAAATAACTACTTATCGGCCGTAACGATGCACGGGGATTCAGCTAGTTCTAAATAAAATGAAATGTGGTCATATAAAAAAAAAGTAAAAAATAAAAAAATAGAACTATAGTTATTGACATAAGTACAACAACATCGGAGTACAACAACGTCGGATGAACATAATTGATCATGGAACCAATATTTCTTAAGCCCCCTAGGAGAGTTTTTAGGGTGGGATTAAGAGGAAATGCGTTGAGCTCTGGGATTGGGGAAAAAAGACTATTTATATTCAAAGTTAGGATTCGGGATTTTGCCAGTTCATGGATGAAAGGGATGTTGAGGTCAGGATGAAGAGCTTTGTTGGTCTTGATAAGTAAGGAGTATTAACTATTTTGCGGGGACTTTGGATTGGAATGCCTGTATTTGAAGCTTTAATTGTTCCCCTTGGTTCATGTCCGTAGCCCAAATAGGTTTGACGATAATTTTGTAAACAGTGAGTTTGTTCTGTGTTGTGAATCTTGATAAAGGCCACAATAGACATCGTATGAGTCCTTTTTAGTTTCTGTTTTAGCGCGTTTCCTCCCTTCCTCCATAGGGAGGAAACACGCTTATGAGGTTGACATCACGTTTTCGAGTTGATATGCATGTTGACACTCGTTTTATAGGGTTCTTAACGTAGAAAAACGAATGAAACCATGTTTAAAGTGATATCTGTAACAGTTTTTTAGAAACATTGAAACACCTACTTTTCCAAACTAATTTTTAGTTTGGGTATTCAGAAACGATTAATTCAGGTGGAACTTATTAAAGACGTTTGATATTTATCTAATCTAAGATAGATAAATTTTGGTTCCGTTTGAAGTTAAGGAAGTACTAGAAACAAAATAGTTCATTAACAGGCAAGATATTCCTTTCTTGATTTTCACGAGCACCACGAACCATCCATCAATTATCAAATATGCAAATAAAGCATAAAAAGTCGGGCAATGATAATGAAGCATTTGATTGCTTTAATCCCTAATCCAACCACCCATAAGTGAAATTACAAACATAGTGACAGCGGCAAAATGCCGAGCTGATACAGTCGAGGATAAAACGTGCTGAGTAAACGAGGCTGTCGCGGATGACAACCTCATTGCAGAATCATTGACTCCCAGAGCGGGCTCCAGATCAAATATGAAATAATTTGACTCGAGGGACAACAGGACCTGGTCTATTATCCCGGAGAGAGTACTAGCTGTCCTCATTCTGTCAGGCGATGGTCTAGTCAGCTATACTGTGCAGATACAATTTACTGATCCAGCAAATTCATCCTTTCGTTTGCTAGTTATCCTTCAGCACTTATACGGCTGAAAGACTAGGATATTTAACTTGTTTAGGATTTAAATAATAGTCCGTCACGCAGGAGTTGCATTACTAAACACATTTCTCAGAAGCTGGTTAGTGTGCACTGCTGTCCTGATTAATTTGTTTAAACTTACCTTAAAAACGAAAAAAATGAATACATTTGACCATTTATATTTGTAAATAGCACCTGACTGCACAACTTAAACCTCGAGAGGTTGCACCTTGTTTTGTACCACGAGTGGTTGCGTGTGATGATCACCCATTATTTTTCCCTATGTTTAGGTATAATGAATTTTGTCGTTTTTTTTTTTGGGTATTATTTATCATAATAAATCACCCCCCCCCCTTCACCTAGACACACCGGACCTGATACACCGGGTTACATTGCATTTTTTTTTTTTTTTCCTTTTGTGTTTAACGGCGTGTCAACATTAGGGCTATTAAAGCCGGGCTCTCTACAGGTTGCCGCCCTTTTCTATAATGCCAACAGCACGTGGTCGGTGACCCATACAGGTACTGGCCACGCCCGACGTTGCTTAACTTACAAGAATGTTGTGGAGATGTCGGCACGGTTTATACCAGGTAACGCAAAAAGTCCTGACGTTTTATTTTAAATCCAATGTTTACAAATTGTTTACCTTAATATCATAATGATAAATAAAGAGCTACCTTGTAGGATTATAAGATGCTTTTCTTTTGTAGTAAACTGGACTGCTTCAACTTTAATCCAGTTGACGTTCTGAGCAGGGAAAAAAAGTTTACAATGATCTCTCTTGAAGCGCAAATTCCCTCGATTTTATTCTACGAGTTTAAATTAGGCCTAAAAGCCACCGAGGCTGCTCGTAAACTGCGTCAGGTGTTTGGAGAGGATGGTCTCTCAGATCGGAAGGCGCAATTCTGGTTTGCAAAATTTCGTAGAGGGAATGAATCGCTCATGGACGAACCTCGAAGTGGAAGGCCGGAAGTTGTGGATGACGACGCCCTGACAGAAATAATTGGATCAGATCCACGGACAAACTTGCTCTGAAATCGCTGGATAACTTGATGTTTCCGAGTCAACCATCAGAAATCACCTAAATCAAATTAGTAGGACCAAAAAACTTGATAAGTGGGTTCCCCAACAACTGACCGACCGCAAGATCACACAGGACAAACTTTTAGCGATTTGCTGGGAAACTCTACCTCACCCACCATGTTTCCCTGATTTGTTGCCATCTGATTACTACCTGTTCAGAGCTCTAGACAACCGTAAGCAGGGAAAAATGTTCGCGGATGTGACGACTTTGAAAAACACCTTAGAAACTTTTTTTTTCATCCAAACCAGCTGAATTTATATACAAAATTCCGTCTCGCAGGAACTGCATCATGTTAGCGCGGTTCCTTTCATATCCCTAGTCTAATTTGGAAAGATTAAAATAGAAGCAGTTACTATTTTGGTTCCACCAGTCTTCTTTTTTTTTTAAATTAATTATTATAATGGCATGTCAACCCTTAAGGTCACTAACGCCATTCCTGTGTGTAGTAAAGTCTTGAAAGGTCATGATTTACGATCTTACCTGGAAGGGTCGGCTAACACTAGGTCCCGCTAGTTACAAGGTCTTGGAATCTTGGAAATCTATATTTCTAACAATAAATTGTTTTTCTTATTTTTCATAACCTTTTTTATTTTCAAATACATTACAAAAAGAACCGTTCGAATAAACGAAATCAATTACTTTAAAGTTTTAAGGTCTTATTTCTCCGATGGACATCGCCTAATTAAAACTTTCTTCAGAACCTTTTTTGTAGAGCATTTAGTAAGCTTTCGAATGGTAATCATCCGCTTCACAAGATTGTCAACGGTTTTCGAGATACTAACGAAAGTATACAAAGTTACGTAGGAAAGTACCCTTCCTTTACTCTATACGTAACAAAAATTTCAACATATTAGTTTTAATGAAAGTAGAACATGCAGAAAATGTTTCAACTGAATCCCATGATTCTAAGTACCCAAACCAAAAACTGTATTCAAAAACTATTTTTCCCATTTTCTCGAAAACGGTTAAAGCTATCGCCTTGAAAATGGCTTCATTCGTTTTACTAGCCCAAGAACCATATAAAACGAGTACTTACAAGCTTATGAACTCAAAAAGGTAAGCGTTACGATTTTTTTTTTGCGCGAATTTCGCCCCAAACGCCATCTTCCAGTAGGCGGATTTTGCTGGTTAACGAACTTGACCTTTCAAATTAGACGAAAGATTTTTGTACCGAATTTCATCAAAATCGGACCATTCTTCTGGGAGCTACAGAGCGAACAGACAAATATATATGTGTATATATATATATATATATATATATATATATATATATATATAAATTTTAACCACTATCATTTTCGGTCTCTATGGGTTGTGAAACGCAAAATTTTCTAGTCGGCACTTCCGGATTGCGTGATGAGATCAACCTTATAAGCGTGGTTCCTCCCTATGGCGAGAGAGGAACCGCGCTAAAAGGAGTTTGTGACATCGAGGCACGTGGGAAGAAGGTTGTGGAGAGTGAGGGTGACTATTTGAAGAATAAATCTTATTTGATATATTTTTTTGCTTTATTTTTATCTTATTTCGAAATAACGACAGGTCTTTTCCCGTTACCTGATAGTAGTATTTCGGCTTATAAGTTAATGGAATGTCAAGTAAATATTACAAAACGGAAGAAAAAGTGCTGGTGGGTGAGAGAGTGAATCCAAAAAGGAGGAATTTGGGGGCGGAAAATTTATTAGATTTGGATCTGCGATATGAATACCCTTAAGCTCCTGGCTATATGAACTTAGTAGATTCTTGAATTTGGCGTTTACATGATTTTGTCCAAATCCTGGAATTTTCATCGCTTCGCCCATCCTTTTCATGGCAGCCAACAGCTAGTCTCGCTCTTTATATTCCATGTAAGCTGGATCGTATAAAATCCTCTTATGTGCATGTAATTCTAACAAAATTTTCGTCATCTTGGAGTTTACCTAAGCGATACGATGACTCGGAAATGTCTAAATTTTAATCTAAAAAAAAAAACACACACTTGTTGCATTGAGATCCCAGATGTTACAGGTGAGATTCGAGACCAAGATTTAAAATCATACACGTTTAATATCGTTCGTGAGTCATGGGCTTATGTAGAAAATAATTTCGGAGGGGGCTGGGAAAATTTCAGGGGGGGGGGGGCTGAGACCATTTCCAGTGTATGGAATACTAACAATTTAGATCTTGGAAGAGTTTTAGCTAACTTAAACGCTATTACACCCAAAATAGAATATGTTTTATGAACTATATGATCTCATTTAATTTATTTTTAAGGGTTTTAAGAAATTTTTACCGATCAAATCAAAATTTCGAGAGGGGGCTGCAGCCCCCCCCCCTCTTATATGCGCCCATGTCGTGAGCTTTCGTGAATTTGCCTGACACCCGATGACGTTAGAAGCAACCTCACGCCCCCTCGTTCACACGAGGCAATCCCACGAATTCTAAGGCCACGCTTTCGTATTATTGCCTTGTTAAAACGGGACTTAACATTAGTTGAACGCTCTCCACTGACCCAAACTTGCCTGCCTTGTTTTAAAGGCACATCGACAAATCTGGGCCATAAGCGCCGACATCCAGTTTCTCAACGAGCCCTGAGGTGAGAAAATTCCTGCCGCCGATGGGAATCGATCCTACCATCTCCCGCTTATGAATCTAAGGCGCTAGCCACTAGACCACGGGAGACCCTCGCCCGCCTTGTTATTACTGAATGTATCTAGTCGAGAAGTACCTGATATCTGAGTGTCCTAGGTTGGTACATGAAGTACTCGATAGGTACACCTTGAGTTTCCACTTCCTCATCAGGTAGATTCAAGTAGCGTACAACAGCTGTTCCTGGTCCTCCGTATAGTCCATGTAATGGCTGGTTTCCAGGAGTATCCTGCAACATTCATATCATATCGAAATCATATCACTTCAAATTATTATAAAAATCCTAGGAGTTATGACCATTTTCAGGATTATAAATCTTCAGAAATAACTAGGATTAAGGTTGAAGGAAACTACCTGTATACATATATAAATAAATATATATATATATATATATATATATATATATATATATATATATATATATATATACATATATATTAAAAAAAAGTAGAACTTCTTTATATTGATTTTACGGTTCCACCAATAAAATTCGATATATGGAAAAACATGTACATTTAGGGCTTATGTAAATATACATACATGCATATAAAAATCAAGGACCCAGAGGGTTGGATACTGCAGAGGTTTCTGATTCTTGACCAAACGGCACAGTAGGAAAATAGTGTGGTCGGTCCTATTCTCCGGCCGCCTGAGGCTCGTTAGGCCTTAGGGACACTTTGGAACCCCGAATCCAACCCACTATAAGACACTAGAATATAAAAGATTTAGTATTTCCTCTCACATCAGGTCCTCCAGCATATTAGTCAAGTGCGCTAAGACACTGAGCTAGCCTTACCCTTACACATCGCACTGGTATTTCTAAAGTTACACAACTCCAAAATCGGTTTTATTCACACCGTCATAGTTGACTATGAAAGACATGGTAAATATATCATTATCAACCATCAAAACTGTATCTACCTAGCTTCAGAGCTTGAGCACCTGAGGGCTCTTGAGTCACTCTTCCTGTATTAATTCTAAGCTTACATAGCCAAGAGTGACACATTTTCAGTTGGGTTTTATTTTATGTTGTGTCACTTATCGAGATATATATATATATATATATATATATATATATATATATATATATATATATATTCATGTATATTAAAGATTCATGTTTAATCCTCAAGAGTATGACTCTCAGAGAAAGGATGAGGTCTCGCGAGAAGGAATGCAGAGTTGATTAAAAGTATATTTCTAGAATTGGAATACCTGATATTGGTTAGATCCAATGAGAGGTGAGGAGGTGTAGTCTATAGGATGGAATCCAATCTCACCCGGATGGGCTTGCTCTTCAGAACTAGCAACATGATGAAGTCTTTCGCTTTTCCTCAGATCCAGGATTTCTTTGTCATTCTGAAATATTAATCAATCTGTATTATATATGACGGGGTGAGAAGCCAAGGGGTACAAGTGACATTTTAAAAAAAAATCGAGTTAAGCGTAGTTCTGGATAGTTAATACATGCGAAATGTTGGTGGGAAAGGGATATAAGTAAATGTCTGGTATGAGCTGAGAAATAGCGGAAACAAGATCAACTACTTCAAAAATTGTGCAGATTTGTTTGGAAGCCAAGGGGGACAAGTGACACTTGTATCCCTGGGCTACAGCCCCCCTCCGTTTTTTTTTGATCGGTAAAAATTTGCCATAAAACCGTTACAAATAAATAAAATAAGATTACTTACTTCATAAAAAATATTTTTTAAGGTGTAAGCGTTTTAGTTTGGCTAAAACTATTCAGAGTTGTAAAATGTTAGTATTCCCCCGGAAATGGTCTCAGCCCCCCCCCTCCGAAATTTTGTATTGACAAATGTATTAAATATTGACATATATTCACTTTTTTAGCAACAAATTTCTCCATTATCCCTGATAATGAAATTCTGAGTCATTTTCTTGCGTATACGTCAAATTGATACACAGGTTAGTAATAGTGTAGGATTAATTAAGGTTAGTGTTCCAGGGTTAAGGCAACACTATTTTCCTGTGTATACGTCAAATTGATAAACAGGTTAGTAATAGTGTAGGATGAATTAAGGTTAGTGTTCCAGGGTTAAGGCAACACTATTTTCCTGTGTATACGTCAAATTGATACACAGGTTAGTAATAGTGTAGGATGAATTAAGTTTAGTGTTCCAGGGTTAAGGCAACACTATTTTAATTCTTTTCTTAATTAAGTGACTGTGTATTTGAAGAAGTATTTGAACACAGTTTAACATTTGATCTTAATGATTTCCAACAAAAAATGACCTGTTTTGACTTGTTACTGAAATGTTTATTATTTTAAAAGTCGAATAATAATAAACATTATTTTTAATAATGTTTATTATTATTCACGGCAGCTGCGGACGTGCAACTTCTGTGTACACAACCTAGGTATGGATTTGTTTTTATTTACATGTGGCATGAAGGTAAGGCCAAGTATATGGTCAATTGTACCGGTCGACGAGGTTTTCTTCACAAAAAATCTGATTAGTGAATCTATTGCAGTTTGTCATACAGTAATCAGCATTTTTTCCATCAGCCACAGTTTTTTTTTTGTGACAGCTACTTTTTAGAATCTGATTTTAGCGGTGTCTTTTCCGCTCATAGAAACCTTTGCCTAATGTACAGGGTGTATCGCAAGTTAATGACAAACCTTCAGACGATAAAACTAGACAAAAAAAAATAGTTCTACTCCGCCAACCACACATACCTATCTCACTCCGTTCTAGACATATACCGTTCTGAAGGTTCTTTAGGGAAACCCGTGTTTTTTGTAGTACAAATCCAATTTTCTATGCTTGTACAAATTGTTTTTCAACAAGTCATTATATTTTTTAAATCAGCATTAAATTTTCTTTATGGCTAATGCACATTCATTGTTCACAATCATCTCATTCAGACCGTAATATCAATCCCAAAAGTAGAAATTAATAAAAGCTTCTGATCGGCGACAACTTTTCAAAAATCACTACTCTTCCAAAATAAATCCTGCAGACTGCCGAGTCTCACAAACGTTGTAAAATTTAATCAGCTTTCCAACGGTATACTCACAAGTCAGATTATCTCTCAAAGTGAGAAATTCAATCTCAGAGTGAAAAACATCAAATAAACAAAGGTACTATTATGTTTATTTTCCTGATATTATCAGAAATAAATGCAAATTATTCATGATGAACTCAATATTTAATTATAATAATAATAATAATAATAATTATAATTATAGTAAGTCTTAATAAATGTTGAATAAAAAAAAGGGCAAAATTCATCGAAAACTATAAACGTTCTTAATACTGGCCTTTTCGGAGAACACACTGGCGGCACCTAGAATGGCACTAAAACTAGAATGACACTAAAACTAGAATGACACACTGCCGGCACCTAGAATGAGATAGAAATGTGTGGTTGGAGGTGTTGAACTATATTTCTTGTCTAGTTTCACCCCCTGGAGGATTGTCATCAACTTGCGATACTACCTGTATATGATTCATGATTTTACTCAAGCTGTTTTTTGCTAGTTTTTTGAGTAGTTTTGCTCGTTGTCTTGAACCATTAAATATATATATATATATATATATATATATATATATATATATATATTTTTATTGATGTTTTCCGGTAGTGGGGTTGCTTAATTCCAGAGGGTGAATCAAAATTCACTCTTCCCACAAATTTTCTCTTTATTTTGCACTAGGCCTTTCAACACAAATGTGCCATCATCAGGTGCTGGCATGCATGTTTATTTATGTTGTTACAGCATAATGCTGTTCCGGCAGAAGCTCGACAAGCTGTATTTATTTTATTGATGTTTTCCATTAGTGGGGTTGCTTAATTTCAATTCTGCCGGAACAGCATTATGCTGTAACAACATAAATGAACATGCATGCCAGCACCTGATGATGGCACATTTGTGTTGAAAGGCCTAGTGCAAAATAAAGAGAAAATTTGTGGGAAGACTGAATTTTGATTCACCCTCTGGAATATATATCTATATATATATATATATATATATATATATATATATATATATATATATATATATATATATATATGTATAATCCGGCATCGTCGGGACCGAGATACAGTCGGATTATTATTTTATTTTACGAGCTTCGCAACGACGGCGACTTGCTCTTTTTTTTTAAGATACAGTAAAAAAACAAATTTATATGTTCACAATTATCAGTAACTTATAGTACTAAATACAAAAAAAAATTTGAGGAGAGCATACGACAAAAGTTAGTAGGTTTGTGTTAAGAATTAATTGCTAAACATTATTTAGAGCCTTGCTATTTGAACTATAGTTAATGTATTTACATAACTTACTAAAACTAACTACCATTATTTATTTATTTATTAGGTCATGGAGGATGCTACATGTTGTGGTTTTACATTAATGACCAAGTAAAATTGTGTAATAATTACATAATAGTTAAACGAAAAAAAAAAAAAAAAATCTTTCGTTTCCTCAGATTCTGTGATACATGTTTATGTGTTTTAAATATTGGAGTATAGAGTTTATGTATGGACTACCCTCTGTGAGAAGTTCTTGTAGGTCGTGAGGAATGTTCAGTTTGTCGCGTCTTTTACATTCAGTGAGTATGTGTTTAATTGTCAATGTTATGTTACAAACTCTGCATATCGGTTTGTATTTTTTCTCCATGAGGTAATTATGTGTGAGCAACGAGTGTCCAATGCGAAGTCTGGTCAGTACTACTTGGTCTCTTCTTGTCAAGGTGTATTGTTCGTTACTCCATGCTTTTACTGTGTTCTTAATTTGTGATCCGTCACAGTCGGATTAGAGAATCAGTTAAAAGCGGTCACTTATGTATTTGAAAAAACCTCATTATTTGAGTATATAATTATATGAACCATTTTTATTATTGTACGGAATTATAAAATAAATTCAAAATATGTCAATCTTTGCTGGAGTACTATTTACAAGTGCATATTCATGAAAAAAGTTTCAAGGAATAAACACATGTTGCCAGGCGTTCCAGCCGCAAGTGCTTTTGTAGAAACATTTATTTTCTAAGTAGAAACACAAGTTGCTGCCTCTAAAACGAAATATATATGCCTTCTTTGACCTCCATTATGAAATACCACGTAACAAATGTTTGGCTAGCTAGGAAGGGAAGGTTTTATAGGAACCTTCCAGCAGGTCTAGCTCTGGCCAGTTCCGAGATCCGTCACGCATTCCTCTTGGAGGCCGCCGGATTAGAGAGAGCGACGGATAAGGGAACCCCGGATAAGGGAGAGTCTACTGTATTTATATATATATATATATATATATATATATATATATATATATATATATATATATATATATAGTGTATAGAGATATTATTATGATAGGAATATGGCTTACCCTTTGCTGAGAATCTGCGTTGCTTGGAGATGGTGTTTGAAGAGGAGTATGTTCTATTTCGACAGCAGTTGCTGCAGACACCGTCCACAATCCGATCACAAATATCTACAACACAAATCTTTCATAAAAATTATTATTGTACTTATAGTCACATAGATAAAGAGGTCACGATGATAAGAAAATAATAAGACTGTCCATTAGCAGCAAAATCATGAATGACAAATGAATAATGATATCGTCCCTACCATGTCAAACTATCGAATATGAAAAACATCGTTTTTCAGGTTCGAGACTTTGCTCTTGGATTGTGGACGATATGGCTTGTAACAAATTGAACGTTGCCTGTTCAAATAGGTGTTTTATTTGAAGGGAAAAGAGCAGGGGCTATATCTCACTATGGTCACATATTGAAAACAAATAAAATAAAAATAATACCAAAATTTGTTTTTGGTATTATTTTTATTTTTTTTTTTAAGAAATAAATAAATTGAAATTCCCTCGATAGAGTGAATATATGCATTTTTCTGTGTGCTTTTCTTTCTTTCTTAAGGACTTCTATATCTGGTTCTTTTATCTATGCAATCGTATTTTTTTCTAAAGCAACATTCTAACAAATGCAATATTAGAAACACAAATTTGTCTCAAACAGACAATACTGAAAACACTCTCCGTCCTAACATTAAACTTGCACAATTTAATTGAGAAGATATGGTCGACCGTTCGGAAGTAGGAAGCGTTGATCGTCGGGGTTTCGGTCAGTGTTCTTATTCAATAAAACACATTGTATTTGCTAAAAAACATATATGGTATAACAATGGTAAGGACAAAAAAAAAAAAAAAGGCTAGAAACATTAACATAAATATGAGTCATATTTATGTTAATGTTTCTAGCCTTTTTTTTTTTTGTCCTTACCATTGTTATACCATATATGTTACTCATATTTATGTTATTGTTTCTAGCCCTTTTTTTTTTTGTCCTTACCATTGTTATACCATATATGTTTTTACAGCCCTGAAGATGGCTTGTATAGCAAGCCGAAACGTTGGCGGCAATAAATATACATTTTAGCAAATAAAATGTGTTTTATTGAATAAGAACACTGACCGAAACCCCGACGATCAACGCTTCCTCCTTGCACAATTTAAGTATACTCTTAGGGCGGCAATCACTAAGCAGTATTCTGCCCTTAAACTACCAACCCAACCCAACCCAACCCAACCCAACCCAACCCAACCCAACCTAGTAAATTGCTGAGGAAGGCTTCCGAAGAGCATATCGAAACGTCAAAATACAGATTTTTGGACTTCCCTGATTTCTTACCACCTCGACGGCCTACTATGAGCATCTGATAGTCAATACATACCGTTATCATTTCAACGCGTGCTGATCCTGCTGGTGACTGTGATCTGAGGATGCGCAGATGAGAATATATATATACCTACACTATTGCTGCTGATCCTTGACATCGTCCTCTCTATGGAGCTTGAACAATACTCCCAATATGGAACACCGAGGCCTGTTTCGTTATTGTACTTGGGTTCCATCATTAGAACATGCAGTACAATGGGGCTGTCGACATGAAGATTCGTATACATGGAACGTTTAATTTCAAAACAATTTGCAAAGGTTTTCAAAACATTGAGAAGAGTTCGTTCATCATTGTGGTTGCGGCAGTGAAGATTGTAGGGATTCAGTTGTGTACCCCAAAGGTAAAGGACACCCCAAAGGTAATGTCCATTTTTTTTATTAAATTGACTTAACAACATGTTCTTCATGTGTATTTTTCGATCCATATAATGGTGTAGCTCACTATTTCCTGTTCCCATAAATAAGGAATATAAGACAGTGAAAAATAATATAATGTCCATTTTCATTAGAGGTAAAATACACCATGTGGAGGACTTGGTTATGTTTGACTATGATTAATACTTCCATTTATCTACCAATGTCAATAACAAAATGAAAAATTTCCTTTAAAACTGTTTCAGTAAGTAAAGAAAAAAACCAATTTGAATAGTTCGAAGTTGTGGAAAATTGGTTCTCCTGAACAATTACAAATATGTGTTATGGTGTCCTTTACCTCCGGGGTACAGGGTTGTGTGGTTAATAAAACAAAGTTTTTTTTTAATATAAAATTGCGTTCTGGATTCTCTTGCGGGAGATGGCGGGTTCGAGTCCTGCCTACAGCAAGGAGTTTTCTCATCTCAGGGCCTATTGAGAAAATGCCCAGATGTCGTTGCGCCTAAAGGAAGAAAAAAGAAAAAGTGCGTTCAAACTGGCCAAAGTTTCGGTTTAAAATTTAAGCCATCATCAGGGATAATATGAGAGGATGAACTCAGCAATGTAGATAGACGTCACTACAAGTGGCTATTTCCATCAATTCGACGACAATATTTCCTAGGTTCCTTCCTTTACCAAACCATTTCTTCCAAATCTCCTTCCTATATTTACAACCTCCTGCAGTTTAAATCTGCTGTCCATTCCCGTGGTACCCGCTCCCGTCCCTCCGATCTCTATCCTCCCACTCATAAAACAGCCTTCTTCGACCGTTCCTTCATCTCCCGAGCCTCCTCCTTCTGGAACTCTATCCCTCTTTCCATTCGACACTCTCCTTCCTTACCTGTCTTTAAATCCCGCCTCTTTGCTTTTCTCCTATCCTCCCAGGAAGACGCTTCTTAAAATTTCACCACCAGGAAGACCTGATTACCTTTGTAAATTATATTGCTGTTTTTTTCTCGTGTTTATGCATTTTCCTAGTTTATATCTTTTTATAGCCCCCATTCCTTTAATATTTATTCAACTTTTTAATATTTATTTGTTTATTTAAACTCTTTAATTTTATTCCCATCCCCCTCTGAACATTGTATCATCATTGCCCCATTCCAATGAATGTACATATTTACTTATATTTCATTTTATTATTTAAGGCTTCACATATAATATTTGTATTAGTTGCTTTCTTTGTTTTGTTCTTTTATACTTTTGTTTTTCTTTATTCATATTTATATTTTTAGGTTAATTTCTTTATTGTTTATTTTGTACTTATTTTTATTCTTATGGGACGAAGTCCCAGAATAAAGTTTTTTTTTCATTCATTCATTCATTCATTCATTCATTCATACATTTCTCTCAAAGGCATTTGTGGTGTGGTTACAGGCTGACACATATCGGGAGCTGTTTCTGACAGTTTAAGTTTTAAAAATTGAGGGAAAGGTTTTAAAAATTGTTCTCGTAATTTTTGTAGTAATTGGCTTCAAATGGCATTATGGAATCTTTACTTTCGTTTCCATCTAGTAAACATAAAACCTTGGCGAGTTTAAAATATTTAAAAAAAAAATAAATCAAGTTTGGGAGAGTAAAATATATATTTAAAAAGTCCGTCACGCAGGAGCTGCATAACTAAGCACTTTCCTCAGAATTTGGGTAGTGTAGATTGCTTTCCAGAACAATTTGCTTAAAATATCCTACATAAATAAAATAAAAACATGAATAGTTCTCTTTTAAATTTGTAATGAGTAACTGATCAATTAATAATTTGCTTCCAGAGTTATGTTTACACATGGTACCTATTACACTTCGTAATAAATACAAAAAACCTCATATTATCGTATTTTGATCTAACGCAGGAACAGGATACAGTCACTCTAGTGGTAGAAAGCGCTCCTTGCGGCGGCTTTGTGAACCTACGTCTGACGGGCTTTTCTATTGAAATATATTACAAATTAAACCCCCGCTTTCCGATTGACCGATTCAGCTCATTTCTACAACACTTCTTTCTCATGAGTTACCCACGACGTATACCGCGTTTCGTTACAATACAGCAGAAATTACGACCGGTATGAGTATATTAAGAATTTGGGTCAGGAGTAAACCCCCCCCTTCTAATGAACCGATTTAGTTTATTTTTACAACACATATTTACCTGTAGATTACCACTACGAATGCCGAGTTTCGTCGAAATATACCAAAAATCACTGCTGGTAGTGGCGAATTGGTATTGTGGGTCCGGAGTAAACCCCCCCCCTCCTAATGAACCGATTTAGTTTATTTTTACAACAGTTATTTACCTGTGGATTACCACAACGAATACCGAGTTCCGTTGAAATATACCAAAAATCACGGCTGGTAGTGGTGAATTGGTATTGTGGGTCCGGAGTAAACCCCCCCCCCTTCTAATGAACCGATTTAGTTCATTTTTATATCTCACTTTTCTCTCTATATTACCACTACGAATACCAAGTTTCGTTGAAATATAACAAATATTACGGCTGACATAGTCAAATTAGTGTTTTGGGTTCGGGGTAAACCCCCCCTTCCGGTGGACCGACTTTGGTGGTTAACGAACTCGTTCAATCGTTGCTAATTGAATGCTATATACCAAGTTTTGTGACGAAAAAACAAAAACTCTGGCCGCTATCGTGTTAACAGACACATATATATATATATATATATATATATGCATATATATATATATATATATATATATATATATATATATATATATATATATTTACGCTGAAAAAGAACTCGGAAGATACCAGGCTGGATTTCGGAGAGGGCGCTCAACAACTGACCAACTGTTCTCCCTCAGGATGATCCTGGAAAAGAGTATGGAGCACAAGATAATCACTCACCACCTGTTTGTAGATTTTAAGGCAGCGTATGATAGTGTTGATAGGACTCAACTCTGGTGTGCATTGGAGGAGCTAAGCATCCCACAGAAGCTCATACGCCTAATCAAAATGACCATGCAAAGCTCAAAATGCATAGTTCGCGTTGGCTCTGATTTCTCTGAAGAGTTTGCAGTGAACAGCGGGGTACGTCAGGGGGATGCCCTTGCCTGCCTGTTGTTCAACATGGCAGAAGAGAGAGCTGTGAGAGAGGCCGGAATTCAGACCAGCGGAACAATATTCAATCGCTTGACCCAGCTCCTCGGGTATGCGGATGATATTGATATTGTTGGTCGGTCTGAACAGGCTCTCAGAGATGCCTTTACAGCCCTTGAAGCAGCTGCAAGACGACTTGGGTTAGAAGTCAACGAAAAAAAGACTAAGTACCTGAGAGTTGGTGGTGAGGTTGATCTGGGCTCCCCATTTGAAGTTGGACCTTTCAAGTTCCAGAGAGTGAGAAGTTTCATATACCTTGGATCTGAAGTGAACAGCAAGAATGAGGTAACTCAGGAGATACAGAGAAGGATCACTGCTGCCAATAGATGTGTATATGGACTTGGCCGACACCTTAGAAGTAGATTCCTCTCAAAGAAGACCAAGCTAAGTATATACAAGACCCTCGTAAGGCCAGTTATTTCATATGGCTCAGAGGCTTGGGCAATGACCAAAAGTGATGAGAGGATGCTAAGTGTGTTTGAGCGAGGAGTACTCAGGAGGATCTATGGCCCAGTAAAGATAGGTGAAGTGTGGAGAAGAAGGAAAAATAGGGAACTCAGCACTCTATTTGCCGACCTCGACATTGTTACCTTCATCAAGCTTGGAAGGCTAAGGTGGGCAGGGCATGTAGCCAGAATGGATGACACGGAAATACCTAAAAAAGTTATGACCGAGGACCTGCACTCCACAAGACGAGTAGGAAGGCCGAGGATCAGATGGCTGGACAGCGTATCCAACGATGCCAGAACTCTGCTTGGCGTTAGGAACTGGAGAGCTGCAGCAGAAGACAGAGCCGACTGGCGGAGGCTCTTAGAGGAGGCCCAGTCTCGGTGACGGGACGTCGTGCCACATATGATGATGATATATATATATATATATATAGGTATATATAAATTTTAACGGGGGTCATTTTCGGTGTCTACTAGGTAGGATCGATAAAGATTTGAAGACATTTTTCAAAAATTCCGTCATGAGTCCAACCTCAATAGCTACTTTCCTTCGGAGGAAAGTGCTAAAATAATTTATCTAAGACACATATTTAAATAAATAAAATAACATTTTTATGTGCTCAATTAGAAAGCAAGAGAGAGAGAGAATAAGAGTGCGAGAGAGAATGAGACAGAGAAAGAGGGAGGACTGGAATTTGGTAGAGATAGAAAGAGAAACCGAGAGAGACTTAATGTTTAAAGAGACAGAAATAGACATATACATATAAAGAGACAGAGAGAGATACAGAGAGAGAGAGAGGGAGAGAGAGAGAGAGATAGAGAGAGAGAGAGAGAGAGAGGGAGAGAGAGAGAGAGAGAGAGAGAGAGAGAGAGAGAGAGAGAGAGAGAGAGAGAGAGAGAGAGAGAGAGAGAGAGAGAGAGAGAGAGAGAGAGAGAGAGAGAGGGGAGGGAGGGAGACAGAGTGTTTGTTTGTAGAGCGGGAAAGGTTTGCATGTTTAACAGCGCTGTCGGTAGGCGCTAGAATGTTTGGCCAATGGCCAGCGCTGGTTTCCAGATGGCTGTTTGTACAAAACTACATTTCCTGTATGGTGAGGGTGGGAATACTTGTTGCAAAACTACAGTTTTGTTTTACTACCCTCAGGGGTTTAGAAGGAATAACTTAAATCGAGCTAGTAAGGGACCGCCCAGAGGGCAGATACTGTACAGGGATCTCGTTTGTAACCACATGGAAAACTCGAGAGATAGCTTGGTCAGAGCTCGTGCTGCGTGTTACTTCCTTTTAAAGGTACTCATTGAAGTCTGGCCAAAAGACCCGAGAAAATAAGGCATTAGGTACAGTGTCCTCCCAAGATTAAAATTTAAGGCTCGGGCCCACACAACGCGATTTGTATCGCGGTGGGCAGCGATATCTGGCCGAGTGTGGCAGGCGATTTCCTTTATTACACAGTATTGCATTAACCCCGTCACACAGAGGACGACCTGTGGCAGCGAGCTAGTCTTTATCACTTTGCTGGGAATGCTTTATTGAAAGTCATATGTTTTGAGGTTATAATCTTACAAAAATACATGAATTCTATGTAGTTCATTGTATTCATAGTTCTGAAATGAGGTCTACCTTATAATTTTTAGGTTTAAATATAGCAATAAGGAAGTGTATATTGTTTTTGTTTACTTTAGACCTACATATGACATAGAGACTCTACTGGACTTACTTGACAGCACTCTACTCACTTTGCAGATACCATCAGAGGATAATATAATTTGGGGTGGAGATTTTAACTGCCGTATGGGAGTCCAAGAAAACATTCCTCAAGGTATTGAAAGCTATAATCTTGATGCAGAACGAAATATAATCAATGTATAATTAATGTGTCAAATATAATCTCAATGCAGATTTGCTATAACCAAATTTAACAGTGCCTCAAGTGTCATACTTGGAATACTATCCAATTGGAGTTGAAAAACTCCTTCATGCTATAGGAAGATCCATGCTTTTATGTAGTTCTCGATAGAAGGCTAACTTTTACTCAACATATAAATGAAGTATGTAATAAAGCGAATAAAGCCCTTCGCCAAATATACCCCTACTTCTTTACTAACAGAAAATCAAAGTTAAGCTCTGAAAATAAAATACAATTATACAAATCCTGCATTAGATCTATATTAACCTATGCTTGTCCCGTCTGGAGTTCTACATGTAATAGTAACTATAAGAAATTACAAATTTTTCAAAATAAATGTATAAGAATAGCGAATAACTTACCCAGATGCACCAAAATAGAAACACTTCATAAAATATCCAATATTCCGCACATAAAATTCTTCATACACAAGCTAACATATAAGTTTTTTAAAGCATGCAAGGGAAAACCTAACCCACTGATTAAAAATATAGGTAACTATAGCAAAAGTAGCACTAAGAGATATGTACATAAAAGGACAAAACATATATTATTGAAATAAGTATAACAGACCATGCCGAGTGGATGCTAAGAACTGGATTATGCTATCAGGAGTGAGATAACTATACATAAACATTTACTCATTAATCCCTAACTGTTTATTCTATTGTATATATATAAATAATACTTATTATTATTAACTATTTTCCTTCCAAATAATGAATTTTATATTTACTCTCACAATGTAATAGAGCAAGGAAATGAAGAAGATACATTTCATGCATTAAAGTTATTGTCATTGACATTAAAGTTAATTTGTTTTAAATTGTAAATTTATCCTTGTGGTCTTTAGGCAAACAATGTATATATCATGTTTTGTTTTTATATCAAATAAACAGTTAAATATTATTATTACAAGTAAAAAAAAAAAAAAAAAAAAAAAAAAAAAAAAAAAAAAAAAAAAAATTTAAAAATATTTAGATCAAGTAGAACAGACCGGGGTTAACTTCTATAAAAAACTTTTCAATTTAATAAAGTCCACTCCAAATTATCTGGTAAGGCTTGAGACAGGCTCAGATTATATTTCAGTCCAAATTTTAAAATCTTCCCTAACGTGGCTCTGTAAAATATTAACTATGGATAGGAATAGACTACCTAGATTGTGCTACGACAGGCTATATGTATTAGATCAGTCACATAGTAATAAAGTCCGTCTCGTAGGACTGCATCATCTTAGCGCGGTTCCGTTCATATCCCTAGTCTAATTTGGAAAGATTAAAATAGAAGCAGTTATTATTTTGGTTCCACCAGTCTTTTTTTTTAAATTAATTATTATAATGGCGTGTCAACCCTTAAGGTCACTAACGCCATTCCTGTGAGTAGTAAAAGGTTGAAAGGTCATGATTTACAATCTTACCTGGAAGGGTCGGCTTCACTAGAAACAGACCCGCTAGTGACAAGGTCTTGGAATCTTGGAAATCTATATTTCTAACAATAAATTGTTTTTGTTATTTTACTTAACCAGTTTTATTGTCAAATACATTATCCAACTATAAGCAATTAAAAAATAACAAGAAATAAAACAGACAAAAAGAACCATTGGAATAAACGAAATCAATTAATTTAAAGCTTTAAGCACTTTTTTCTCCGATTGACATCGCCTAATTAAAACTTTCTTCAGAACCTTTTTTGTAGATCATTTAGTAAGCTTCCGAATGGTAATCTTCCGCTTCACAAGATTGTCAACGGTTTTCGAGATACTAACGAAATTATACAAAGTTACCAAAACTTTTTTTGTCTGTTAATAAAATATTTTATTCTAACCCTTCCTTTACTCTAAACGTAACAAAACTTTCAACATATTAGTGTTGATGAAACTCTAACATGCAGAAAATGTTTCAACTGTATCCCATAATTCTAAGTACCAAAATCAAAGACAAAGAACCCTCCCTAGGAAGGACGCTAGGCAGTTGAAAAGCTATATATCTTGGAAATCCATATCTCTAACATTAAATTGTTTTTCTTATTTTTCTTAACCTGTTTTATATTCAAATACATTATCCAACAATAAGCAATTAAAAAATAACAAGGAATAAAAAACAGACAAAAAGAACAGTTCGAATAAGCGAAATCAATTACTTTAAAGTTTTATGCTCTTATTTCTCCGATTGACATCGCCTAATCAAAACTTTCATTAGAACCTTTTTTTAGAGCATTTAATAAGCTTTCTAATGGTATTCTTCCGTTTACCAAGATTCTCAACCTTTTTCGAGATATTAAGGAAAGTAAACAAAGTTACTAAAACTTTTTATGTCTGTTAATAAAATATTTTATTCTAACCCTTCCTTAACTCCAAACGTAACCACAATTTCAACATATTAGTTTTGATGAAAGTAGAACATGCAGAAAATGTTTCAACTGAATCCCATGATTCTAAGTACCCAAACCAAAAACGGTATTCAAAAAATATTTTTCCAATTTTCTCGAAAACGGTTAAAGCTATCGCCTTGAAAATGGTTTCATTCGTTTTCCTAGCCCATGAATCATATAAAACGAGTACTTAGAAGCTTATGAACTCAAAAACGTAAGCGTTACGATTTTTTTTGCGCGAATTTCGCCCCAAACGCCATCTTCCAGTAGGCGGATTTTGCTGGTTAACGAACTTGACCTTTCAAATTGGACGAAGGATTTTTGTACCAAATTTCATCAAAATCGGACCATTCGTCTTCTATCTAGAGAGCGAACAGACAAATATATATATATATATATATATATATATATATATATATATACATATATATATATATATATATATATATATATATATATACATATATATATATATATATATATATATATATATATATATATATATACAAATTTGAACCACCGTTATTTTCGGTCTCTAGAGGTTCTGAAACGCGAAATTTTCTAGTCGGCACTTCCGGATTGTTTCATTGTATCAACCCTATAAGCGGGGTTCCTCCCTATGGGGGAGGGAGGAACCGCGCTAAAATTGCGTTTTAACTGGGTAACACAACTTAAGGGAATACTTATTAACCTAAACTATTATGATATTTGGTTAAACCAGGACCCCCACGTAATTAAAGCAAACATGGCAGGCATCTTAGAAGATTACAAGGAAATGTTGTTAGACCAGGATATAAATAAAAAAAATCAGTCCAATTATAGCCCTTTTTATAATAGAATATCCAAAAAACCAGGTACTGCCCAGGAATTTCTCACTATTAATCTACCATTTTCCAATTAAGAACCTGCAGTAACTATGCAATAAAATTCAACATAAAAAATTTAACATATACAATAGACCCGCAGAAGAAATGTTCTGTTTGTAGTTTAAATGTTCTAGAGAACATTCATCATTTAATTCTTCATTGCCCTGCTTATGATCCGATAAGAGCAAAACATCTTCCCTTTCTTACTCATGATGATTCAGAAATTAATTTCCTCAACGCACTCAATAGCAATAATAAATATAAAATCATAGGAATATCTAGATGAAATTCTAAAGTGCCGATCATTTATTTTAAATGAATAAAAGTTAATTATTTTTTATCTAATTTTTTATTCTTTGCTTTTTTATTTATTTATTTTGTTGTTGGTTTTTTTTTGTTCCTTTAATAATTCACTTTTCAGTTAATTTACATTTGATTTATGTTATAATATTATGACTATATTTATTTTAATCATAAGCGGAAGGATTTTATTTATGTAATATTAGTTATATTATTTATTTCTCATATACAGATATTGTTATTTTGCAACTCATTTGCTTATTATAGTTTGTTCATATTTGTAAAATAGTACAAATATATGCTATAACAGTTAAACAGTTATAAAAGTTAAAATTACTAACAATAGGACTAACTAAATAAATATGTAAGCCAACTCCTTTGCTAAGGAGAAATCCTGTATAGCAAATAAAAAAACAAAAAAAAAAAAAAAAAAACTTAAGTAGTCGTGCAGTGTGTTATGAGCACCCAGAAACAATAAACATACCAAAAAATAAACAAACAATGTTATATCTATAGGCAGTGCAACCTCAGTGCCAACACAGGTGCTATTTAAGAAGGTTCCAAAGAGATAAAAACCTATAAATTGAAAGAAAATATAGAGTAAATTACGTTTTAGGTTGCTGAGACCATCCCAACTCTTTAAATAAAGGTTAAAGTGTTGTTTTAGGTTGCTGAGACCATCCCAACTCTTTAAATAAAGGTTAAAGTGTTGTTTTAGGTTGCTGAGACCATCCCAACTCTTTAAATAAAGGTTAAAGTGTTGTTTTAGGTTGCTGAGACCATCCCAACTCTTTAAATAAAGGTTAAAGTGTTGTTTTAGGTTGCTGAGACCATCCCAACTCTTTAAATAAAGGTTAAAGTGTTGTTTTAGGTTGCTGAGACCATCCCAACTCTTTAAATAAAGGTTAAAGTGTTGTTTTAGGTTGCTGAGACCATCCCAACTCTTTAAATAAAGGTTAAAGTGTTGTTTTAGGTTGTTGAGACCATCCCAACTCTTTAAATAAAGGTTAAAGTGTTGTTTTAGGTTGCTGAGACCATCCCAACTCTTTAAATAAAGGTTAAAGTGTTGTTTTAGGTTGCTGAGACCATCCCAACTCTTTAAATAAAGGTTAAAGTGTTGTTTTAGGTTGCTGAGACCATCCCAACTCTTTAAATAAAGGTTAAAGTGTTGTTTTAGGTTGCTGAGACCATCCCAACTCTTTAAATAAAGGTTAAAGTGTTGTTGATCTTATCTTGTAGAGAAGAGTTTTCTCTGTGCTCCAAGAAGATTTTCCTATTATTCTAGAATAGTAAAATTAGCAATTTCGTACTGCAGAACGTATCGCTTCGTATTGCTCATCCTAGAAGGAAAAACTATTACCCACCGATGATTGTTCATTCGTGATTGTTTTCAGAAAGAAGTCTATTCCTATTTCTGCTTATTTGTGTGTAAAAAAGCGCTCAACGACCTGTACTGGTTAAACTCCTGTTACTGGTAACCTATAGATAACGGGTTATTTATAGGTAATCTGATTGTTGACACTGGCCGGAGCACCCCAGTGTCAAGAATCATTACACTTTGATTACATATCAATTGATGAATAACATATAGTATGACGGAAACGATGCTATAATAAACTGCACAAAATTATATAGTACCGTTAATTTTGATGATGCATTATTTTACGCAATGAAATAACAACTTATCTGCCGTGACGAAGCACCGGAAGTTAGCTAGTATTTTAATATTGTATATTTTATTATAGTAATCTATTTCTTTTATATAGCTGATTATTTTATTATTGTTATTGTGGTTATCTCCAAGAAGAGTTTCTAAGCTTTGGGATAATTTGTATTTCTGTTGACCTAAGCGATAGAAAGGGCAGTCTAGAAGTATGTGGGTGACAGAAAGTGCGTTTTGACAAAAAGTGCAGGTAGAACATTCATCTTTTGTTATTAAATAGCCATGAGTAGCTCTGAAATGTCCAATTCATAACCGAGTAATTATTACTTCTTCCTTCCTGACCTGTCTTACAGTTGAGTGCCGCTCTAGAAAAAAAAATCTACTTATTCAAGAACAGAACCTTGGAAATAGGAGCTGAAACGCCAGTAGGAACTGGATTTGAACCAAGAACAGAACCTTGGAAATAGGAGCTGAAACGCCTGTAGGAACTGTATTTGAACCAAGAACAGAACCTTGGAAATAGGAGCTGAAACGCCAGTAGGAACTGTATTTAAACCAAGAAGACGTTTAATTTTTTAATGAAGACCTCGAAAAAATTCTGCGAATACTTGTTGATTTCAGAGGAGTTTCTGGGTTTATAATAACTATTTGATTTGCGATGAGATTTATAAGAAATAATGGAAAACGACAAGGAAACTGCATTTGAATTTTTAATCAGCTTATCAAGAAATTTTTTAAAAGCCCCTCCTTAGGGCGGGAAACTTCATAATTCCCGTACAAAATGAGTTTTTCCACGGCCACTCGGAATGAATTCTTAAAAAGCTGCCGGGAGTCAAAACTACCCCCACTCCACCTCCTCCTCTTCCCCCACTCCAGCTCCTCATCACCCCCCACTTCTCATCCTCTCTCTTCCCCCACCACTCCTCTCTCCCTCTGGGGGTGTGAGATTATCGAGTTTGTACAACTCTTATGAACTTTTTAATTACGACGCCCTCTAGGAAATGGAGTCGCCGACTTTCAGTTCTAAGTGTAAATACTGATTTCCCACTCCAAATACTTCCGCGCACAAATAGACGATTTCTGTTTCTTCATTCTTGTTTTTCTTTCTCCCTTTTTCCTCTCAAGGAAGTCTTATTTACATTTGTTTTGTATTAAGGTAAGGAAAGGGTGGCAGCCCTGCTCTGCTTTATGTAAATTCCCATGGAGTTTCAGATTGCAAATTCTGGAAATCATCAAAACACTTGGGAATTGAACCCTACCAACAGAAATTGCACAACAACTAAAATAAAAAAATCTACTTTTGAATTTTGGTATATTTGAATATTACTCAGAACGATTCATGAATTCCTTTCAAGATGAACTTCAAGATGAGAATTGGAATAGAACCAAAAAGGATTATGGTATATTATAAATATGGTAATTTTACGCTCATGGTTAAGGAAAACTCGACTACAAACATGTTTCCCGCTTACTTATCTTCTTTTTCGAAAATTTTCATATTACTATTAAATGTAATTAAAAAATAACAACCAATTAACACTTTCGCTGCGGCTGTCATTGTTTGGGAATACTTCAGTATCGGGTGCAATTAACACTTTCGCTGCGGCTGTCATTGTTTGGGAATACTTCAGTATCGGGTGCAATTTTTGTTGGAATTTTTCATATAGACATTTTTTTTTTATAACAAATTCATAAAAAATCTTCCAGTCAGCCGATTTGAAAACTGAAGATAGTGTTGGAAACCCCAAACAATACTGAAGGCAACTGTCTTTACCTGGAGCTGTAAAAGTGAATCCCTTCCATTTACTAGCCTTTTGAATCTAAAGGGAAGAGTAATGGAGGAGTGTTCTTCCGAAGGGACACCCGTAAGCGGGTAGGATGGCTAGTGTCCTTCCGTAGGGACACTCGTAAGCGGGTAGGATCGCTAGTGTCCTTCCGAAGGTACACTCGTAAGCGGGTGGGATCGCTAGTGTCCTTCCGAAGGGACACTCGTAAGCGGGTGGGATCGCTAGTGTCCTTCCGTAGGTACACTCGTAAGCGGGTAGGATCGCTAGTGTCCTTCCGAAGGTACACTCGTAAGCGGGTGGGATCGCTAGTGTCCTTCCGAAGGTACACTCGTAAGCGGGTAGGATCGCTAGTGTCCTTCCGTAGGGACACTCGTAAGCGGGTGGGATCGCTAGTGTCCTTCCGAAGGGACACCCGTAAGCGGGTAGGATGGCTAGTGTCCTTCCGAAGGGACACCCGTAAGCGGGTAGGATGGCTAGTGTCCTTCCGTAGGGACACTCGTAAGCGGGTAGGATCGCTAGTGTTCTTCCGAAGGGACACCCGTAAGCGGGTAGGATGGCTAGTGTCCTTCCGTAGGGACACTCGTAAGCGGGTAGGATCGCTAGTGTCCTTCCGAAGGTACACTCGTAAGCGGGTGGGATCGCTAGTGTCCTTCCGAAGGGACACTCGTAAGCGGGTGGGATCGCTAGTGTCCTTCCGTAGGTACACTCGTAAGCGGGTAGGATCGCTAGTGTCCTTCCGAAGGTACACTCGTAAGCGGGTGGGATCGCTAGTGTCCTTCCGAAGGTACACTCGTAAGCGGGTAGGATCGCTAGTGTCCTTCCGTAGGGACACTCGTAAGCGGGTGGGATCGCTAGTGTCCTTCCGAAGGGACACCCGTAAGCGGGTAGGATGGCTAGTGTCCTTCCGAAGGGACACCCGTAAGCGGGTAGGATGGCTAGTGTCCTTCCGTAGGGACACTCGTAAGCGGGTAGGGTCGCTAGTGTCCTTCCGTAGGTACACTCGTAAGCGGGTAGGATCGATAGTGTCCTTCCGTAGGGACACTCGTAAGCGGGTAGGATCGATAGTGTCCTTCCGTAATCACACCCACAGCGAAAATTGTATAGGAATTCGTTTTTTTTTTATGTACTCTAGCCAGAGTACCAAAATAAAGTAGGAAAAATGCTATTTAACAGAGATTTCCTACGACAAAAAAAGACACGATACATAGAGACTGAAGATCAGTCTCTAAGTAAGGTAACGCATGAAGATTAGGAAGTAGGCGAGCCCAGATTAGGGTATAGTCGGAGAGCTGGTAACGCACTTTTCATGAAGTGTTTTATGCACCCTGAAATTTTGCTATAATATACCTCTTGGTTAGATAAGAAGGTAAGTATGTGTTTCCTGGACATACCTTGGAACACCAGGTACTGCGCATAGGGGAAAGGTGCAAAACAATATTGCCCAAAAATAGTGTTTTATTCAGAAGCCAACTATTATTAATAAAAAAAATTAAAAACATTTTAAAATTAATAATAAATAAGGCAGGAACTTTTAAGGGGGTTAAAATGTAAATTTTTTAAAAAAAAGTACCTAGTTTTTATTTTTAATATTAAATGAAGTGCTTTATTCACGCTGCGATTTTAACAGCGTCTTCAATAAACATATTTGAAAATAATTACAAAAGGGCAGACACTTTTGTGGGGTTTAATTATCAGGAAACATAAAAATAAATGTTGCCTATGATAGACTGCAATACACTGCACGTAACCGTAAGAGTGAATGAGAGCACCGCACATTTGTGGTTATTCTGTGTGCTCTCATTGGTTCTTGCTCATGTGATCTTGTACAGCTGTTCCGGTTTAAATGGCAGCGCGAATAAAACTCTCATTTAATATTAGAATAAAAAAAATGTGTTTTTTTTTTTTTTTTTGTTTACGTGTTATACCCCTTAAAAGTGTCTGCCATATTTATTATTCATTGTAAAATTGTGTTAATGTAACATTAAAGATAGTTGCCTTCTAAATAAAACTCCATTTTCGGGCAATATTGTTTTTTACCTTTCCCCTATGTGCATTACCTGGTGCACCAAGGTATGTCCAGGAAACACATATATACCTTCGTATCTACCTAAGAGGTACATTATAGCAAAATTTCAAGGTGCATAAAACACTTCATGAATCGTTCGGTTACTGGCTGGCTCTTGGACTAGTACCTGGGAGTAACATAGAAAGCTCTATTGGTGACGTTTTAAATTTCCCTTTGGAGAGCTCCAGATGCACCCGACTATTTTTTACACCCTCCTGATATCTAGCGGCAATGTTTGAAACTATTCCGGTGAATCTGGTGCTAAATAGGAGAAATACTAATAAACAGAGATTTAGCTCTTCATCAGCACGTTCCAGTGGTCATACAACGGTACTCTCCACAAACAATAAAGGCATTCGCTTTTTTTGTTTATATAAAAAGTAACAATATAAAAATAACATTTTTTATAAAAGGATTTATTAGAAGAACTATTGTATGTATTATAATAATTTATTTGATAACATTGTAATGGTTGTGATATAATAAGAATAAATTATTGTTGATTTGTTAACTTTGCCAATTCTTCTGGAGTTATAACCTGGAGAGGGACGAACTGAGAATTAACCTCTAGAGGTTGGTAATACTGCGAGGATACATCACTCTGGAAAATAAACAATACATAAGTTGAAATAAATATTAAATAAAAAAGTATTGGAATCGTATAAAAAAACTAACTGATCTTAAACCTACAGAGTTGCAATAGTCTAAAATATTTATAAATTTCTATTTAAGTATTTTTTTGTCAGCGTCATAAAGAAAAATTTGATTAAGACATAGAAGTAAATATTTTTCTTAATTACAACTCTAGCCTTTTCTCATCTCAAGGCTCGTCGAGAAAATTCCTCGCTGGATGACGGCGCTAATGGCCCAGGCGTCGATGCGCCGTAAACGAAAAATAAATAAAAAACAAAATAACTCTAGCTCTCTATATATATATGTTAGGGCTTCTAGTGTCTTCGTTCATGGGTTGAATTTGGCCTCCCTGACCGTCCCTAGGTCAACCCAGCCTTTAATAAATTTATCAATGGGTACCTTGGTGCTAATGACTCTAGCAGTTGAAGCAGCCAAGGGTAAAAATCAGGCGGCCGGAACATATTACTGACCACACTATCTCCCTATTGCGTCGTATGGTCACGAATCATATACCTCTATAGTATCTGCCGCTCAGGGCCCTCGTGGCCTGTTACAGGACTGATTTTTTTTTTTAATATATAAATAGGGTTAGAGTTATTTTTGTTTACTTTATATATATATATAAAGTCAAGGTACGATGTGTTGCCTGTATTGTTACAAGGGACCAAACGTTTGAACAGTTTTTGAATTTATTGACAGGAATTATTAGAAGAAGAAATTATATTCATCCTGCGTCGTTTATTTTGGGGACACCCTATATATAGGGAGTTTGGGTTTATACTTACTAAATTGCTAACATACCCTTGGTTCAGGTTGCTGGTTTTCCTGGAGGAGTTGCTGAGAAGCACGAAACATCTCTAGACGCTCTTCGGGTACTTGTACGTAGTAAGCGTTTCCCGCGAGGTTCTGGGGAACGTTCAAAGATTTCTGGCTTTCACTCAAGTCCTTGGATGGAATCTAGCAATGTAGCAATTATATTACTATTATTAATTGTTTTTTAGAATATCAGATGTATATATTTATTGCGCTATATATTAAATAGTTTATATCACCTGTTGATTGCTAGATAGTGCTGTATACTGAACCCTTTGCAGCCTTCCATCAGGTAGATAAACATGGTATGCCTTGTATTCAGATCCAGGTTCCTCTCTTAGTCTTTCAAAATATCTAGCTTGTACTCTCTCAACATCATCCTGCAAAGGAGTAATTTAGTAAGAATATATATATATATATATATATATATATATATATATATATATACATATATTATTATTATTATATATACGATAATATATATGTGTGTACACAGGCTATAGTAAAAATACGACAGTATATTACTCACGTTAGGTTTGAACCCGTCAATGGCGAATGCACAGGACACCAAGGTCAGGACCATCAAGAGAGTCTGCTAAAATAATAGAATAATTATAACTTATATTTCAAAAGTTTTTTTTTTTTGAAGAAAAAAGAAGAAAATGTATAAATCAAAAAGCATTTTGTTTTTGCGTTTCTAGGATTCTGTGTTATAAGTAATTTGTCATCAGTGTTGGGCAAAACTAACGTTAGTAAACTAAACTAACGTTAGTTTTCTCTAACTAAAACTAAACTAATGTTGTATTTTTAGTTTTAGTTTTACTTCAGTTTTAGATTTGTATAATTATTAATCATATGGACTCCGTTTTTAGTAATGCAATTAGTTTAGTTTAGTAAAAGAGACCTAAATTTGTGATTTTAGTTTAGTTTTAGTTTTTAGTTAACTAATTTAGTTTATCAAAGAACATATGTTTTCAAATTACGAGAAAAAGCCACAATTTCTTATTCTTAAGCAAGTTCTATTAGTTTTAATAATTTACTTAATTATCGAAATAACATATGATTTATATTAATTCATGTTATTTTAGTAAAACTAAACTAAACTAAATTTTTAGTTTAGTTTTTAGTCAATTCCCAAAGATTTAGTTTTAGTTTAGTTAAAATCCATTAATTAGTAAAATTTTAGTTTTAGTTTTTTTTTAGGTTGCAATTTTTAGTTTAGTTTTAGTTTATTCCAAAAAGTGAATTTAGTTTTAATTTTAGTTTTAGTTTTTAGTTTTGCCCAACATTGTTTATCATGAAGATTAGATAGTTAGCCGTCGAGGTGATAAGTAAAGATGGAATGGTTGGGATTCGGCTAAAGAAACCTCAATATGATTTTTGTTAAAAGAAATCTATATTTTGGACGTTTCTACTCATTCTAAGAATTTTAGAGCAAATTGTTCTTTTATACTAAGTTAATTAATTGTATTTATAGTTCTGTTACTTACCTCAATTATAAACTTTTTTTTTTTTATTAAATTCTGTTTTTCTTGTCATTTTAGCTGACGAAGGCTACCAATGAGTAGCCGAAACGTCCAAAATATAGATTTCTTTAAACAAAAATCATATTGAGGTTTCTTTAGCCGAATCCCAACCATTCCATCTTTACTTATAAGTAATTTAGTGAGAGGAATCTAAAGAAAACATTTCCAAAGCCATATATATATATATATATATATATATATATATATATATATATATATATATATATATATATACGCACCGGTAGTCGAAGAAAATGGAATCAAATCTATTTTCCTTGAGATTTCAGGATGTATTCCTATATATCTTGAAGCTTGTTGGAATACAGTAATAAATGTAGAGCGTCTATTGGAAAGCTTATTAAATTTCCTTAAAATGACCTTTTTCTGCTATTTTTGATAGAGTGATCTCAACTAGAAAAATCGGTGCTTAAATGGAATAATTCAGGATTAGGATACTGTGATTTTCTCTTGTGGCTTCTAAGATTTTTTTTTTTGCTTTGAGATTTTATTTTACATTATTACATGTCTTTACATTTTTTATAAATGATTATGACAAAAAATTAACTGAATCTACTCTAAGTTCCCTAAATAACACTTTGGATAACCCTGAGGCAGGTTTGATTTTCAAGAAAAAACGTTGCAAAAAAAAAAACACCAGTCTATAAAAAAAATGTATTAACTATTATGACCGACTACCAATTATCAGTACTTTTTGATAAATGTATGATATTTTTCATTAAACAGATTTTTTTTTTAAATATATATATATATTATTTTTTATCCTAGGAGCCATGGGGTCATTAAAGCAGTCTTCCCTTTTTTATACTACTGTATTTATTTGGCCTGATATGTTTCGTGCATATTTTCGCACCTCTTCAGGGGCACTTCTACAACAAAATATCATTTTTTTGAACATCCACAGAAACCTTTTTTCTATTATATTAAAACTATCAATGTTCCACAAAATGCATTAAAAAAAATATTTTGTGTAGAAGTGCCCCTGAAGAGGTGCGAAGAAAAGACGCACGAAACATGTCGGGCCCAATAAATAAAGTAGTATAAAAAAGGAAAGACTGCTTTATATATATATATATATATATATATATATATATATATATATATTTACTTTTCATTGCATGTAAATATACAGTGGAGTGTCACTTATACGAACGTGAGGGGAACGGAAATTGTTTCGTATAAGTGAATATTTGTTAAAACTGAATAGTACTATGTTTCGTGGCTACTTTATAATAAAATAAATTCTTCATAAAAAAAGTCACAATTTTATTTTGATTGTACATATTTCGTATAAGTGATTATCGCGTATAACTGAATATCGCATGAGTGAATAATTCGTTACACAGGAACAAATGGAGTTTTGCCGGGGAACGGAAAATTCTTCGTTAACTGAATGCTTCGTACAAGTGAGACTCTACTTTATTCCACTAGTATTTCTAAAGTGACAAAATTCAAAAATCGGTGTTTTTCAGTTGTGACTATGAAATACATGGTAAATATCTCTTTATTGACCATCATAACTGTGTGTACGAAACTGTACTCTACTGTTCAGAGCTTGTACACCAGAGGACACTTTTGTCACTCTTCCTGTCTTAATCCTAAGGCCCCGTACATAGGCTACAGTGACACATTTTCAGTTGAGTTTTATTTTGAGTAGAAATTCTAGTGCGATATGGTCGGTAATATAAATCTATGTACGTTGTTAGTAATTAATATACATAATAATTTAATTTTATATATATATATATGTATATATATATATATATATATATATATATATATATATATATATATTTATATATATATAAATTTGTAGGTAGTACATTGATCCAATCTTACCTTCATGTTGTGTATTTGTGTGAGTACTGCCTTACAGCTGTAGCTACCAGCCTATATACTCCACCAGTAGAAGGGTATCCTTGATAACAGCTGGGGGTGAATATCAAGGAGTAGCTATCAATATTCCTAGTCTTATCATGGTCGGATAGTATACTTGACCCAAAATAGATCTTCAAAAAGTCTGTAAGATTTTTAAGTAAATAGCAAAATCCATGTGGTAATTTACTAGATAGGTAAAAAGACGGTCACGCAAAAGCTGCGTAATGTATGCAAAATTTCTGAATAATTCGCTTAAAAGAAGCTACAAAATAAACACATCTGTACCCCGGAGGTAAAGGACATCGTGTCACATATTTGTAATTTTTCATGAGAGCCAATTTTCCATAACTTTGAAGTATTAAAATTTGATTCTGATTTTGAGCACACTACAGGCTCTAGCAGCCAGATACTGTACGCATCCACCAATAATAGACATTTTTAAAACTATTCTTTCTTTTTTTTTATATTTATTTTATGAGCTTTTCGCAACTATAGCGACTTGCTCAGAACAAACATTACACATATATACATACATAGATATGTATGTACAGACATGCATATATACTTAGATACAATTTGGTTATTACATATGTGCATACAAACACATTATTATATATATATACATCAACATCAACAATATATACATCATCATTATTATATATATATACATCAAATTATGCAAATATACATTACACTATGTTTATATAGTTAATTCTGCTTCTAGACATAGGATAATACTATTCAGATTAAGATATAATAGAATAAACACCTTAATAAAAATATACTATCATAGAACCTTAATAAATATATAATAGAGAAAGATAAATAAAGATATAATATGATAGAGCGTTAATAAAGATATAATAGAATAAATACATTAATAAAAATAAAAAAAAACCTAAATTTCCCACATGACATGTACGAATTGTTGAGTTGCAGCAGCAAGTACATAAACACATTACATTCTTACTTGCAGGACACTAAACTATACACTAGCATTTGAAGATATCTCCTGATTAACCAGAGGTTTCCAGGCTTGTTACAGACAGTTCCAAACTTCTGGTTATGGAAATAATTGAATCAAATACCCATCTTAATTCTAGTTCAATGGACCATACTGGTACTACCTTGAAGGAGTGAAATCCCAGTAGATGCTGATTCATTAGACCATACTGGTACTACCTTGAAGGAGTGAAATCCCAGTAGATGCTGATTCATTGGACCACACTGGTACTACCTTGAAGGTGTGAAATCCCAGTAGATGCTGATTCATTGGACCATACTGGCACTACCTTGAAGGAGTGAAATCCCAGTAGATGCTGATTCATTGGACCACACTGGTACTACCTTGAAGGAGTGAAATCCCAGTAGATGCTGATTCATTAGACCATACTGGTACTACCTTGAAGGAGTGAAATCCCAGTAGATGCTGGTTCATTGGACCATACTGGTACTACCTTGAAGGAGTAAAATCCCAGTAGATGCTGATTCATTGGACCATACTGGTACTACCTTGAAGGAGTGAAATCCCAGTAGATGCTAGTTCATTAGACCATACTGGTACTACCTTGAAGGAGTGAAATCCCAGTAGATGCTGATTCATTGGACCATACAGGTACTACCTTGAAGGAGTGAAATCCCAGTAGATGCTGGTTCATTGGACCATACTGGTACTACCTTGAAGGAGTGAAATCCCAGTAGATGCTGATTCATTGGACCATACTGGTACTACCTTGAAGGAGTGAAATCCCAGTAGATGCTGATTCATTGGACCATACTGGTACTACCTTGAAGGAGTGAAATCCCAGTAGATGCTAGTTCATTAGACCATACTGTTACTACCTTGAAGGAGTGAAATCCCAGTAGATGCTGATTCATTGGACCATACAGGTACTACCTTGAAGGAGTGAAATCCCAGTAGATGCTGATTCATTGGAACATACTGGTACTACCTTGAAGGAGTGAAATCCCAGTAGATGCTGATTCATTGGACCATACTGGTACTACCTTGAAGGAGTGAAATCCCAGTAGATGCTGATTCATTGGACCATACTGGTACTACCTTGAAGGAGTGAAATCCCAGTAGATGCTAGTTCATTGGACCATACTGGTACTACCTTGAAGGTGTGAAATCCCAGTAGATGCTGATTCATTAGACCATACTGGTACTACCTTGAAGGAGTGAAATCCCAGTAGATGCTAGTTCATTGGACCATACTGGTACTACCTTGAAAGAGTGAAATCCCAGTAGATGCTAGTTCATTGGACCATACTGGCACTACCTTGAAGGACTGAAATCCCAGTAGATGCTGATTCATTGGACCATACTGGTACTACCTTGAAGGAGTGAAATCCCAGTAGATGCTAGTTCATTGGACCATACTGGTACTACCTTGAAGGAGTGAAATCCCAGTAGATGCTAGTTCATTGGACCATACTGGTACTACCTTGAAGGAGTGAAATCCCAGTAGATGCTAGTTCATTGGACCATACTGGTACTACCTTGAAGGAGTGAAATCCCAGTAGATGCTGATTCATTAGACCATACTGGTACTACCTTGAAGGAGTGAAATCCCAGTAGATGCTGATTCATTGGACCATACTGGTACTACCTTGAAGGAGTGAAATCCCAGTAGATGCTAGTTCATTGGACCATACTGGTACTACCTTGAAGGTGTGAAATCCCAGTAGATGCTGATTCATTGGACCATACTGGCACTACCTTGAAGGACTGAAATCCCAGTAGATGCTGATTCATTGGACCATACTGGTACTACCTTGAAGGAGTGAAATCCCAGTAGATGCTAGTTCATTGGACCATACTGGTACTACCTTGAAGGAGTGAAATCCCAGTAGATGCTAGTTCATTGGACCATACTGGTACTACCTTGAAGGAGTGAAATCCCAGTAGATGCTAGTTCATTGGACCATACTGGTACTACCTTGAAGGAGTGAAATCCCAGTAGATGCTGATTCATTAGACCATACTGGTACTACCTTGAAGGAGTGAAATCCCAGTAGATGCTGATTCATTAGACCATACTGGTACTACCTTGAAGGAGTGAAATCCCAGTAGATGCTAGTTCATTGGACCATACTGGTACTACCTTGAAGGAGTGAAATCCCAGTAGATGCGAATCACTTATAAATAAATATTAATGATTCTTCGGTACTTATAAAAACAGTTTAAATACATTTTTTTACATTGTTAGTTAGTTTAAATTGTCAACTATAAGTATTGATCATAGTCAAACAAAACCAAGTCCTCCACATGGTGTATTTTACCTCTAATCAAAACGGACTTGATTTTATTTTTGACTGTCTTATCTTCGTTATTTATCGGAACAGGACTTAGTGCTCTAAGCCATTGTATGGACAAAGAAAATCCAAATTAGGAATGTATTGTTTCACGGACCGATTTTTTATTTCTCGCAACACATTAGTTGGTTCATTCCAATGAAAAAAAAATACGACTAGTACGTGCAAATTAGCCATTTGATTCATGAGTAAACCCTCTTTTCTGGTGCAGTAATTTAGGTTATTTTCACTATTAACAGATGGACACATGTTTTTCTTTAGGTAACTACCACGCATGCCGGGTTTCTTCGCAATATTATAAAAAATTACGGCCGGTATTGAAAAATCGGTTATTTTGGTTCGGAGTCAAGCCCGCTTCTGTTCGACCAAGTTTGCTCCTTAACGAAGGATGTTGAATCGATTGCAGCAGGAATGCCACATACCAAGTTTCGTGCAGAAATATTAGCCGCTATAATCTTAACATATATATATATATATATATATATATATATATATATATATAGAAACAATATTTTTTACCACTTATTTTATTCCTGAAAACTTGGTATCACTCAGGAAGTCTCATGTGTATATGTAGCTTTTAAACGATTTTTTTTTTAACTTTTAAGCAATATTTCATATAAAAAAAATTTAAGAAAGAAGATTAATGTTTTTTGTGGATGGAATCACAATTCCAAAAGTCGTAAGCATAAAAATTGATGTAACAATCTCCCTAAAATAGGTCACCTTACTAGAAAGTGTTTATTGCCCAAACGTTAAAAGCGATGATACTTCTGATAAAGGATCTGTTTTCTATATTCCAAAAATTAGCACTACTGACTTGGGATATCTTTTTTTTTTTTTTTTATTTTTTTTTTATTTATTTATTTGGAAATTACAACAATGTATAATACATTTCTAGTAAATTATTGCTAGATGGGATATCTTGTGACTTTGGTGTTACAAAATAATGTGAAAATAGATTTTTAATTGAATACTGCAAGGTGGTGCACTATTATTCCATTGACAGTCTATAACAACACTAATTTGTTTAGCATTCCCTAAAAACTACTTCCGAAACTTTTGTATCCTTCATAAACACGAATATAAACACTATTAGTCTGCAAAATTTCAAGTCTCTAGCTTCTCGGAAAGTGCAAAATAATTTTGATGAGTTAGTGAGAGAGTTAGTCGTATAAATTCCGATTTTCGATCGCCTATATCTCAGAAACGCTTCAATGTAGAATTATGAAACTTTTCAGTTTTACTCACATTTCTTTTCAGTTTATCTTAAACTGGTTCAAAGTTATAAGAGGGTAAAAAAAAAAAAAAAAAAAAAAAAAAAAAAAAAGCCACGAGGGCCCTGAGGGGCAGATACTATAGAGGTATGTAATTCATGACCATACGGCACACTAGGGAGATAGTGTGCTGAGTACTATGCTCCGGCCGCCTGATTTTCCCCTTGGCTGCTTTGACTGCTGGAGTCATTAGCACCCAAGGTACCCATTATTAAATCAATTAAAGGCTGGGTCGGCCTAGGGACGGTAAGGGAGGCCGAATTCAACCCATGAACGAAGACACTAGAAGAAAAAATCTTTAGTGCTTGCTCGGGATTCGAACTCAGGCCTCCAGCTTATTAGTCCAGTGCTCTACCACTGAGCTAACCTCGCCTCTAATGTTTCGTGTAGTATACACACAGAGTGCGTACTTGGCTTGGCGAGCTACCGTGCGCCTAAATTGGTCTGCGCCTAGCTTGTCACGTCAGATTTATCTTTAGTTGGTTAAGATTTGGAAAAACGATGCTTTCACACCAAGGTTGAGAAATATTTCCCGAATAATAAACTGAATTCATAAGCCGTACTAGTCTAGGGGGCAATGGTGTGAGACGTGTTTATTATACTGTAAGTTATAAGATCCTGTCTGGCTGATTTGTCTATAGTATAGTAAGGTGTGTAATTTATTTCGTCGGTTGTGCAGGGTTCGCCTAAGTAGTTTGATTCTCTGATTGTGGTCGATAATAATAATTCATTTAGTGTCATTACTAGACCCCGGAAGTTAGGGAAAATGCCTTTTTTATCTGAATGGATATATTGAAGAATCAGATAGAAATAAATATGTTTCCGTGCATTTAGGAAGTGTAGAGACAATTTTTATTATGCCTTTTTGGCCTATTTTAAGATTTAAAGCCTTTTTTTGCCTTTTTTGCTCGTTATGCAATTTTTTTCTGCGATTTAAACATTTTAAAGAGCAAATAACGAATTTCGAATTTCAGTTCGTCGAAAACAAAAAAGGTTTCACAAATTAAATTACGTTTTGCCGTCATTAATATCAATTCGAAAGCTTATTTTCCCAACCCGTGGATTGACCCTTTGTAAATAACAGAACCTTCCCTAGTAGTAGGAATGCACAAGCTTAATGAATTCTAGGAAAGAGAGAGGATGAGAGAAGTACTTCTCCTTCCTCACACCCCTTTTGCTGTGACAATGGTGTAGTTACCTGGTATTCCGGATTTAGAAATGATAAGATAATGCAGAGGAAGTTTTTCCATAATGACAAAAATTTTTTCTTAGAAGGTCTATGAGAGTTGATACTTTGAAAAAGCATCTTGCTGTTGCTTATAACAAGGGGAAAGTAAGAGTAAGTACACTAGTTCTGTGATAAATTGATAATAAAGAAGTGAATGAGTATTTCAAATACATATTTTCATTAATAATGAGTGAGATTCCTCTTTGCCTTCAATCCTAATAAATGCCTATTTTCCGGGCTCTAGTCATTAGGTTATCGTATATGTGGTTATTTTGAGGTTTTGTTTTGTGATATTACGGAAATGTTCAGCTAAAGTACTCGCTATGTCATAGTGGTTTGCCAAAATTGAGTCATGTATTTTTAGCTGTACGGTATATTCTGTGAGTGATTTTCTGAAGGTTCTTCCATAGAGTGATTTGTGGCTTATGTCTGTTAATTGTGGCAATAATGAGTTTCTTTTCTGTACTGACTTTTGTAATTGAAACTTGGTTGGCTGATATTACTAATTTGTATGAATGAATGAATGAATGAATATAGCCTTTATTTACGATAATAAATTAAACATATTGACAATTTCAGATATTAATATAAGTAGTAAAAGTAAAAAAAATATATAAAAAAGGTAAAAGTAAAATAAAGATATATAGATATTAATAGAATTTGTTCCTTTACAAAAATTAGAAAAAAAAAACAAAAAAAAAACATTTTACAAATATATAACAAACAAAACAAACAAGTATCTTTTCCTATTTTAAGTATTTATTTATTATCGTAGGGCCTCCCAAAAAGAAAAAAATTTGGGGTAATGGTCTAAACTTCCCGCGGTGACCTAGTCCTACCGGGAAGTGGAGTTCTCCCTTTGGTGTGTCCAAATGTCTTTCCATATTCTCCTGTCTCTTGCGTTTCTCATCCACGCTGCACCAGCCTTGTTCCGCATGTAATCAGACCATCTCTTCCTCTGTCTGCCTCTTCTTCTTTTCCTTCCATAGGGTATCCATTCTGTGGTCAGCTTTGCCCAGCTATTTTCCGCCTGTCGAGCCACATGTCCTGCCCAAGTCCATTTGATATTTTGGGCATGCTCCAGGACATCCTTCATGCCAGTTTGGCTCCTTATTTCCTGACTCCTGATCCGCTGTTTCCTACTTATGTACAAAATACACCTCTCTATAGAGCGTTGCCATATTTGCATTTTCTTTTCTTCTGATATTGTAGGTGCCCAGGTTTGACAACCATAACACACCACTGGCATTATACAGTGTTCGAAATCTTTCTTTTTCCATTCCAAACTGTACTGCCCCTTCATTATGAATTTCAATGACCAGAACTTTTTCCAACCTTGACATATTCTTCTTTGGATTTCTTTTGAAGTGCTATTATGGAAGGAAACCAGTCGGCCCAGGTAGATAAACTCTTCCGTGTATTGCAGCCTATTGTCCTCTATTATTATTTCTACCTTCTCTTGGTTTGTCATAAGTTTTGTTTTCTCGAAATTTAGTTTCAGGCCCACTTTTTGACACTCTTTGAGGAATTCATCCAACATATTTTTCAAGCTTTCTGGGCTCTCTGCTAAAATGACCACATCGTCCGCAAACTTCAGGTTACTAAGTATTTTTCCATTTATACTTATGCCCATTGTATCAAGCTTACTACTTTTCCTGCTGGCCATCTCTAGAAGATTTATAAAAAGAGTTGGCGATGCGTTATCTCCTTGCCTTACTCCCTTTTGTACTGCGAACTTGGGGCCTACTAGGTCAGTCATTATGTAAGCTTCATTCCCTTGGTACAGATCCTTGATCACCTCTACATATCTGTTTTCCACTCCTATATCTTCTAGGGCTATAAATATATCGTTATGGATGACGGAATCAAAAGCTTTCAAAAAGTCTAAAAAACAAAGGTACAGTGGTAGCTGATATTCTATAGATTTTTCAATGATTTGGTTTAGAGCCTGAAGGTGGTCCGCAACAGAGTATCCCTTTCGAAATCCTGCCTGCTCTGGAGTGAGGTTCATTTCAATTTTAGGAGAAATCCGATCTTTTAAAATCTTTGTGAACAATTTAGAGATTGTAGAACACAATGAAATGGGGCGATAATTTTCTACATTTCTCCTATCTCCTTTCTTTGGCAACAAAATGATTTTGGTGTTTTTCCATTCTACAGGCACTTGAACGTTTTTTAGTATTAAATTAAAAAGTTGGCACAGTTCTCTGTATAGCTCCTCCCCGCCAGCTTTTAGCATTTCATTTGTGATACCATCTGGTCCAGGGTTCCTCCTCGTTTTCAAACAATCCACTGCATTTTGTACTTCTGAGATGAGTATGCTGGGTATTTCTTCTTCGTTCCTTGTTTTTCCTTTGACTATTTCGCTCCTTCCCCCAGAGTTGTCTTTATATAATTCTGAGAAAAATTTGGTTGCCTCTTTCACCATTTCTTGCCGGTTTGTAATTGATATCCCTGCTTTTGATTTAATTGAGTATTGCCAACCTTTGCCTGTGGAAAGCTCTTTCTTAACTTGGCGCAAAGAATTTGTACATTCTAACGTTTCTTTGACCACTCTCTCTTCATAGTTTTTGAGGTCCTGCTTGATTTGCTTTTTAATTTTTTTATTCAGGGAGGTTAATCTTTCCTGTTCCTCTAGTGATCTTGTGACTCGAGACTTTAACTCTGCTCTTTCCCTCATTGTGTTTCTAGTTTCTGCAGAAAGCTTACTCCTGGGGGGTTTATCCACACTTTGTATAGCGCTCTTTGCTTCCTCGATGGCTTTGATTATATAGCTGTATTTACTCTGGACCGTATGCTCCTCTATTCCTTTCTCTTCCAGTTTTTTCCGTAGTGCAGTTTGGAATCTATTCATTTCTTCTTCATTTTTAATGTCCGGACTCCTAGATTTAACTCTAAAAGGTCTTTTCTTTTTCATTTCCCTAATGGAAAATTTTGCTCTGACAATTCTATGATCTGAGTGGAAATTAAGATTTAGTATTTCTAGGTTGGCTACAACATTAATGTGATTTGTGAGAATAAAATCTATTTCGAACTTGTGACCCCTGGGTGATGACCATGTCCACTTCTCCTTTAATTTCGTATTAAAATATGTGTTAAGGATCCTTAATCGTTGACTGAATGCCAAATTTATTAGTTTTTCTCCTCCAGAATTGCGGTTCCCGCAAGTCCTGGTACCCATAATATCTTCTTCCCCATCCAAACGAGAACCGATCCTCCCATTAAAGTCACCCATAAGTACCAGATAGTTATTTTTTCTTTTTTTTCTTTTTTTTTTTTTTTTATTTATTTATTTCGAATTTACAACAATGTATAAGGTACATTTCTAGTAAATTATTGCAAGATTATATGACATGGATGTACATGAGGTGGGAAGCTGCACAGTTGTAGTACCCACAAGACAGAATTTATTTTTTTCACAGATACACTTTCTAGAGTTGATCTCTTGGCCACTTGCGTTTCAGTCGACGAATGGGGTTGTAAGGAATGTGCTGGGAGGATAGAGAATTTATTAAGGAGTTAGGATGGCCGTGTAGGTTCGAATGGAATTTGCGATAGAGGGATTTGGCTAAAGGTTGGATAAAAGGGATATTAAGGTCATTATGGAGGGTCAAATTGGAGACATAAAACGGAGCATCCGTTATTTTCCGGAGAATTTTAGACTGCATGGATTGGATTTTGTAGGAGTTGGAAGGCTTTGTGGAACCCCATAGTTGAATTCCGTAAGTAAATATTGGTCTGAGAATGGTCATGTAAATGAGACGTTTGTTTGTTAGTGTGAGATTAGATCGTTTGTCAAGTAAGTGTAGTAATAGTCTGTACCGTCGGCTGAGTTCTTGTCGCTTCTGGGTAATATGTGGCTTCCATGTTAGTCGTTTGTCAAGTATTAGTCCTAGATAGCGAATTTGGGATTTTTGCGGAATTAGAGAACTATGGAGGAACACTGGAGGGCAGGATGATCGCCTGAGGGTAAAGGTTGAGTGGCAGGATTTCTGAGGGTTAACTTTGATTCTCCATTTACTGAGCCAGGGTTCGATCAGTCCAAGGTGTTCCTGGAGAGACTTGGATGTCAGAATTGGGTCAGGACTGCAGGAGAACAGAGCTGTATCATCGGCGAACATATGGAGGGATGTACCGGGGTGAGTTGGGATATCAGCCGTATATGTGAGGTATAGGACAGGACTCAGGATTCCGCCTTGAGGTACACCTGCAAGTTGGGGGAAAATGGGTGAGGATGAAGTACCATTTTTTCTTTTTAAGTTGATTAAGAGGTTTTCAAGTTTTAAATAAAAATCAGTTTTTTCCTCATCAGGGGCATCTAATGTGGGACAGTATCCTTGTATAATAGTCATAATTTTATTTTTACCAATATTTAAAGCCAACATAGCAATTCGGTCACTGATTTCTTTGAACTCAATTATATTACCCTTTACTATATTATTCACTAAAAAACCAACTCCATATAACCCCCTTTCTGAAGAGGTGTGGACTAATTTGTATAAGATTGATTTAATCTTTAGTTTGTTCATATTCATGGTTATACTCTGTTCATATTTCGTATATTCAGTTTTCCTTGTTAAGAATCTTATAAGAACATGGAATGCTTCAGGAGTGCTTTCAACGTCAATAGCAATAGAAATGTGATCACTATTATGGAGCTGATTGTTTACTTCTCATTTGAATCGCATTAGGGCATCTGGCGATCATGTAGTAACATCGATGCTAGATAGTGTTCCTGTTCATGCACACAAATGTGTGGGGGAATTATTTTTAAGAGGTATTAAGTCGTTCAGGTCAAGAATGTTTTCTAAAGTTCTTCCTCTTTTATTATTCGTAGGTACCATGGAGGGCTTAGTGCATTTAAATCTCCCAGAAACATAAGTCATCAAGAGAGTTGTGTCAGTCAGTTCTGCAAGTCGGTTTGGTCAACCCTATTGTCCTCGAGTTGAAAGACAAATATTGCAGATATTCATACGGAAGGAGGCGTACACCGTACACGTGCTTGCTATGTATCTTTTACGAAAACAGCTACTTCTCCAGAGGCCTTACATCCCAATGTATAGTCCTGTCTGTATGATGTAAATCCTAGTAGAGATGTGTCTTTGGCTGGTGATAAATGAGATTTCGAAGATTTGAAATTTCTTTGATCGCACAGATGGTTTGAGTCATTCTAGTGTTTTTCAAACTCATTTATACTTGTGAGATACCATAAATAATTGATTTCTATAAGAATCTTAGGGAATACTAAATGGGGGGAGAGCCGAAGTTCGATGCTGAGATTTTCATATGCTTACGCCAGAAATATGGCACTGTAGCATATTCATCTGCCCGTTCCAGTGATCTTAGAATGCTAGTCTCAGTAAACAATACAGTTCTTCGCCCTTTTTGTTTAAATACAAAGTAACATTATAAAAAAAAACTATTTTGTATACAAGGAGTTGTTAACAAAACTATTATATCTATTATAATATTTTATTTTATAACATTAACATTGTTGTGATATTAATAATAATAAATTATTGTTGATTTGTTAACTTTGCCAATTCCTCTGGAGTTATAACCTGGAGAGGGACGAACTGAGAATTAACCTCTAGAGGTTGGTAATACTGCGAGGATACATCACTCTGGAAAATAAATAGGTAAATACATAAGGAGAAACAAATTGTTGATTCTTAAATTTTGAAAGATAATGGGGCTAATTCGTGGTTTCTGTATGTTTTCATAATCTACTAAACTATAACATTTAGTAGCAAATACATAAAATAAATTACTATTTAAATTTAAGTTTCTCTGTTTTTTTTTGTTTTTTTTTTGTTTTGTTTTTACATACGTCAACGCCTTTATACACCAGCGACTACGTATATGCCCATGTATATACATATATATACAAATATTACATAGACTAAATACCCTTGGTTCAGGTTGCTGGTTTTGCTGGAGGAGTTGCTGCGAAGCACGAAACATCTCTAGTCGCTCTTCGGGTACTTGTACGTAGTAAGCGTTTGCTGCGAAGTTCTGGGGAACGTTGTACGTATTCTGGCTTTCACTGTGCTCCTTCGATGGAATCTAGCAATGTAGCAATTAAATTAGTTGTGATTCAAAATATTGGGATTATTTATTGGTAGTTTAATGTATATATATATATATATATATATATATATATATATATATATATATATTTATATGTATATAGTTTATTTCACCTGTTGATTGGTAGATAGAGCTGTATACTGAACCCTTTGCAGCCTTCCATCAGGTAGATAAACATGGTAGGCCTTGTATTCAGATCCAGGTTCCTCTCTTAGTCTTTCAAAATATCTAGCATGAACCCTCTCAACATCATCCTGTAAAGGAGTAATATAAACAAATAATATATATATATATATATACCAGACTACTCTAAATTACTCACGTTAGGCTTGAACCCTTCAATGGCGAATGTGCAGGACACCAAGGTCAGGACGATCAACAGAATCTGGAAAAATTACAGAATAATTATATGAGAAATTATTTTTCAAGAATTTTAACAAATCAAAGGCTACTTGTCCCTATTTGAGATGCTCTATTAAGAGGATTGGGTTTAAGGGCTGGAAACTAATAATAATAAAAAATTGGAAATCCAAAAACTCAAGGTCTCCACCACAAATGATTATTTCCTGGAGACCTTGAGTTTTTGGTTTTACTATTTTGATGCAGCAGCACCACCGCCTAGCCAAATCAATGTAAAATAATCGTAATAAGTGTTATGTTATTGTATACTAGCTGAATACCCGTGCTTCGTCACGGCAGATAAGTAGTTACTAGCTGAATGCCTGTGCTTCGTCACGGCAGATAAGTAGTTATCCAGTAACAGGAGTTTTAGGGTTCGGGATGATATTATCACGGATGGACCATCACCAGGTACAGGGTAAACTTTATTAGGGACAAAATCACAGTTTACTTCTAGTAATTCAAGATCTGCCATCATAGTTGAAAATGAAGCTCAAATATAAAAAATATTATGAAATGAATACAGTACGCTAACAGCTGAGCTGTTGTCCTAGCAACGCTTGCTGCATTGGCTTGCCTGCTCCAAATAAAAATTCAAACCCCTCAAAAAATATTTAAAAATTCGAATATCAAAAAATCGTTTCTTAACGAGTGTTTACATTCTAAAGAGAGTGATCATGCATAATTTCAAATTTTTCTGTCAAGTGGTTTGGGCTAGGCGATGATAGGTTAGTGAGTGAGTGAGTGAGTGGTATTTCACAAATATTTTGTTTTTGTTTGTTTTTTTCCCGTAACAGGCCACGTGGGCCCTGAGGGGCAGATACTATAGAGGTATCTGATTCATGACCATACGGCACACTAGGGAGATTAATTTTAGTGGTCAGTACTATACTCCGGCCGCCTGATTTTCCCCTTGGCTGCTTCGACTGCCTAGAGTCATTAGCACCCAAGGTACTCATTATTGAATTAATTAAAGGCTGGGTTGACCTAGGGACGGTCAGGGAGGCCGAATTCAACCCATGAAGAAGACACTAGAAGAAAAAATCTTCAGTGCTTGCTCGGGATTTGAACTCAGGCCTCCAGCTTATTAGTCCAGTGCTCTACCACTGAGCTAACCTCGCCCCCAATATTATTCTATAGTTTCAGCATACATAAAAGAAGACCGAATGTTATAAATTGTTTGTTTTAAGGCAGTTCAACCAATAGGGTCACAAATATACAGTAGATTTAACTTCTATTTTCATATTTATCAAAGTTTATCAAAAGTCATAAATTTTTGCTAACGTGCGTCAACACGATAAGCATTTATTACTCTCACTGAGATGAACCCAAGAAAAATTGCTTTGGAACCGATACGAACGGGACCGCTTATAAGGTTGACCTCATGACGTAATCCGGAAGTGTCGACTAGAAAATATCATGTTTCAAAATCCATTGATCAGGAATATAATGGCGATTAAATGTGTATGCATATATTTGTCTGTTGGCTCTCTAGCTCCGTAAAAAATAAACCAATTTTAATCAAATTTTGTATTATTCCATTACTATTGGCACTTGGGAAACGCGCTAAAATCACGCAGTTCCTGCGCGATGGGCTTTTTTAATCAACAGCCGAGCACGATCTATACCAAATTTCGTTAAAGAAATATTACCGGTGTTTGTAAATTATTAATTTGTGTCCAGAATAACTGATTTTCTTGTTACCTGATCTCTTTAAATAGTCAGTTATGAGAAAGCACCAGGTTTATGGCAATATATTATTCGCTGGGGAGAATTATTCGTGTTCTTCATGCGGCATTCTCCATCGGTCTGTTTTTGAGCGTGATATATATATATATATATTTGGTAAAGATTACAATAAGTTGAAAAACGTTTTTCAAAAATTCTTCAATGAGTGCACTTCGGTAGCCACATTCTTTTGGAAAATGAAAGAAGAACAAAAATTGGGATTGAACCAGCCCCCCCTAAACAATAAATTGACAATTGATCCAATCTTACCTTCATGTTGTGTATTTGTGTGAGTACTGCCTTACAGCTGTAGCTACTAGCCTATATACTCCACCAGTAGAAGGATATCCTTGATAACACCTGGAGGTGAATATCAAGGAGTAGCTATCAATATTCCTAGTCTAATCATGGTCGGGTTGTAAACCAAAGGTAAAATATAGCGAGAAAAAGGCCAGGGTGAGAAAGGGCAACTGTTGCAAGTATAAATGTGGAAATAAATTATTCAGGTGAGCAGCGTGTATATTGATTTTTTTTTAGGTTTTCTGTAAAATGTAGAATAGAGAAGAAATGGTTGTACTAACAGTCTATGTTCTGTACAGAACATATTGCTATTTATAGGGCGAGTGTCTATTTCGGAAAAGGGTGCCAGTGATTTTATCAGTAACTGTGATTATTTTAACTAAATAAAATAAATTAGACTAGTAAAATTACATATTTTATTAGAGATAAAATATGTAAACACATGTTGTGGTAACCTGATTTCCTAATTTCAGTTTCCCGCCCTCCAAACCGATTTCTTTCAGATTTTGTACAATAACGTATTTTGATGCACTAAACACGAATACGATAAAAAAAAACGTCGGATTTAACTAGGAAAGAAGTTATTAAGCACTAAAGTTCACTGTTATGCAGGTTATGAGCATAACATGATTTGTTCCATTCTGAACAAATTATTTAATTTTACACGGTGATGGTGATGTCACATTCTTCCCAAACTACATGTTTTTTAAATAAGTCCATCTACCAAATACTCTTTATTTACGATGCATTGATCACAAATTCCGAAAACTGAGTTTTGCTTAAAATAGACAGTAGTTTTTAAGAAAAGACAAAGATTTGCGTAGCTCCTCTACATTTTCAGATAGAACGCTCATTTTTGCGCCTCTGAATTGCAAATGATATGCAGAATAAACCCTTAAAGTTTTATATATATTTTTTTTTCCTTCTAAAAGTACCCCTTTTAGAAGGCCGTTTATTGTACTACATGTATCATACTAGGTTCAGTATATCACATGTATGTTTTTGTTCTTTTCTTAGTTTCGTTCACTTTAGTATTTTAGTAATGTTTACATATATATAATTCACGTTAACTTAAAACAATTAGTATACAACAAGGAGTGTAAAAATAAACTTATATATTCAGTAAGGTCCGCTTTACTTCAATAAAAATGCAATTTTTCATTTTTCGCTCAATCGTTAAATAATTTTTTTGCATAATGTTGAGAATAATTTGTAATGATCAAAAAACAATTTATTTTCTTCAATAGGCCAATTGGTTATTTTCTTTTTAGTTCGGTTTCTGTATTCGTTGAACAGTGTACAATTGTATATGATGTGGTGTGCTGTCTGTTCTGTATGTCTGTCACAGGGACATGAATTTTTTCTTTTTATTTTAAATCTATTTAAATAGGATAGAAACGCCCCGTGTCCAGTGAGTACCTGTGTTGTGTAAAAATTCGTTTGTATGTTTTTATTATAAAAGTTGTGTATGATTGGGATAAATTTGTATAAATGGCGACCTTTGTTAGAGATATTCCATTTTTGCTGCCATTCTGCCATTGATTCTAGTTTCAATATATATTTTAAATGGGTTTTTGAAAGTTTATTATATTCTATGACTAGTGACATATCTTTTGACGCTGCTTTGGCGAAACGATCGGCGATTTCGTTACCTTCGTCACCAGAATGTCCCTTTATCCATTGAAAATATATTTTATGCATATTTTGGCACGTTCTTAAATGTTGCCGTATGTTATCTATTAGTGCTTCATGTATGTCAGTGTTTTTGAGTTTTCGTAATGTTATCATGCTGTCTGTATGTATCTGTATAGAAGATGGTGTAGTGATGTGTTTATTAATGTAGTCTATAGATTTTAATATAGCTAGTTGTTCAGCTTGGTTGTTCGTGCAGTAATGTCCAAGTCTAAATTTGAGTGTTGTTAATAGTTTATAGTCTTTGTATATGATTGTAGCTGCTCCAACCTTGTCATTGTCTTTACTGCCGTCTGTGTATATCTGGTAATCTGTTTGTGAATCCGTTGAGTTTGAGTGGTTTTCCGGGGTGTGTCCATTGAGTATAATGTATTGTCTTTTCCAAATCATCAGATTTTATGTATGTATGATTGTCGTCTATGTAGGGTGTATCGTGGCATAGATATTAGTTTTTCGAACAATATCTTTTTTTTTTTAGTAAATTAATGCAGGACTCCTCTAAAATGTCAATTAATAACTCAAAATTATTAAAAATTACGAGTTCATTGGTTATTACAAAACAAACGAGTTTTATTGTCAAAACGTAACTAAAGAGTATCTTTGTATGTTGATACGTGGTACTGCATGTCCTCAGCATACTTTTCATAATATAGTAGGTAATTACCTAGTGCCAATCTTATGTATGATAACATATGTTCGTGAATTAGTTGATTGCGATATTTTTACTTAATTATCTTCATTTCAGAAAATGCAAGTTGACCCAAACATTGCCTTCAGCTAGAGAAGGATTTGTCTTAAATTCGAATATTTATCTTCTGATTTAAAACGCCAGATGCTGTGGCTTTGAGATGCACATCTACTATATATTTGTCAAATACCACTGACTCACTGACTCACTCACTCACTCACTCACTGACCTATCAACGCCCAGCCCAAACCGCTTGACAGAAAAACTTGAAATTTGCATGGACACTCCCTATAGGCCGTAGGCGCTCGCTAAGAAAGGATTTTTTGATACCCGAATTTTTAAGTATTTTTTGAGGGGTTTAAAGTAGTAGTTGGTTAGAGCAGCCAAGCCTAGGTAGAATGCGTTGCTAGGACGATAACAGAACAGCTGTTACCGTACATTATCTATTTCATAGTATTATTTTAAATTGAGGTTAATTTCCACTATGATGGCAGTCCTTGAGTTACTAGAAATAAACTGTGATTTTGCCACTGATTGAGTTTACGCCCTGGTGATGCTCCATCCGAGGTAATAATATCCCGAACCACTTGACACAAAAATTGGAAATTTTGCCCGGACAATCCGTTTAGAATGTAAACACTCGCTAAGAAAGGGTTTTTTGATATTCAAATGTTTAAGTACTTTTAGGGGGGCATGAATTATTAAGAAGTACGTGTACCTCATCGGCTCCAAAATGGTTCGATTTTGATAACATTTGGTACAAAAATCTTTCTTCTCATTATAAAGGTCAAGTTCATTAACCAGTTGAATCCGTTTACTGGAACATGGTTTTTGGAGCGAAATTTGTGCGAAAGATTCCTTAACGTAGGAAAACGAATGAAACCATTTTTTAAGCGAGTTCTGTTTGGGTATTCAGAAACGAAGTATTTGGGAAAAAATTGTATGAATGGTGATAAAAAGTTTTCGGATCTCAGTATATTTTCTAAAATATCTGGAAAACGGTTGGAAACTCGTAGTAAGTGGAAGGCGGCTATTCGAAAGGTTACTAAAAAAACCTCAAATTTGTTAGTTTTATGCTTTTCAACGTGTATTTGTCTCTGTTTACCTCATTTTTTAAGCGTTTTTTTTTTTTTTTTTTTACTCTCCACCGGTACGGTTACCTCCACATGGTGTTTCCTGGGTTAACTTTAAAGTCCGTGCAATAATAAGCTGTACGAAATTATGTTGTAGCGTTAATTTTGATCATATCTTATTTAACTCAATATAAAAAATACTTATCTGCCGTGACGAAGCACGGGTAGTCAGCTGGTATCGGCCGTGGTGAAGCACGGGTAGTCAGCTAGTATCGGCCGTGGTGAAGCACGGGTAGTCAGCTAGTCTGATATAATATGAACTAACTCATTTCCTACTGAAGTTAATTCTATCTTAAACTGAATTGCTGCTTCAGTTTTTAAAAGAAAAAGGATAAATATTAGTAAATTCAATGAAATCATAAAAACGCATTTCGAATTAGCCTTAAATATATGATAATTCTGCCTTATAAATAAAATAATTTAACTGAGAAATCCTTGCTTTCAAAGACGAAAAATGTTTCAGTTTTTTTTTTTTTTTTTACTCTCTACCGGTACGGGTACCTTCACATGGTGTTTCCTGGGTAACTTTAAAGTCCGTGCAATAATAAGCTGTACAAAATTATGTAGTAGCGTTAATTTTTATCATATCTTATTTAACTCAATATAAAAACTACTACCAGCCGTGATGAAGCACGGGTAGTCAGCTAGTATCGGCCGTGATGAAGCACGGGTATTCAGCTAGTATCGGCCGTTGTGAAGCACGGGTAGTCAGCTGGTATCGGCCGTGGTGAAGCACGGGTAGTCAGCTAGTATCGGCCGTGATGAAGCACGGGTATTCAGCTAGTATCGGCCGTTGTGAAGCACGGGTAGTCAGCTGGTATCGGCCGTGGCGAAGCACGGGTAGTCAGCTAGTATCGGCCGTGGTGAAGCACGGGTATTCAGCTGGTCTGATATAATATGAACTAACTCATTTCCTACTGAAGTTAATTCTATCTTAAACTGAATTGCTGCTTCAGTTTTTAAAAGAAAAAAGTCCGACTCGCAGGAACTGCGTCATCTTAGCGCGGTTCCAGTTTTTTTTTTTTTTTTTTTTTTTTTTTTACGGCACATCTACATCTAGGTCATTAGCGCCGACATCCAGGGTGTAGCGAGGAATTTCACCAGCGAGCCGTGGGATGATAAAATTCCTGCCGGAGGTTGGGAATCGAACCCACCATCTCCCGCTTATGAATCCAAGGCGCTAGCCATTAGACCACGGGAGACCCTGGTTCCTGTTCATATCCCTATTCTCATTTGAAAAGCATAGAATAGAAACAGATAATATTTTCCTCGGCCTTTGTTCAAAGGGTTTTATGGCTATACCTGGGGTCAGGTCCGCAAGACCCTAGAATCCTCTTCTACCTATACTTCATTTCATACGTTTCAATGAATTGGAAAATATCAAATATTTTCACAGATTCCTGTGTTCTTTTACTATAGTAATAATTCTACAGATAAAATCAATTAAAAAATAAAATAAAAAAAACCAACAGCATAAAGGCAATTGAAAATATTCAAAAGACGTCAACGAATCTTTTTCTCTTGGCAAGCTATATTTCTAACAATGAATTGTTTTTCTTATTTTGCCTAATCTGTTTTATTGTAAAATACATTATCCAACTATAAGCAATTAAAAAATAACAAGGAATAAAAACAGACAAAAAGAACAGTTCGAATAAGCAAAATCAATTACTTTAATGTTTTAAGCACTTATTTCTCCGATTGACATCGCCTAATCAAAACTTTCATCAGAACCTTTTTTGTAGAGCATTTAGTAAGCTTTCTAATGGTATTCTTTTGTTTACCAAGATTCTCAACCTTTTTCGAGATGTTAAGGAAAATATACAAAGTTACCAAAACTTTTTAAGTCTGTTAATAAAATATTTTATTCTAACCCTTCCTTAACTCCAAACGTAACCAAAATTTCAACATATTAGTTTTAATGAAAGTAGAACATGCAGAAAATGTTTCAACTGAATCCCATGATTCTAAGTACCAAAATCAAAGACAAAGAACCCTCCCTAGGAAGGACGCTAGGCAGTTGAAAAGCTATATATCTTGGAAATCCATATCTCTAACATTAAATTGTTTTTCTTATTTTTCTTAACCTGTTTTATTTTCAAATACATTATCCAACAATAATCAATTAAAAAATAACAAGGAATAAAAAACAGACAAAAAGAACAGTTCGAATAAGCGAAATCAATTACTTTAAAGTTTTAAGCTCTTATTTCTCCGATTGGCATCGCCTAATCAAAACTTTCATTAGAACCTTTTTTTAGAGCATTTAATAAGCTTTCTAATGGTATTCTTCCGATTACCAAGATTCTCAATCTTTTTCGAGATATTAAGGAAAGTAAACAAAATTACTAAAACTTTTTATGTCTGTTAATAAAATATTTTATTCTAACCCTTCCATAACTCCAAACGTAACCAAAATTTCAACATATTAGTTTTGATGAAAGCAGAACATGCAGAAAATGTTTCAACTGAATCCCATGATTCTAAGTACCAAAATCAAAGACAAAGAACCCTCCCTAGGAAGGACGCTAGGCAGTTGAAAAGCTATATATCTTGGAAATCCATATCTCTAACATTAAATTGTTTTTCTTATTTTTCTTAAACTGTTTTATTTTCAAATACATTATCCAACAATAAGCAATTAAAAAATAACAAGGAATAAAAAACTGACAAAAAGAACAGTTCGAATAAGCGAAATCAATTACTTTAAAGTTTAAGCTCTTATTTCTCCAATTGACATCGCCTAATCAAAACTTTCATTAGAACCTTTTTTTAGAGCATTTAATAAGCTTTCTAATGGTATTCTTCCGATTACCAAGATTCTCAATCTTTTTCGAGATATTAAGGAAAGTAAACAATGTTACTAAAACTTTTTATGTCTGTTAATAAAATATTTTATTCTAACCCTTCCGTAACTCCAAACGTAACCAAAATTTCAACATATTAGTTTTGATGAAAGCAGAACATGCAGAAAATGTTTCACCTGAATCCCATGATTCTAAGTACCCAAACCAAAAACGGTATTCAAAAAATATTTTTCCAATTTTCTCGAAAACGGTTAAAGCTATCGCCTTGAAAATGGTTTCATTCGTTTTCCTAGCCCAGGAATCATATAAAACGAGTACTTAGAAGCTTATGAACTCAAAAACGTAAGCGTTACGATTTTTTTTGCGCGAATTTCGCCCCAAACGCCATCTTCCGGTAGGCGGATTTCGCTGGTTAACGAACTTGACCTTTCAAATTGGACGACGGATTTTTGTACCAAATTTCATCAAAATCGGACCATTCGTCTTCGACCTAGAGAGCGAACAGACAAATATATATATATATATATATAAATATATACATATATATATATATATATATACAAATTTGAACCACCGTTATTTTCGGTCTCTAGGGGTTCTGAAACGCGAAATTTTCTTGTCGGCACTTCCGGATTGTTTCATTGTATCAACCTTATAAGCGGGGTTCCTCCCTATGGGGGAGGGAGGAACCGCGCTAAAAGGATAAATATTAGTAAATTCAATGAAATCATAAAAACGCATTTCGAATTAGCCTTAAATATATGATAATTCTGCCTTATAAATAAAATAATTTAACTGAGAAATCCTTGCTTTCAAAGACGAAAAATGTTTCAGTTTTTTTTTTTTTTTTTCTTTTTTTTTAGTTGATCTATCATAAGTTGCAATTCACTTTCTAATGCATATATTCATCTTAATAACAGTTTTTACTTTACCTTGACTAAAGTTTGATATAACATACCAAGTCACAGCTCCAACCCCAAACTTCAAATTACTCCAAGAAATAGCCCCAAAAATAAAATCAAACCTGATTCAAGATGACCTAGACCATATCAATACAACCTCCTACAGTACCATATATAGTGCAATTCATACCTACAACAGCTACCTTCTAGTAAATATGAAAATAATAGACACAGAAGCATCAGTCAACTAAGATTAGCGAACAAGAATATACTTTACCTCAGCATCCACGGTCAAAGATTTAAAATAGACATGAATAAAATATGTACGAACTGTGAATTGTAACAAGAAGACTCGGAGCATCTGCTGTGGCGATGTCCTGAATACTCCCATCTCAGAAATACTCTGAAACCTATTATTGATGAACACACCAACAACTGTGAACTGTAACAAGAAGACTCGGAGCATCTGCTGTGGCGATGTCCTGAATACTCCAATCTCAGAAATACTCTGAAACCTATTATTGAAGAACACACCAACAACTGTGAACTGTAACAAGAAGACTTGGAGCATCTGCTGTGGCGATGTCCTGAATACACCAATCTCAGAAATACTCTGAAACCTATTATTGATGAACACACCAACAACTGTGAACTGTAACAAGAAGACTCGGAGAATCTGCTGTGGCGATGTCCTGAATACTCCAATCTCAGAAATACTCTGAAACCTATTATTGATGAACACACCAACAACTGTGAACTGTAACAAGAAGACTTGGAGCATCTGCTAGGGCGATGTCCTGAATACACCAATCTCAGAAATACTCTGAAACCTATTATTGATGAACACACCAACAACTGTGAACTGTAACAAGAAGACTTGGAGCATCTGCTGTGGCGATGTCCTGAATACACCAATCTCAGAAATACTCTGAAACCTATTATTGATGAACACACCAACAACTGTGAACTGTAACAAGAAGACTCGGAGCATCTGCTGTGGCGATGTCCTGAATACTCCAATCTCAGAAATACTCTGAAACCTATTATTGAAGAACACACCAACAACTGTGAACTGTAACAAGAAGACTTGGAGCATCTGCTGTGGCGATGTCCTGAATACACCAATCTCAGAAATACTCTGAAACCTATTATTGATGAACACACCAACAACTGTGAACTGTAACAAGAAGACTCGGAGAATCTGCTGTGGCGATGTCCTGAATACTCCAATCTCAGAAATACTCTGAAACCTATTATTGATGAACACACCAACAACTGTGAACTGTAACAAGAAGACTTGGAGCATCTGCTGTGGCGATGTCCTGAATACACCAATCTCAGAAATACTCTGAAACCTATTATTGATGAACACACCAACAACTGTGAACTGTAACAAGAAGACTTGGAGCATCTGCTGTGGCGATGTCCTGAATACACCAATCTCAGAAATACTCTGAAACCTATTATTGATGAACACACCAACAACTGTGAACTGTAACAAGAAGACTTGGAGCATCTGCTGTGGCGATGTCCTGAATACACCAATCTCAGAAATACTCTGAAACATATTATTGATGAACACACCAACAACTGTGAACTGTAACAAGAAGACTTGCAGCATCTGCTGTGGCGATGTCCTGAATACACCAATCTCAGAAATACTCTGAAACCTATTATTGATGAACACACCAACAACTGTGAACTGTAACAAGAAGAGTTGGAGCATCTGCTGTGGCTATGTCCTGAATACTCCAATCTCAGAAATACTCTGAAACCTATTAATGATGAACGCACCAACAACTGTGAACTGTAACAAGAAGACTTGGAGCATCTGCTGTGGCGATGTCCTGAATACACCAATCTCAGAAATACTCTGAAACCTATTATTGATGAACACACATACAACTGTGAACTGTAACAAGAAGACTTGGAGCATCTGCTGTGGCGATGTCCTGAATACACCAATCTCAGAAATACTCTGAAACCTATTATTGATGAACACACCGACAACTGTGAACTGTAACAAGAAGACTTGGAGCATCTGCTGTGGCGATGTCCTGAATACACCAATCTCAGAAATACTCTGAAACTTATTATTGATGAACACACCAACAACTGTGAACTGTAACAAGAAGACTTGGAGCATCTGCTGTGGCGATGTCCTGAATACATCAATCTCAGAAATACTCTGAAACCTATTATTGATGAACACACCAACAACTGTGAACTGTAACAAGAAGACTTGGAGCATCTGCTGTGGCGATGTCCTGAATACACCAATCTCAGAAATACTCTGAAACCTATTATTGATGAACACACCAACAACTGTGAACTGTAACAAGAAGACTTGGAGCATCTGCTGTGGCGATGTCCTGAATACACCAATCTCAGAAATACTCTGAAACTTATTATTGATGAACACACCAACAACTGTAAACTGTAACAAGAAGACTTGGAGCATCTGCTGTGGCGATGTCCTGAATACATCAATCTCAGAAATACTCTGAAACCTATTATTGATGAACACACCAACAACTGTGAACTGTAACAAGAAGACTTGGAGCATCTGCTGTGGCGATGTCCTGAATACTCCAATCTCAGAAATACTCTGAAACCTATTATTGATGAACACACCAACAACTGTGAACTGTAACAAGAAGACTTGGAGCATCTGCTGTGGCGATGTCCTGAATACACCAATCTCAGAAATACTCTGAAACCTATTATTGATGAACACACCAACAACTGTGAACTGTAACAAGAAGACTTGGAGCATCTGCTGTGGCGATGTCCTGAATACACTAATCTCAGAAATACTCTGAAACCTATTATTGATGAACACACCAACAACTGTGAACTGTAACAAGAAGACTTGGAGCATCTGCTGTGGCGATGTCCTGAATACACCAATCTCAGAAATACTCTGAAACCTATTATTGATGAACACACCAACAACTGTGAACTGTAACAAGAAGACTTGGAGCATCTGCTGTGGCGATGTCCTGAATACACCAATCTCAGAAATACTCTGAAACCTATTATTGATGAACACACCAACAACTGTGAACTGTAACAAGAAGACTTGGAGCATCTGCTGTGGCGATGTCCTGAATACACCAATCTCAGAAATACTCTGAAACCCATTATTGATGAACACACCAACAACTGTGAACTGTAACAAGAAGACTTGGAGCATCTGCTGTGGCGATGTCCTGAATACACCAATCTCAGAAATACTCTGAAACCTATTATTGATGAACACACCAACAACTGTGAACTGTAACAAGAAGACTTGGAGCATCTGCTGTGGCGATGTCCTGAATACACCAATCTCAGAAATACTCTGAAACCTATTATTGATGAACACACCAACAACTGCGAACTGTAACAAGAAGACTCGGAGAATCTGCTGTGGCGATGTCCTGAATACTCCAATCTCAGAAATACTCTGAAACCTATTATTGATGAACACACCAACAACTGTGAACTGTAACAAGAAGACTTGGAGCATCTGCTGTGGCGATGTCCTGAATACACCAATCTCAGAAATACTCTGAAACCTATTATTGATGAACACACCAACAACTGTGAACTGTAACAAGAAGACTTGGAGCATCTGCTGTGGCGATGTCCTGAATACACCAATCTCAGAAATACTCTGAAACCTATTATTGATGAACACACCAACAACTGTGAACTGTAACAAGAAGACTTGGAGCATCTGCTGTGGCGATGTCCTGAATACACCAATCTCAGAAATACTCTGAAACCTATTATTGATGAACACACCAACAACTGTGAACTGTAACAAGAAGACTTGGAGCATCTGCTGTGGCTATGTCCTGAATACTCCAATCTCAGAAATACTCTGAAACCCATTATTGATGAACACACCAACAACTCCGCAACTTATTATTTCTTGACCACCCCTAGCACCACCGATATAAATGCCTTTTGCATTTACCTGGAGAATATACTGAAGAAAAGAGGAAACCGCAATGAATAGTGGCTGAACCGAACAATCAGTTCTTAATTAATTTATATTATAAAAGTGTATTCTATTTTATTTATTTATTTTTTTATAAGAGTCTACTCTAATTTACGTACAATGATCTGTATATACTTACCCCGGCCATATTTGTAGGAACAATGTTCAATCACAAATAAATATTATTATGTATATACTTACCCCGACCATATTTGTAGGAACAATGTTCAATCACAAATAAATATTATTATGTATATATTTACCCCGACCATATTTGTAAGAACAATGTTCAATCACAAATAAATATTATTATGTATATATTTACCCCGACCATATTTGTAGGAACAATGTTCAATCACAAATAAATATTATTATGTATATATTTACCCCGACCATATTTGTAAGAACAATGTTCAATCACAAATAAATATTATTATGTATATATTTACCCCGACCATATTTGTAAGAACAATGTTCAATCACAAATAAATATTATTATGTATATATTTACCCCGACCATATTTGTAGGAACAATGTTCAATCACAAATAAATATTATTATGTATATATTTACCCCGACCATATTTGTAGGAACAATGTTCAATCACAAATAAATATTATTATGTATATATTCACCCCGACCATATTTGTAAGAACAATGTTCAATCACAAATAAATATTATTATGTATCAAATATTATTATGTATGGTCAAAGTTAAAATGATGCTTAAATGCATTTTGATGTCTGTCAAAAATGCCTTATCAGTCAGCTATTTTCCGTTTTTTACGGGGGGCAATTTGCGCGAATATTTGATTGGGCGATGTCATTCGGAGAAATAACTGGTTAAAACTTTGAAGTTGTTGGTTTTGTTTAGTTGAACGGTTCTTTTTGTCTGTTTCCTTTAGTTTTTTTTATTGGTCGATATTTTTGTAATTGCTTATATTAGGAAAAATTATTTGTCTGTAAAACCGGATTGGTAAAATAAGAACCATTTTTTTTTTTTTTTTTTTTGTTTAAAATAGAGCATTTCGACCACAATTCGTACAGTTGATGCTCTGTGAATGTTTTTTACGATTTTACTGCTGTTTGGTTTGTTCATTAGCGCGGTTCCTCCCTCCCTCATAGGGAGGAACCCCGCTTATAGGGTTGATACAATGAAACAATCCGGAAATGCCGACTAGAAAATTTTGCGTTTCAGAACCCCTGGAAACCGAAAACGATGGTAGTTCAAATTTGTATATATATATATATATATATATATATATATATATATATATATATATATATATATATGTGTGTATATATTTATATATATATATATTTGTCTGTTCGCGCATTTCTGGCTTCCCTGATGGTCCGATTTTGATGAAATTTGGTACAAAAATCCGTCGTCCAATTTGAAAGGTCAAGTTCGTTAACCAGCAAAATCCGCCCACTGGAAGATGGCATTTGGGGCGAAATTCGCGCAAAAAAATCGTAACGCTTACGTTTTTGAGTTCATAAGCTTGTAAGTACTCTTTTTATAGGCTTCTTGGGCTAGGAAAACGAATGGAACCATTTTCAAGGCGATAGCTTTAACCGTTTTCGAGAAAATTGGAAAAATAGTTTTTGAATACCGTTTTAGCGCGGTTCCTCCCTCCCCCATAGGGAGGAACCCCGCTTATAAGGTTGATACAATGAAACGATCCGGAAGTGCCGACTAGAAAATTTTGCGTTTCAGAACCCCTAGAAACCGAAAATAACGGTGGTTCAAATTTGTATATATATATATATGTATATATTTATTTATATATATATATATATATATATATATTTGTCTGTTCGCTCTCTAAATAGAAGACGAATGGTCCGATTTTGATGAAATTTGGTACAAAAATCTGTCGTCCAATTTGAAAGGTCAAGTTCGTTAACCAGCAAAATCCGCCCACTGGAAGATGGCGTTTGGGGCGAAATTCGCGCAGAAAAAATCGTAACGCTTACGTTTTTGAGTTTATAAGCTTGTAAGTACTCGTTTTATAGGCTTCTTGGGCTAGGAAAACGAATGAAACCATTTTCAAGGCGATAGCTTTAACCGTTGTTGAGAAAATTGGAAAAATAGTTTTTGAATACCGTTTTTGGTTTGGGTACTTAGAATAACGGGATTCAGTTGAAACATTATCTGCATGTTCTACTTTCATTAAAACTAGTATGTTGAAAGTTATGTTACGTTTGGAGTTAAGGAAGGGTTAGAATAAAATATTTTATGATCAGACATGAAAAGTTTTGGAAACTTCGTATACTTTCATTAATATCTCGAACACGGTTGGGAAATCGTGGTAAGTGGATTGAAACTATTTGAAAGCTTACTAAATTCTCTACAAAAATGATTCTAAAACTATTTTTGATTAGGTTATGTCAATCGGAGAAATAAGTGCTTAAAACTTCAAATATGTCTGTTTTGTTCTTATGAACGGGTTTTTGTCGTTCTTTTTGTCTCTTTCCCTTGGTTTTTTATTGCTTTTTATTTTTGTAATTTCTTATGTTGTATTTGTAAGGAAAATGTATGTGTGTGTAAAACAGGATAGGTAAAATGAGACCAATTTTCTGTTGTCAGAAATAATAAAAAGTTTTGGGAACTTCGTATAATTTCTTAATATCTCGAAAACGGTTGAAAATCTTGGGAAGCGAAAGGTTACCATTCGAAAGCTTACTAAATGGTCTACAAGAATGGTTTTAAAGAAAGTTTTGAATAAGCGATGTCAATCGGAGAAATAAGTGCTTAAAACTTTTAAGTAATTGATTTCGCTTATTCGAACTTTTCTTTTTGTCTGTTTTATTCCTTGTTATTTTTAAATTGCTTATAGTCAGATAATGTATTTGACAATAAAACAGATTAAGTAAAATAAGAAGATCAATTTATTGTTAGAAATGTAGCGTTTAAAGAGAGAGATCCCAAGGCTTTCCAAATGCCTCTGAGCGGAGGCCTTTCTGCCCGACTTATGGGAGAGCTGACCCATACAGGTATGATTGTAAATCAACAAAGACCTTTCAAGACTGGTTTGTTTGAGATTTCATTTGGATAGCTGTTTCGCTATTGATCTAAACAAAGTAATAACTTTTTCTATTCTATGCCTTCATAAACACTAGAGATAAGAACGGAACCGCGCTAAGATGACGCAGTTCCTGCGAATCGGACTTTTTGGTTTGGGTACTTAGAATTACGGGATTCAGTTGAAACATTATCTGCATGTTCTACTTTCATTTAAACTAATATGTTGAAAGTTTTGTTACGTTTGGAGTTAAGGAAGAGTTAGAATAAAATATTTTATGAACAGACATGAAAAGTTTTGGGAACTTCGTATACTTTCATTAATATCTCGAACACAGTTGGGAAATCGTGGTAAGTGAATAGAAACTATTTGAAAGCTTTCTAAATTCTCTACAAAAAAGGTTCTGATGAAAGTTTTGATTAGGCGATGTCAATCGGAGAAATAAGTGCTTAAAACATTAATGTAATTGATTTTGCTTATTCGAACTGTTCTTTTTGTCTGTTTTTATTCCTTGTTATTTTTTAATTGCTTATAGTTGGATAATGTATTTTACAATAAAACAGATTAGGCAAAATAAGAAAAACAATTCATTGTTAGAAATATAGCTTGCCAAGAGAAAAAGATTCGTTGACGTCTTTTGAATATTTTCAATTGCCTTTATGCTGTTGGTTTTTTTATTTTATTTTTTAATTGATTTTATCTGTAGAATTATTACTATAGTAAAAGAACACAGGAATGTGTGAAAATATTTGATATTTTCCAATTCATTGAAACGTATGAAATGAAGTATCGGTAGAAGAGGATTCTAGGGTCTTGCGGACCTGACCCCAGGTATAGCCATAAAACCCTTTGAACAAAGGCCGAGGAAAATATTATCTGTTTCTATTCTATGCTTTTAAAATGAGAATAGGGATATGAACAGGAACCGGGGTCTCCCGTGGTGTAATGGCTAGCGCCTTGGATTCATAAGCGGGAGATGGTGGGTTCGATTCCCAACCTCCGGCAGGAATTTTATCATCCCACGGCTCGCTGGTGAAATTCCTCGCTACACCCTGGATGTCGGCGCTAATGACCTAGATGTAGATGTGCCGTAAAAAAAAAAAAAAAAAAAAAAAAAAAAAAAAAAAAAAAAAAAAAAAAAACTGGAACCGCGCTAAGATGACGCAGTTCCTGCGAGTCGGACTTTTTTACATTTTAAGTGGTTGCATTTTTTTTTTAAATGCACTGAACAATGAAATAAGTATTTATAGTTTTCTATTGACTTATAGATCCCGGCTTAACCCTTAAAACACTAGCATAGCCATATTGCAGGTTCCAATAAACCTTTCTCTAATTGGAAAGGACTTAAATACCCGTCCATCTTTTAGTGCAAGGTTGAATCTTTTTTGTCTCTCTTAGCTTCACTTTATTTATATATTTTTTTTTATTTTCATTTAACAGTAAATGAGCATTTTAAGTAAAGAAGGTAAGAAAACAAGAAACATTTTTGCATTGGATTCCTAGAGCGAACTTTGTGAAGTCGGAAGGAGTCATTTCCGCTTAGGATACTGTCAGTTTCCTTTTGTGGAGTCTGGAATCGTGCTTCCCGGGTTTCATTCTTCCACTCTAAGATGACGCAGTTCCTGCAGTCGAATTTTTTTTTTTTTGTAAATGTCCATACTCTCCTTCATGATTAGATCTTTTGAACACAAAACCTGTTGATATATAATACAATGGAGTTAGAAATATGAAGGGAAATCACCATTAATTCAACACAGTGCAATACAACAAGCTGTGTGCAGTCATCGCTGGTGCACCATCGGTGCACTCTTGTAGCTTGTCGTTTCTTACGAAATTGATGAAAACATATCATATATCATCACCATAGATCTTTCCTTTCAGAGTAATCTTTGTCAAGAACTCTGACCTTGCCTACATGACATTCAACACCATTCTAATAAAAATACATAAAAATAGGTCTCTGTCTGCCATAAGGGTGGATTCGATGAACTGTACGACTTGTGGTCCAACTTACTTGTGAATGGTCTCGTTGTTTTGTTGGAAGTCTAGTTGGACGAGTTAGAGACAGAATTGGAGCGTGAGTAGGGCAGTCGGATCAAAGTCGTCCAACTTTGTTCAGTCAGTGCTTGACCTTCGGGCATGTTCGGTCTGTAATCGATACATTTTTTGGCTCATTTGCAAAGTAGAATTGACAGACAAGGACTAGTTGGGTAGCAAGTCGGAGCGTGAGTGGGGCAGTCGGATCAAAGTCGTCCAACTTAGCTCAGTCAGTGCTTGACCTTAGGGCATGTTCGGTCTGCACTCGATACATTTTTTGGCTCATTTGCAAAGTTGAATTGACAGAAAAGGACTTGTTGGATAGGAAGTCGGAGTGTGAGTGGAGTCGACTATCCAACTAGTCGTACTGCAAATCTGAACGTCAATGGCCAGCTTTAGGATTTGATAAGACCAAAGCCAGTTCAACAGTATTAAAACAATGATAACATATTTATAAACCATACATTTATTTACTCAGATACTTCAAAAGCAGAGAGATATTTAGTGTTCCAAATACCAGTTCCTACAGTACTCCATGGATGTATATAAAGGGTGGGTTATAAGATATCGTGTGATACTTTATCTGACATGTCCTGACTCGGGGTCTCCTTTGGTCTAGTGCCTAGCGCCTAGGACTCATAAACGGGAGATGGTGGGTTCAATACCCATCCGGCTGCAGGAGTTTTCTCATCCCACGGCTCTTTGGGAAAATTCCTCGCACCCCCCTGGATGTCGGCGCTAATGGCCTAGATGTTGATACGCCATAAAAAAAAAAAATGTGACTTCAAGACTTATGACTTCAACACGCCTTGTGACAGTCGGACGAGATAACTGAAGTTCTCTAATAGCAGATATAATCTATATTTTTTTTTAAATTTCCACATAAAGTCTCATCGCTTCAATAAATGCTTCCTTCACAACCGATCCATCTTCAAATGGTTTCTTCTGTTTGGCTAATATATGATATATTTTAAATGATGCGATCGTTGCAGCTTCTGATAGTTTGGATAATATATGATATATTTTAAATGATGCTATCGTTGCAGCTTCTGGTAGTTTGGATAATATATGATATATTTTAAATGATGCGATCGTTGCAGCTTCTGGTAGTTTGGATAATATATGATATATTTTAAATGATGCTATCGTTGCAGCTTCTGATAGTTTCGATAATATATGGTATATTTTAAATGATGCGATCGTTGCAGCTTCTGGTAGTTTGGATAATATATGATATATTTTAAATGATGCGATCGTTGCAGCTTCTGGTAGTTTGGATAATATATGATATATTTTAAATGATGCGATCGATGCAGCTCTGGTAGTTTGGATAATATATGATATATTTTAAATGATGCGATCGATGCAGCTTCTGGTAGTTTGGATAATATATGATATATTTTAAATGATGCGATCGTTGCAGCTTCTGGTAGTTTGGATAATATATGATATATTTTAAATGATGCTATCGTTGCAGCTTCTGATAGTTTCGATAATATATGGTATATTTTAAATGATGCGATCGTTGCAGCTTCTGGTAGTTTGGATAATATATGATATATTTTAAATGATGCGATCGTTGCAGCTTCTGGTAGTTTGGATAATATATGATATATTTTAAATGATGCTATCGTTGCAGCTTCTGATAGTTTCGATAATATATGGTATATTTTAAATGATGCGATCGTTGCAGCTTCTGGTAGTTTGGATAATATATGATATATTTTAAATGATGCGATCGTTGCAGCTTCTGGTAGTTTGGATAATATATGATATATTTTAAATGATGCGATCGATGCAGCTCTGGTAGTTTGGATAATATATGATATATTTTAAATGATGCGATCGATGCAGCTTCTGGTAGTTTGGATAATATATGATATATTTTAAATGATGCGATCGTTGCAGCTTCTGGTAGTTTGGATAATATATGATATATTTTAAATGATGCTATCGTTGCAGCTTCTGATAGTTTCGATAATATATGGTATATTTTAAATGATGCGATCGTTGCAGCTTCTGGTAGTTTGGATAATATATGATATATTTTAAATGATGCGATCGTTGCAGCTTCTGGTAGTTTGGATAATATATGATATATTTTAAATGATGCGATCGATGCAGCTCTGGTAGTTTGGATAATATATGATATATTTTAAATGATGCGATCGATGCAGCTTCTGGTAGTTTGGATAATATATGATATATTTTAAATGATGCGATCGTTGCAGCTTCTGGTAGTTTGGATAATATATGATATATTTTAAATGATGCGATCGATGCAGCTTCTGGTAGTTTGGATAATATATGATATATTTTAAATGATGCGATCGTTGCAGCTTCTGGTAGTTTGGATAATATATGGTATATTTTAAATGATGCGATCGTTGCAGCTTCTGGTAGTTTGGATAATATATGATATATTTTAAATGATGCGATCGTTGCAGCTTCTGGTAGTTTGGATAATATATGATATATTTTAAATGATGCGATCGATGCAGCTTCTGGTAGTTTGGATAATATATGATATATTTTAAATGATGCGATCGATGCAGCTCTGGTAGTTTGGATAATATATGATATATTTTAAATGATGCGATCGATGCAGCTTCTGGTAGTTTGGATAATATATGATATATTTTAAATGATGCGATCGATGCAGCTTCTGGTAGTTTGGATAATATATGGTATATTTTAAATGATGCGATCGTTGCAGCTTCTGGTAGTTTGGATAATATATGATATATTTTAAATGATGCGATCGTTGCAGCTTCTGGTAGTTTGGATAATATATGATATATTTTAAATGATGCTATCGTTGCAGCTTCTGGTAGTTTGGATAATATATGATATATTTTAAATGATGCGATCGATGCAGCTTCTGGTAGTTTGGATAATATATGATATATTTTAAATGATGCGATCGTTGCAGCTTCTGGTAGTTTGGATAATATATGGTATATTTTAAATGATGCGATCGTTGCAGCTTCTGGTAGTTTGGATAATATATGATATATTTTAAATGATGCGATCGTTGCAGCTTCTGGTAGTTTGGATAATATATGGTATATTTTAAATGATGCGATCGTTGCAGCTTCTGGTAGTTTGGATAATATATGATATATTTTAAATGATGCGATCGTTGCAGCTTCTGGTAGTTTGGATAATATATGATATATTTTAAATGATGCGATCGATGCAGCTTCTGGTAGTTTGGATAATATATGATATATTTTAAATGATGCGATCGATGCAGCTCTGGTAGTTTGGATAATATATGATATATTTTAAATGATGCGATCGATGCAGCTTCTGGTAGTTTGGATAATATATGATATATTTTAAATGATGCGATCGATGCAGCTTCTGGTAGTTTGGATAATATATGGTATATTTTAAATGATGCGATCGTTGCAGCTTCTGGTAGTTTGGATAATATATGATATATTTTAAATGATGCGATCGATGCAGCTCTGGTAGTTTGGATAATATATGATATATTTTAAATGATGCGATCGATGCAGCTTCTGGTAGTTTGGATAATATATGATATATTTTAAATGATGCGATCGTTGCAGCTTCTGGTAGTTTGGATAATATATGATATATTTTAAATGATGCGATCGATGCAGCTTCTGGTAGTTTGGATAATATATGATATATTTTAAATGATGCGATCGTTGCAGCTTCTGGTAGTTTGGATAATATATGATATATTTTAAATGATGCTATCGTTGCAGCTTCTGGTAGTTTGGATAATATATGATATATTTTAAATGATGCGATCGATGCAGCTTCTGGTAGTTTGGATAATATATGATATATTTTAAATGATGCGATCGTTGCAGCTTCTGGTAGTTTGGATAATATATGGTATATTTTAAATGATGCGATCGTTGCAGCTTCTGGTAGTTTGGATAATATATGATATATTTTAAATGATGCGATCGTTGCAGCTTCTGGTAGTTTGGATAATATATGGTATATTTTAAATGATGCGATCGTTGCAGCTTCTGGTAGTTTGGATAATATATGATATATTTTAAATGATGCGATCGTTGCAGCTTCTGGTAGTTTGGATAATATATGATATATTTTAAATGATGCGATCGATGCAGCTTCTGGTAGTTTGGATAATATATGATATATTTTAAATGATGCGATCGATGCAGCTCTGGTAGTTTGGATAATATATGATATATTTTAAATGATGCGATCGATGCAGCTTCTGGTAGTTTGGATAATATATGATATATTTTAAATGATGCGATCGATGCAGCTTCTGGTAGTTTGGATAATATATGGTATATTTTAAATGATGCGATCGTTGCAGCTTCTGGTAGTTTGGATAATATATGATATATTTTAAATGATGCGATCGTTGCAGCTTCTGGTAGTTTGGATAATATATGATATATTTTAAATGATGCTATCGTTGCAGCTTCTGGTAGTTTGGATAATATATGATATATTTTAAATGATGCGATCGATGCAGCTTCTGGTAGTTTGGATAATATATGATATATTTTAAATGATGCGATCGTTGCAGCTTCTGGTAGTTTGGATAATATATGATATATTTTAAATGATGCGATCGATGCAGCTTCTGGTAGTTTGGATAATATATGATATATTTTAAATGATGCGATCGTTGCAGCTTCTGGTAGTTTGGATAATATATGATATATTTTAAATGATGCGATCGATGCAGCTTCTGGTAGTTTGGATAATATATGATATATTTTAAATGATGCGATCGATGCAGCTCTGGTAGTTTGGATAATATATGATATATTTTAAATGATGCGATCGTTGCAGCTTCTGGTAGTTTGGATAATATATGATATATTTTAAATGATGCGATCGATGCAGCTTCTGGTAGTTTGGATAATATATGATATATTTTAAATGATGCGATCGATGCAGCTTCTGGTAGTTTGGATAATATATGATATATTTTAAATGATGCTATCGTTGCAGCTCTGGTAGTTTGGATAATATATGATATATTTTAAATGATGCGATCGATGCAGCTTCTGGTAGTTTGGATAATATATGATATATTTTAAATGATGCGATCTCTGCAGCTTCTGGTAGTTTAGCTGGTCTTGATATCATGGTTTGTTCTATTTTCAAACAAGTTTTCAAATCATGTAGTTTTCGTTTTATTAATTCACTTTGAGAATGAAAATCCTTTTCATATTATTTATGACCCGTTTTATGATGCCTCTGTAAGTTCACACGCTTAGGAATTGCAACTGTTGCAAATTAGACAAATGCACTTATCATTTATCATAAAAAAAACAAAAAAAAAAAAAAATATATATATATATATCTTCTCCAATCGTTATTAACATGATAACTTTTACTTTTCCTCCCTTTAATTATTTTGTATTATTTATTAATAAACACTCTAGCGACGTTTCGCCCTCATGTTACAACTCAGACTGTCTCCCATTCCAGCAGGTGCAACAATTTATATCGGCGTGAACGAATTCAAGGACTATCGGAGGAATTAAAATACGTTTTTTTTTTTTTTGTACTAATAATATTTATTTCATCAGAAACTCAATATTTTTTTCAGTTTTTCCACAAAACATTGATAAAGTGTTCTTCTTCTTAAAAAGAAAGTTTATTAAAAAAGTAATAATAATATTTTGTATAAGGATTTCGTAAAAAAAAAGTGATATGTATTAAAATGTATATAATTTATAATATTAACATTGTTGTGATAATAATAAGGATAAATTATTGTTGATTTGTTAACTTTGCCAATTCCTCTGGAGTTATAACCTGGAGAGGGACGAACTGAGAATTAACCTCTAGAGGTTGGTAATACTGCGAGGATACTTCACTCTGGAAGATAAATAATACATAAGTTAGAATAAATATGGAATACATAAAATATATATTAGAAATATTACAAAAATACTGCTAATAGAACATAATAGTAGTTACAATAAACTAAATGATAAATATTTTGTCTTCCTCATTTTTTTAATATGTTGCCATAAAAGATAAATAAATATTTTTAATTTAAAGATGAACGTTCAATTATTAATAGCTACCATATTTGTCAATCAACAACATTAATGGCTACCATATTTGTCAATCAACAACATTAATGGCTACCATATTTGTCAATCAACAACATTAATGGCTACCATATTTGTCAATCAACAACATTAATAGGTACCATATTTGTCAATCAACAACATTAATGGCTACCATATTTGTCAATCAACAACATTAATGGCTACCATATTTGTCAATCAACGACATTAATAGCTACCATATTTGTCAATCAACAACATTAATGGCTACCATATTTGTCAATCAACAACATTAATGGCTACCATATTTGTCAATCAACGACATTAATAGCTACCATATTTGTCAATCAACAACATTAATGGCTACCATATTTGTCAATCAACAACATTAATGGCTACCATATTTGTCAATCAAAAACATTAATGGCTACCATATTTGTCAATCAACAACATTAATGGCTACCATATTTGTCAATCAACAACATTAATGGCTACCATATTTGTCAATCAACAACATTAATGGCTACGATATTTGTCAATCAACAACATTAATAGCTACCATATTTGTCAATCAACAACATTAATGGCTACGATATTTGTCAATCAACAACATTAATAGCTACCATATTTGTCAATCAACAACATTAATGGCTTTTCTATTTTTGAACGGAAAAACATCACTCCCGAACCAAAGTTAAGCATCCAGTCCTCCCAGTCAAAGATAGTGTGGTCAGAGAGTAAAACTTTTCATTTTTCACAAATGTGCCTGTTTGTGTTTGTAGATATCACATATATACAGATATTACATAGACTACATACCCTTGGTTCAGCTTGCTGGTTTTGCTGTAGGAGTTGCTGTGAAGCACGAAACTTCTCTAAACGCTCTTCGGGTACTTGTACGTAGTAAGCGTTTCCCGCCAAGTTCTGGGGAACGTTGTACGTATTCTGGTTCTCACTCTGGTCCTTCAATGGAATCTAGAAATTTATCAATTATATTACTGTTATTAATTGTTTTTTAGAATATCAGATGTATATATTTACTGCGCTATTTATAAATAGTGTATTTCACCTGTTGATTGGTAGATAGAGCTGTACAAATGTGGCTGTTTACGTTTGTAGATATCATCTATATACAGATATTACATTGATTACATACCCTTGGTTCAGCTTGCTGGTTTTGCTGTAGGAGTTGCTGAGAAGCACGAAACATCTCTAGACGCTCTTCGGGTACTTGTACGTAGTAAGCGTTTGCTGCCAAGTTCTGGGGAACGTTCAACGTTTTCTGGCTTTCACTCTGGTCCTTGGATGGAATCTAGAAATGTAGTAATTATATTAGCTGTGTTTCAAAATATCGGGATTTATTAATAACTGTATAATGTAAATAGTTTATTTCACCTGTTGATTGCTAGATAGTGCTGTATACTGAACCCTTTGCAGCCTTCCATCAGGTAGATAAACATGGTATGCCTTGTATTCAGATCCAGGTTCCTGTCTTAGTCTTTCAAAATATCTAGCATGTACTCTCTCAACATCATCCTGTAAAGGAGTAATTTAGTAAGAATATATGTACATATAATCGACTATAGTTAACAGGCTACAGTATATTACTCACGTTAGGTTTGGACCCTTCAATGGCTAATGTGCAAGACACCAAGGTCAGGACGATCAACAGAGTCTGCAAAAATATTATAATCATTCTATAAGAACTTAGTTTTCAAAAATTGTATATTACAAAAAATGAGTAATAAGAACAACAGATATAATATTATTCTTTAAAAAAAAAAAAAAAAAAAAAAATCATTCCCGTAACAGGCCACGAGGGCCCTGAGGGGCAGATACTATAGAGGTATCTGATTCATTACCATACGGCAGACTAGGGAGATAGTATGGTCAGTACTATGCTCCGTCCGCCTGATTTTCCCCTTGGCCGCTTCGACTGCTAGAGTCATTAGCACCCAAGGTACCCATTGTTAAATTAATTAAAGGCTGGGTCGGCCTAGCGACGGTCAGGGAGGCCAAATTCAACCCAAGAACGAAGACACTAGAAGAAAAATCTTTAGTGCTTGCTCGGGATTTGAACTCAGGCATCCAGCTTATTAGTCCAGTGCTCTACCACTGAGCTAACCTCGCCCCCAATATTATTCTATAGTTTCAGCATACATATGCTTTGGCGATGACTAAATGTTTGAAAAAGAAGACCGAATGTTATAAATTGTTTGTTTTAAGGCAGTTCAACCAATAGGGTCATTGATTTTTACGTTATAAATTACATTAGAGTTGGTTCGAGCTATTTTTTTATTGTTGTTAGTATTTACTTTATAGATTTTTTTTCGCAATCTTCATGAATTTAAGCCCAAACTCCGACAATAAAAACGCTATTTTTTAAATAATTTTTTTTTTACGGCGCATCTACATCTAGATCATTTAGCGCCGACATCCAGGGTGCAGCGAGGAATTTTACCAGCGAGCCGTGGGATGATAAAATTCCTGCCGGAGGTCGGGAATCGAACCCACCATCTCCCACTTATGAATCCAAGGCGCCAGCCATTAGACCACGGGAGACCCCAAATAAAAATATTGAAAAATATTGTTTCAGTAATTAATAAGATCTAATCCAGATCTTATTAACAGTGTTTAATCTCCCTTGTCTATTCTCAATAATTTTTGTTTTAAGATTAATAAAGAATAAGCTGATATTCACAATAATAGTATTGCTTAGACATGAGTGTATTTATTTTTCGATACTTGTGCATAAATAATATATAGAAACATCAGCTGTCTGTTCCTTATAAAAATCCACGCCGTTTGACCGATTTTGAATAAACTAAATAAGAACACATCCGGGGAGTGCACTAGGATAAGTCAAAATCGTCTACGACTCACAGTTCCGAGGTCACGGATTTGAAACCCCAACAGTTACTCATTTCCGTAATTACATTGTAATATTAATGGTATATATATATATATATATATATATATATATATATATATATATATATATATAAATTTCTAGGTAGTACGTTGATCCAATCTTACCTTCATGTTGAGTATAGCTGTGAGTACTGCCTTACAGCTTTAACTGCTAGCCTATATACTCCACCAGTAGAAGGATATCCTTGATAACAGCTGGGGGTGAATATCAAGGAGTAGCTATCGATATTCCTAGTCTTATCATGGTCGGGTTGTAAACCAAACGTAAAATATAGCGAGAAAAAGGCCAGGGTGAGGAAGGGCTACTGTTGCATATAAAGTACATATGTACATATAAATTACTCAGGATTGCCTCATATATTTTTTTTTTCTGTGTTTCTCTGCAAAATGTTTGTACTAATAGTCTATGCTCTGCTGGTTGGGTTTAATTCTTAGGCCGAACAATTTCGTAGTTTTTAGTCCCCGAAGTTGTCGTCTAAGTATGGCTAATTGTCATAATGTATAATTTCATATTGAATGAATCCTTTCATCTTCCTTTTTTTCATTCCTTACTTATTGTTTCATTTTTTTTTTTTTTTTAAATCATGTGAGACCACAATCTCGTACTTTCTATCCAACCATGTATATACAACAGTTTCTATACACTTTCCTTCATATTTTTATTATTTTTTTTATGTAATTTGTTCTGATATATATGTACTTATTTTTCTTTTATATATTTTTATATACTTCGGATTTTTAAGGAAGACTATTATTTTATCTATTACTTTGCTGTCATTACCCAATGCAATGCTGATATTTGTGGGGATTTAAATTCGTCTGAGTCCTTACTGGACTGGTTGCATTGGGCTAAAATTGGTTTTGTAGACAGAGTTTCATCACATCTTGAACACTTTGGTGACTGTTCTTTTGCCAACAAGAATCCATTTTAATGTTTTCTGTGTCCAATTCTTAGACGTGTTATGACTATCTGCTTTCTCCATCTAGCCTTTGATGAAGAAATTTTGTGTTCTCCATCTAGCCTTTGATGAAGAACTTTTGTGTTCACCATCTAGCCTTTGATGAAGACATTTTGTGTTCTCCATCTAGCCTTTGATGAAGAAAATTTGTGTTAGGGTAGTGTTGTGTTCAAATTGATATTGTATTCTTTTTTTTTTGCTACTAATCTCAAACTAACATTAATATTACTTACTAATACTACATTTTTTTAATACAACTATTTCTTCTAAAACTAATACTAATATATTGTCTTGCAATATTAATACTAATACTATACTAGATAACAATATTATTATTTATTTTATTTTAATTATTTTCACTTTTATATATATATATATATATATATATATATATATATATATATAAATTTCCGTCTGATGGATATTGTTATAGAGAGCTAGTGATATTGCAGTAAGTTCGGCAGAGTGAATACTGGAAAGACTTTTGAGTTCATATTTTTGAGTGATTACTCCATCGTAAACACCGCATGCTGTTATTCTAAGATTTCTAGAATTTTTTTTTATTCCCAGGACTGGTACCTCCGCTTTAGAATGGCTAATTGTTTCTGAGAATACTGTGTTGATAATTGGTTGAGATATCGTCCATGGAGGAGTAGATTCTATGTTTGGTAGGTTGAGATATCGTCCATGGAGGAGTAGATTCCATGTTTGGTAGGTTGAGATATCGTCCATGGAGGAGTAGATTCCATGTTTGGTAGGTTGAGATATCGTCCATGGAGGAGTAGATTCTATGTTTGGTAGGTTGAGATATCGTCCATGGAGGAGTAGATTCTATGTTTGGTAGGTTGAGATATCGTCCAAGGAGGAGTAGATTCTATGTTTGGTAGGTTGAGATATCCTCCATGGAGGAGTAAATTCTATGTTTGGTAGGTTGAGATATCGTCCATGGAGGAGTAGATTCTATGTTTGGTAGGTTGAGATATCGTCCATGGAGGAGTAGATTCTATGTTTGGTAGGTTGAGATATCGTCCATGGAGGAGTAGATTCTATGTTTGGTAGGTTGAGATATCCTCCATGGAGGAGTAGATTCTATGTTTGGTAGGTTGGAGGAATTTTCTAGTAGGGTTTCTACTATGTAGTTTATTCTTATTCCTTGCGGTTTAGTGGATGTTGGCTTATTTTCAATTTTTTGTTTATTTACTACTTTGGTTGAATACATAAGGAATAATTGGATGCGATGGATGTATGGCCAAATTAGACATGTACTTGGCAGCTAGTGTTTGTCTTCTAAAAAGCAGAGGGGGAATTCCTGAATGCTAAGTTTGGGGATCGCATGGAAGACTCCTATGGCTATTCTTATTCGGCAGTTGGGTGTGGATGTGATAATGCCAGACATGTATTCCTTCCATGGTTTGGTTTTTGCTTCATTAATCGTTCTTTTTTAGTTATTATTATAACTGGCGAATAAGGCGGAAGGTCAATAAAATATCGCCACACACTTTTACAGTTTTTATTTATCTTCCCTACATGTTTCGCACCCTTTTTGGTGCCTCTTCAGGGGAACACTCTTAAACATTACATTCAGCCTCAACTTGAGGAATGGAACCTTCCACTAGCAGGGCCTCGTCTAGACTGGTCATTGACTGAACGAATCCAATATGGTGTCAAATAGGCAGCTGATCGATAATCGATCCGTCATAAATTTAAAATTGATTTTAATTTCCAGATGAAATATAGTTCTATAATACCAATTTTCCTATTTTTTTATCAAATAAATTAATGAAAATATTATTAAGATGGTGTATTTCCGTTTTCTTTTCATTCTATTTCTTTCTTTCCCTAATATTCTGATGTTTTCAAAATCAAATTCATGACCATGTTTTACAGCATGATAAGCCAACGCCATGTTGTTTTCTCCATTGTCAATATTGTTGAGCATGTTGTTTAATAGGTTTTCCAAGTAGCTGTTCCGATTCCCGTATGTATGTTTAATAGGTTTTCCAAGTAGCTGTTCCGATTCCCCTATGTATGTTTAATAGGTTTTCCAAGTAGCTGTTCCGATTCCCGTATGTATGTTTAATAGGTTTTCCAAGTAGCTGTTCCGATTCCCCTATGTATGCTTTACTGCAGCTATTACAGCCAATTTTGTATATATTGTACTTAGTCTCCTTTAATTTCACTCGGTCATTAATGTAACTGAAACTATTTTTAATTTTGTTATCATACTTCCAGGCGATCTTTCCGATCCCTTTACAAATATGTCTGATTTTGTCTGATATTGCGGGATTAAAATTGAAGGACAAATAACGGGCTGGTTCTGAATTCTGGTCTTTAAGGAAACGATTCACCTTTTTACTAAATTGATCAAAAATGTGTTTATTGTATGTGCTTTCATATTTCTCTAACCTATCCCTGTTTGCATCAGCTTGAATCGCCCTGCCGAAGAAATCGCTAATTTTTTATTGTTTTGTTTTCTTTAACTTTATATTGCCAATGTTTTCACCAGATTCATCAATGGAATTTCGTTTACGTTTTAATTTATTTTCTGACCTTGATTCTAGGCATTCAGTATTGTTTTTGTTTTCTAGTTTTCTAGACATGTACTTGGCAGCTAGTGTTTGTCTTCTAAAAAGCAGAGGGGGAATTCCTGAATGCTAAGTTTGGGGATCGCATGGAAGACTCCTATGGCTATTCTTATTCGGCAGTTGGGTGTGGATGTGATAATGCCAGACATGTATTCCTTCCATGGTTTGGTTTTTGCTTCATTAATCGTTCTTTTTTAGGTTGATTCTCATGTTTGCTTGTTTATAAGTTTTGTCACGTTTTTGGTGAATTTAGGTTTTTCTTCTTGCTTTTATGACCTCCTTGCCGTTTGGATTGAGCCATGGTATTGGCCTAAGGTCATAGGGATGGCTGCTGCTACTTGAGCAGTTTACATCCGGAATCAATATTTTTTGGAAGACATTCATCTATGGTTGTTAACTGTTGGAATTTGTCCTAGTCGACCTAATATTCATAATAAGGTCATATGAGCAAGAACCAATGAGATCGCAGAGAACAACCACATGTGCCCAGATGATCTGAGCTATCACTCACTCATACGGTAACAGGCAGCGTATTGCAGTCTATCATACGCAAATTTATTTTCATGTTTCCTGATAAGTAAACCCCACAAAACGTCTCTGCCCTTTTCTAATGATTTTTAACTCTGTTTATTAAAGACGCTTTTTAAATCGCGTCTTCCTTATTTATTGTTCATTGCAAAATTGCCTTAATTTTACATCAAAGATTGTTATCTTTCGAATAAAACACCTTCATTTGGCTGAATGTTTTTTGCACCTGTACCCTATGCGCAGCACCTGGTACCCCAAGGTAAGTCTAGCCAACACATACTTACCTTCTTATCTACACAACAGATGCAGTATAGCAAACTTTCAACGTGCATAAAACACTTGCCAACGTGAAACGTGCGGTTACCAGCTCTCCGGCCATATTAATTTTCCTGAATCAGGTTCTCTTAATGGAGGGTGATATAATATATCAACATTATAATAATGAGCTTTGGAGATATTATCTCCAAAGCTCATTATTATAATTGTGAAATAATCGCTAAACATTGATCAGGAATAACAATTGAAAATGTGGATGGAGCAGCCTGATATGTCTATTGCATTGAAGGATTTATATCTACTGCGGAAGAATGTTGGGCGCCAGTATTTACAATATAAAGATGTCAATCGTTAAGTACTTTTAACAGTGGTTTTCCGGGGGTCTCCCGTGGTCTAGTGGCTAGCGCTTTAGATTCATAACCGGAAGATGGTGGGCTCGATCCCCACCGGCGACAAGAATTTTCTCATCTCACGGCTTGTTGGTAAAATTCCTCGCTGCACCCTGGATGTCGGCGCTAATGGCCTAGATGTCGAAACGCCGTAAAACTAAGAAAAAAACAAAAAATAAAAACAATGGTCTTCCCTATTTTGTTATAAGTTGCAGGTCCCATTGTACTGAGTGAGTATTCATATCCCCCACCAATAGTAGTAGATTAGCTAGTTGGTCTATTAGCTTGTTTAGGTCTGTGTCAAACATGTTCTCACTAAGCGGAAAGTAGATATTTGAAATACTGTAGAGACTCACTAATTCTAAACTCGCTTATCAAAAATTTATTATAATCAGAAGAGGATAAGGAAGAAAAATAATTTTTATAAGAAATCTGAACTGGGAAAAGTAAAGAAAACAATTTTTTTTTCGAGTTATGTCTTACGTTTAATGCACATTTAAAGAACCTGTATTTTTTTTTATTTCACTGTCTATCTAAAAATCCAAAATTCATTCATTCCTCAAGAGCATTTAGACAATCTTCTTCGTAAGTAACGGACTAAATCGGTTTGACAGAGCAATAATTAGCCATTGACAGGTATCATCACTTATTGACAGGAGTTCAGTTTGAATTGCAGTATACTAGTAATAGTAGCCAATAGCCACGTTGAATGCACCGGTTCCCGTAGATCACCGAAGTTAAGCAACGTCGGGCGTGGTCAGTACCTGAATGGGACTGAAAACTAGTTTTAAAAAACTAGTATTTAGACCGACCACGTGCTGTTGGCATTATAGAAAAGGGCGGCAACCTGTAGACAGCCCGGCGTTAATAGCCCTAATGTTGATACGCCGATAAACACAAAAAAAAAACAAAAAAAAAAAAAAAAAAAAAAACTAGTAATAGTAATAGGTAATTTCTTATCTTTAATTCTTGATACAACAGATGCTTTATATACCTCATATATGGCATATTAAGCGCGTTTGGTAAGCCAATATATGGCATTATATAACAAAACTCCACTTAATCCGAATTCACACTAATCCAAGCAGGATTTGGTCCTAATTAGTTCGGATTAGCTGGACTTTACTCTAATAATAGGTGTTTCTCTACGGGGTTTGACTGCCTCTGAATGAATATTTGTGTTTCGGGCTGATTTTTTCAAAGGTATATTAAAAAAAAAAGAAAAACAGCTCCATTACACGTCTTCCCCCTGAGAAGGTTACAGCGATGGATATTGTACTTCATCAATGAGAAATTGTCGCCTTTATTCAGGTCTTCTGGTTCCAGATGAATTCTGGTGTATATTCGTCTATTAGCACTTTTCCCCATTAAACAGCAGGATTCGATTATCGGATTACAGTTTTTTTGGAGAAATATGCGCGATACAAATTCAAACGCTCACGTTTTTGTCTTACTAGGCTTTCACGTAAGCGGTTTATAAGTATTTCCAACTGGAAAATCTAAAGATACCGATTCCACGGCAATATCTATAAACATTGTCGATGGAAAAAAAGAAAAACCATTTTTCTTTGGATTTCCGGATATTTTATTATATCGTCGATACAAAAGCAAACTAACGAATATGAAAATCACCACTTTTCAGAGTGGAAAAGTATTTATTCATAACTTTTTTTTTGGACAGTAAAATATTCGGCAGATTTGACCTTTTGATAGTGGAATACTTTCTTTTTAATAGAGTGAAGTAGGATTGAAGAATTTGCCGTAAATAAGTCCAGCAGAAATTATTAAAGATGGACAATGAAAGATGCATTTTTTCATATTCATTAGTTTGCTTTTGTATCGACGATATATCATAACAATTCGTAGTATTTATGTCGTTCCGGCCGTGGAAAGCTCTCATTAATTGTTTATACATACATATAATTATACATAAAAATATAATATATACATATATATATATATATATATATATATATATATATATATATATATGTACATTCTGAACACTCTATTTTCGCCTATATTCACGTCTTACTGCAAACATTCTGGCGTTAGTAGGCATACAATTACTTTGTCGTGGCAATTTCAGTCCTCTTGTGACAATCATCGGTGCTTGCTATTTCCATAGGAAAAGAAAACACAAGTTATTTGGTCAAATAAAACACTCCTTTCTTTTTATCTAGATCTATGGGTAATGAAAACAAGATTTTCATATAATAAATATTTATTTTATAATCAATCAAATTAATTAAATAATTAATTACAAATTAAAAATAAATACTATTTCTAAATAAATATTGAGTGCGCAATCATAAATATTAGTTTACATTTATCATTCTGGCTGGATTGACTTTCGAATTTTCTGTGTGTCAAAAATAATGCAGGATTTGATGATAATCTGAAGTCTAATAAATAGATTATAAACAATGGTTATTAATGTTGTATTTCTTCAAAGAATTGGTTAGTTTTTGTTACATTCTGTCTGAGTAAGGGTCTGTTTTCTGAAATTCATAAAAAGCTTGTGTCCTTATGGGGTGAATCTTTTTTCTTTTTCTTTTTTCTTCTCAGACTTGATCTCCTAATTATTAGGGTATACCAAGTTATTGGGGATTTACTAGGAAAAACTGAAACCATAAATACTACATGAAGTAACTATAGTCTGTTTAAAAGTGTCTCCAGAGCAATTAAAGACGCCTGATTTGTATGGGTTCGGTTTCAAGGGTTCCCTTGAAATAATTTTTTCCAGGTATTATTTCCAATCAATAAAAATTAATTGATATGCATTTTTCTTTTTAATTGAGGGTAATTCGAATTTTTCTTACGATTCCAGCAGTATTGGTAGCTATGATAATTTACTTGTCCGATAGCTTAAGGTATTTGGTGGCACTTAGTGTTGTGTTCGGACTGGTCAAGATGATTCCTTCAGTAACTCTAGCGGAATCTAATTTTTAGAGGTATTTTAACTCAATAGCCAAGTCTTGATATTTTCGTAGCTTTTCGGCAAATACTTTCCGGAAGTTCTTATTATTCGGCATCGAGATATCAATTATATCAGAGTCTTTTTATGCTTGTCGGTGATGATATCGTCGCTACAAATGCAAAGTATCGAATGTGAAAATCACCACTTTTCAGAGTGGAAAAGCGTTATTCATAACTTTTTTTTTTGGACAGTCAAATATTCGGCAGATTTGACCTTTTGATAGTGGAATACTTTCCCTTTAATAGAGTGATCTAAGATTCAAGAGTTTGCCATACATAAGTCCAGCAGAAATTAGTAAAGATTGAAAATGAAAGATGCATTTTTTCACACTCGATACTTTGCATTTGTATCGACGATATCTGGTTTATCTTGATGAGTAGCTTCGTCCGTAATCACAGCTTCGTTCTAGTAGATTTTAATCTGGTGTCAGTTAATAATGCTGTGCATTCCTGCCCATAATTCCGAACCTTTCTGCTGTAAGTGTTTGATGTAATTGGCAAAATTGTTGTGTCTCTGAATGGTAATGAGATCCCGCTAGAATCCCGCAACCAGGGGTCATCTGTTGAACACTTTGTTGTACAATTTTATAATCTGATTTTTATTATTACTATTTCAAAATGATTATAGATTAAATAATTAATTTGATGGATATCTAATCTGAGGCGTATCTGAGTATTCTGACAAGGGGCGAGTAGTTATAAATCGGAGGTTGGATGGGAGCTACTTGGGACACGCGTAGGTTAGCCGTGTAACCGTTGGACTCATCTTGTGCGGATTGTTGGTTGTTTGAAGATGCCTGTTGTTGGCTGTTGGTGTATGCCTGTTGTTGGCTGTTGGAGTATGCCTGTTGTTGACTGTCGGAGTATGCTTGTTGTTGGTTGCTAGAGAATGTCTGTTGCTGACTATCTCCGTCTGTTTGTGCAGTCCTCAGCTGCGAGAGTTGATCGGCAGTGATCACAGTAATTGGAAGGTACTGAACTGGTACTGGAGCGGTGGCGTCCTTGTATTGGGAGGTAGCGTTGGCTTGGTCATCGGAGTCCTGGAAAATAAAAACAAATTTTATAATTTTACCTGAATGTCTTCGCAGCTTTGTCGATTACACAAATGTACATATGTTAAATAGTGTTCGGTGGAGGAACTGGGAAAATTGCCTGCTCCATCGCCGATAATTAATTAGATACAGATGTTCCGGGTGAAAAAATAAACCAACTAAAATGTTGAAATATTAACATAGTAGTAGGCAATTTCTTATCAAAGAATAGATAACGAATTCTCTACAAATCAAAAGAACGAAAATTACAATAATTGAACAAGAAAATGCTGAAAGGTTTTTCAGCCTGGCATACATAGAAGCAACTGTGGAAATATTGGCAACTACTAAATGTGAAAATGCAGTCAATCAATTTCAACTGTGGACCATTAAACTAACAGGTCTAGGTCCTAAACATAACCGAAGAAGCTGTCATGATTAAACTAACAGGTCTAGGTCCTAAACATAACCGAAGAAGCTGTCATGATTAAACTAACAGGTCTAGGTCCTAAACATAACCGAAGAAGCTGTCTTGATTAAACTAACAGGTCTAAGTCCTAAACATAACCGAAGAAGCTGTCATGATTAAACTAACAGGTCTAGGTCCTAAACATAACCGAAGAAGCTGTCATGATTAAACTAACAGGTCTAAGTCCTAAACATAACCGAAGAAGCTGTCATGATTAAACTAACAGGTCTAGGTCCTAAACATAACCGAAGAAGCTGTCATGATTAAACTAACAGGTCTAGGTCCTAAACATAACCGAAGAAGCTGTCATGATTAAACTAACAGGTCTAGGTCCTAAACATAACCGAAGAAGCTGTCATGATTAAACTAACAGGTCTAGGTCCTGAACATAACCGAAGAAGCTGTCATGATTAAACTAACAGGTCTAGGTCCTGAACATAACCGAAGAAGCTGTCATGATTAAACTAACAGGTCTAGGTCCTAAACATAACCGAAGAAGCTGTCATGATTAAACTAACAGGTCTAGGTCCTAAACATAACCGAAGAAGCTGTCATGATTAAACTAACAGGTCTAGGTCCTAAACATAACCGAAGAAGCCGTCATGATTTGCAACTACTGAAGTAGGAACATTTTTCCACGTGATCAAAAGTTTAAAAGATAATTTTTTAATGAAATATTACTATTAAATCTCCATTCTTTTTAGTGTAACTATGACAAACTAACACATTTGGCGCATTTCAAGGAATGTTTTTTACAATATTTATTGTCGATTACAAATGGAGTTGTACGAAGAAAAACTGTTATTTTTCATGATGGAAAGGGTAGATAAATTACAGCTGGAATTACAGGCCCCAGAAAAAATTATTCAGATCTTAACGAGTTGCAAGATATTGTTTGTTTGAGACACCCGGAAGATATCTTGTTCCCTCGGAGAAACCTAAATGCCCTAAAAGCAACAAAAGAAAAGAAAAACGTTGCTTAAAGAAAGCTGTGAAATATTTCCCGCCCCTCGTTCTTCTCAGGAGCTATCTAGAATGGATAAACCGAATCAGGCCATCATACATATTAAGTATTGTTTTACAAAAAGAAACTTGAGGAAGAAATAGTCTTGGCCAGTTTTCGTTAAATGATGGCCATTTTAAATTACGTTACCGATCGTTTTAAGCCACCAGAGAGTAAATAATAATCCTGAATAGTTACCCTAAGGACCTGAATCTTTAAATGCCAGAAATTTAATAGTAAATCTGATCGATATAGTGGCCATCATTTAACGAAAACTGGCCAATTTGGAAATGCACAAATAAGCGAGAGAATATTATTAGGCTCAAGGTATTAAGGGCCTGAAACTTGGCCCAATACTATGATATCATAATTTTTATAGGCAAACTGTTTTTGGGAGGGGCCTGGAACTTGGCTTTTTTTTTCAACGTAAAGTATTTTGGAGGGATAATTAATTTAAAACGTGTGAAAGGAAAAAATAAATGACGGGCCCATATATCGTCGATACAAAAGCAAACTAACGAATATGAAAATCACCACTTTTCAGAGTGGAAAAGTATTTATTCATAACTGCTTTTTTGGACAGTCAAATATTCGGCAGATTTGACCTTTTGATAGTGGAATACTTTCCCTTTAATAGAGTGAAGTCAGATTGATGAATTTGCCGTAAATAAGTCCAGCAGAAATTATTAAAGATGGACAATGAAAGATGCATTTTTTCATATTCGTTAGTTTGCATTTGTATCGACGATATGTACCTTTGCTTTTGAACCGTCAGTATTTAAAAGCTTTGGATATTCATTTTGGATTTCAAAGTAATGTCATATTTTCAAGAAACGGACTACTGTGTTCTGTTCATCAGCTCCTGTTTCTGAGTAAGTCAAAGTTATTTCAAGGTAATGCATGGATAATATATAGAAACAAACTTTTATTTTGTAACCTAAAAGCTAGAAAAAAATAAAATATATAATAATAAATGGTGGAACAAAATATTTACATATTTGCTCCGTTGGAAATATTCCCGTGGATTCATGGATATATGTTTACCTGGACAGCTGTCTGGTTCCTCTCCTGTGTGCTATTGAGGATTTCTGGAGTCTTGATATCCTGGAGTCGATCCCCACCGACCTGGACGAAGTAGACAGCTTCTGGGACAATATTTATTCTACCTTCTCGTTGCTTCTCATTCCCCTTCTCTGCTGTGGCCTGAATCCAAAGGATGTAGTTATCAGAAAAGCGGTTTACCGTAAAAGTGAGTTACTTTGGCCCTAGGGTGTAACTTTGTCCCAAAACAAAAAAAAATTAACTAAAAAGATAAACTAAATGAATATTTGAAAATGGCGCTATTGTGGACTGCATGGAACCTAAATCCAGAGTTGGAAATGGCCGTTTGATAAGGACATGATTTTTTTTATAATTGTTGTGACATTGCACAAGTTATACCATCTCCAAAACTACAGAACAGAGGACTTTTTTCTGGAATTATTGTACAGCCAAACGTTTAAAGTTGTTTCTAAGCCTATTGATTATATTATGTTTCTATAACTTTTCATAAGTAACATTTTTATCACGAGTAATATTGATCGTTTTTTTTTAATTTGTTTTAAAAATTGATTTGTCAATTATGTGCCAGTTTTTAACTTTTTAAAAATCTAAAGTTTGTGTTTATATATGCCTGAGACTGATTTCCCTTCAAAACAAGCCTGTTAATTGAACCCAAGAATGTATTACGGTGTTTTTTCATAGAAATATTTGGTGCGGGACAAAGTTACCCAAGCTAAGGGCTACTTTAGTCCAAATATAAAAATAATAAAAAATACAAAAAGAGTGTATAGAATATAATTTTAAAAACATAGTCTTATAAAGGAAAGTTAGACCTACCTAAAAATGACCTTTAATGTCATTGTTAACATGAAACAAAAAAGTTCATAAAAGTGGGACAAAGTAAGCCACTTTTACGGTATACATTTAACAAGTATGCATAAGTTTGATGAAATATAACATTCAAACAGAGGGCTAAGTCTAGCTTCTCAATATGATACACCCAGAGTTCTAAAGGGAGATCTTTAGAAAAAATAAAATCCGTCAGATTGACAGAGAAAGAAAATATTATTAAATATTCAATAAAAAGGACTAAGAGAGAAAAAATATGATATTAAAATAAGTAAGCAACATCTGAGGAATAACGGATGAAGACAGAAAATTTTAATTTAATTATTTATGCTAAAACAATATTCTTTTTAAACTTTATCAACTAGTATTTTTTAATGAACATTAATATTCTAAAGTAATATAAAATTTATCAAGAAATATATATATATATATATATATATATATATATATATATATATATATATATATTTATTTAAAGGCGATTTAATTTAAGCAAAAATCCAAACCAAGTTAAATGTTATCAGGAAAAGAGAAACCGGTAGTATAAAACACAATAAAACATAAAAAAAAAGAGAAAGAATTATACAGATGTACATAAAAAATATTCGCAGTTAAGTCACGGACTCATTAGTTCCTATAGTAAACATTAAAAGCTGAAGATAGCTTTGTATAAACAATTTATTCTTGAAAATAATAATACCTTCCACAAATAGAAAAAAAATCAAATGTTTCTTCCGTGCGTGACGCAGTTTTTTTTTCTGGAATTTTGCAAATTTGCTGCTTTTCCCTCCCTTCGTGTATTTTTCACTAAAATTAGTCACTTTAGTGGGGATATATAACTTGTGACTTGGCTGTGGACAGGTAGGGGAAGAAAGAGGTGCCTTTAGCCAATGACGGCCTTGCTGGGTTGCCAATTCTCTCTCTCCTAGTCCCACGCCTAGAGAGAGGGAGGACTGGGAGGGTTGCATAACTGGCAACGTTGAGCCCTCTCTATGCTTTCCCCAAATAACAGGTTATATCTCTCCCACTATAGTGTCTGAACTTGTGTTCGGAAATGTGTGTGTATATATACATCATTTTCTGTTTCTGCTTTAAAGTACTAATTTATAACTTGATAATTATAGGATCGTGTAAAAATACATATTTTTAGATAGATATTTAAAGTTTAAAAAGATAGTTCTGTGTTAAATTACTTATAGTTTTTGTAATGATGGAATTTAATAATGTAAAAATAAATTAAAAAGACATAAATGCGTAGAAACTCTTGGAAAATCTTCTCAAGATAATGATTTCTTCCAAATGTGAGGATTGTTAGTAGGGGACATTTCATAATGAATTAATTCCGTATTGATAACGAACCTTGAAGTACTTACTTGTGCCGCCTGTTTTCCTATTGGTGCAGCTGTGTATTGCACCCTTTGAAGTCTGCCGTCGGGCAAGTAGACGTGATAGACTCCTTGTTCTGAACCTGTCTCTTGTCGCAGTCTCTCCATGATATAGGCGTCGAATCCTTCCAGATTTTCTTTGCTCTTCTGAAAATCATTTGGAAATTATAACAACAAGATGAAAAAAAAAGGGGAAAAAATGAGTCCCTCACGGTGGAGTATTAAGCACTTTGTTACTCACACTGACTGGTGCTGCGGTCGTTGTTGAGTTTTCCGGAGACGGGAAAACTAGTAGAGCGCCTTTTGGAAACGCGGGAACTTCCGCTCCTAGTGAGAAGCCGACCAGGAAAACCAAAGCAACGATTTTCTGAAAATATACAATAAATTTAATATAAAAGAAGAGAATATTTATTATTTATTAGTCTTTTAGAGCGCGCAACTGTACGATTTACTCTTTACAAAGTTGCGATGGGTAGACCCCACCAACAGGTCAATGAAAAAAGAAGAGAATAAAGAATGTTAGCTGGAGACTTCATAAGTAGAGGAAGAATAATTATATAAATCAAATTAAAAGAAGTGAAAGTAAACGAAAATTTACTTATTGTTTACAAATTAAGTTCTGATGTTAAAGTTTATTAGGTGTTTCAACATGTTGGATTCTGTCTATTATAAGTTAGGTTACATCAAGAGGAAAGCCTTTAAGATACAAGTTTTTACATTTAAGATACAAGTTTTTACATTTAAGATACAAGTTTTTACATTTAAGATATAAGTCATTTTCTGTAAAAAATGCGATATTTTCTTCTTTGTTTTTTAATTTTAAGTTACACCTTTTTTTTACTTGCTGTGTCTATTTGCTAGCATATGATCACAGCTGGATTTTGTTTACTTTAGAAAGTGAAATTTAAAATTATAGAACTGATAATTTGAAGACAATGTAACGCTAAATTTTGCAAATGATGCTATAAAAACAAAATAGTGATCTCCGATTCTAACACACACAAGTATGTTTGTGAAAGTATCCATAAATGTTTGTAATATATTAGACAATATATATATATATATATATATATATATATATATATATATATATATATATATATATATATATAGAGAGAGAGAGAGAGAGAGAGAGAGAGAGAGAGAGAGAGAGAGAGAGAGAGAAACAATTCTGATAATAAAAAACACTGCTGTCAAAAAAAGTTGACAAACTAAATTATGAATGACAGAGTAAGTATTCGTTGAAAGGGATTGTGTGTAGGGTTCGATTCCTGACAGATAATACGATAAAACCTCGGATCTCTATCCGGCACACCTGGAAGGTGGAGGACCAAACACTCTTACAACAATGGCTCATATGTATTTATTGAATATCCTTATGTTTTTAACTTGGAATAATTGTTTTTGGATTATTTATTTATAAGTTGTTCCTTTTGTAGTAATATACTATTAGTCCCTATTTATACGTTGACACTGGAACTCCGTCATCTTAACGCGTTTCCGGGAACATTAAAACGGAAAAAATTGATGCAGTCGATTCTCCATAAGTTGATCTTGCAGAAATCGTGGGAAATCGTTCGGCTTATATACAGATCAACTTACACAACATCGATTAATCGAAGTTACAATTCGGCTTACCTACATGTTATTGGAAAAATAAAAGAAAAATTGGAATTAAAACCACCTATTTAAGGAGTAATACGACCTTGTGCGATGAAAATCAAAGTCATTGTCTTGCAAATTATAAATAAGAAATAAATAAAAAAAATTTAATTTTTTATATCAAACTTTTTATTTGGGATGTTAAAGTATTTAAAAAAATATTTTTCAATTCTTCAAAAAAAATAATGGCGGGGATTTGTCTGACAACCGGAAACCCTCTTTTTCCACGGGCGATAGTCTGCAGGCGGAAAATTTTTATTCTAGAACGAAAAACTAAAATTGTTTCGAAATAAGAAGGTTAAATCTAGTAGAGTACTTTGAATTTTTAAGAAAAGTTAATTTTTTCAAAAATTATGAACAATTATGCATTTTCTTTTAAAAAATCCACCGAAAATCTGTCATAAAATCCTTATAATTCGATGAATCGAAAAGAACCTACGTGCTTTACCTCAAAGTATTATTAGGAAGCTGCAGTTAAAATTTGAAGATGATCGGGAAAAAATTGAAGACGCCAGAGAATCCCCCGATTT